>OY728142.1:1862416630-1863030916 GCA_963277665.1 Viscum album | reverse complement strand
CAGTTGATTATCTGCATAACAGGTCAGGCAATCAGGAGCCATGTGACCCTGCCCGCCGCCTGCGTAACATTTTCTTCTCCTCACATGACTAACTCTATCTCAGGTGACCTTCAAAACAGACACTAGAATCCTATGTCTATCCACCTATAGGTCTGGTCCTCTTAGACCCCTTGAAATCTTTCTACTGCCAGCTGAAAATGTCTCTTCTACGTGATGCCCGATGGTGGGTCTCGATGTAGGTGACTACTCATCAAAAAAACTCCCCAATAAGAGGGCTCGTTCTAACACCCCCGTCTGTGTCGGAATGTTGAGAGAAATCATTAAAGCACTTATCTCTTTCTTGAGTCCCTACATGAAGGTTTGGGCCCTAAATATTGGTTACTACACTATATCCGTGGAGTAAAATGAGAGGTCAGTGAACCTCGCTGATTATTGAGCCTCAATCATGCTACCCTACTGTAGATGAAGAAGCTCCTATATGCGCATTACGTGAAGGGTTGCTGGGACAAAATATACTTTAAATAGGATCTCATTGTCTGCCCAGAGAAGTTTCATCTCGTTGTGAACCTAGAGTATCAAGATCTACTATATCCATGCTTCTTCCTATAGAAGACTGGTGGAAAGGATCACCATCAGATCAGCTGGTGTCCCTACCAGTCGGAAGACTCTCACCGCGGCCTCTATCCAATCCCCAAATGCATGTGGGTACATTTCACCCTTGAACCTGGGAGGCCTCTAGCATTGTAAATCATACAACGTGCACAATCGGCATTTACACTCTGCTGATGGAGCTTGTGACATCGATGGCCTAATGGGTAATGGCATCGCTGGTGCTTCTACTGATAAAAGGACCTGCATCAATGCCTCATCGCTCGGTGGGCTGTCACGACACACTCTACATGTAACCTGTGATGGCTGTCTACGTGGAGGCAGCCTGAAAGAAACAGATGAGCCATAATCAATAAGTTATACCTAGTGTGCGGAATCAAAGGGATCAAAAAGAAATATTTTCAAAACACATATGCAATAAGTGTTTTCGTGCACTGAGTCAAAAAAATAGAAAGTCAGGGTCCTGGTGTATGTATACATCAGCCGCCACCCCGACACTGGATTCACTAAACTGATAACCACACTCATAACACTTAACACTAATGCTATTAAATTATCAGAGTCCAAAGTTCTATGGCAGAACCGACTCCTATGATACAAATTTTTCATGACCCAACCCATGGGGTCGTGCTATGACTATCTCAAGCCCACCTTCCATAGGCCAGGGGCAAGCGACTAGCACACAAAGGTGTATTCAATGAAATTGGGAAAGCCACTGCCTTTATAACCTTTAAACACAAACTACTATGAACAAAGTAGGATAAATGCAAAAAGTAAAAACTATATAGTAAAAAAGGGGTGTATAGAAAATAAAAGGGGCTTGAATACAAGCCCAACTGAAAAGTACAAGTAAACTGAAAAGTACAAGTAAAACTGAAAATATCTCTTGTGAACACCCGCCAAGGATTCTACCTGATGGTTAGCTACATATCTCGATCGATCATCTCTCTGGTATGCCTCGTCTAACATTCAACTCCGAGCTACCTCCAGTTCCGGTACCCTCTTCCTCAGTCAGCGTTTTCCATCGTCTGCACCAAACAAAATAAGGTACGGGCATAGCCTATGCATGGTTGAGTACAACAATACTCTGTAGGGACCCCAAGACCCTCAAAGGTCTCACAAAATCCAAAAAGGATTAACCACAAAGCATGTAAAAAACTGACAACCTTACATTGGTAGATGACCATTCATATACCTATGTTTACAAGTACAACCATCTCATTCCTGAGGAAACTAATGACCCAACTCAAAAGTCCAAATATCAACTATTCCATGGTAGAAATATTACCATTAAGGTAACACCATAAAGGTAATTACCACAAAGGTAATGCCACACCGAAGAATACTGAAAAGGTTTTATCACGAAGGAAATTAACACAAAGGTAACACCTCTTAGAAGAATACCAGAATTGTAAGACTTAACTCAAAATAGTTATAACCTATTTATAGTAGTAAATATGATTCGATGTAACTACTGAATCATTTTAATTTGCTGAGAGGTAGACCCACGTAGGATCCTAAATCATCAAACCCACATAGAATCCTAGTATAGTAGACCCACATAGGATCCTAGAGTAGTACCATTAAGATTCAAGAGTGCATCCATGTGGGATCGTAGAACAAATACCCATGTAGGATACCAAATCCCATACCAACATCGGATCCCTTTCTAATGTTACAGCTAGCCACAGGGCTGTCGCACTAAGCTAGCATGATTCTGGGAGGATCTCATCTTCAAGACACATGTCGATACTCATACTTCCATGAAGTCCCACTAAGAAGTATACCAAAGGGCCACCACATAATAGTGGTCTTAATATAACAGACGGTGCATCAATCAGATGCCCGATCTATATGTTATATGACATTTAGTCTTGAAGGCCTTGTTAATTTCATGATCGACCTAACCCGGTCATACACCAAATTTATCCAAAATTAATAATGTGGTATACCGAAAGAACCATATCGATCCAAGGTTTTCAGCACCACACTGAATTCGTCAAACAGACCCCAATAGCTCATGTTATAGAAGAAAGAGTGGAAAGGGGTTGAAGCTGGTCCGGGTCCAGGAAGACCCGACCCGGTTTGGTTTGACCCTTCCCGACCCAAGTTCGGCCCAGGGTCCAACTTGGCATGGCCCTCTGGGACAGCCTGGATCGCGATCGGTGGCCAACGGGAGGCCCGCGGCTGGGTGGCCTCACGATGGGGTCTGCCCAAGATTCCACCTAATGGAGAGGTGCCCCTAGGTACCCCGAAGGGCACGTTCGTTCTTGTGGGGTATCCAACTGGCCGGTACCACAGGGCACCGCCAGTTGACACGCGATACCCCGGGTCCCGCTCGGCTCCCCGGCTGGCTGGATGGCCAGCCCTCCACTATGGCGTTGTTGTGTTCCACACCACCACCTGTGGTCAGAAGTTAGCCGACTGCCATCCTTCACCACCATGGGCATCATGCCACGGCCCCCACACACCGGGGGTGCAGATGTACACCGCCACCCGCTTCACGCAGCCGGTTGACTGTCGGAAAACATACTTGCTTTGACGCGGCCAACAGAACGCGACCCTTCTCCGGCAGTGCGGCCGCACCACCGTCATCTTCGCGGTCAACCAGAGTGTCGGCCGCCGCTCCCGAGCCCTTCCAGCACCAGTCACCAGCACCGATCACCGGCAACGTTTCTCAGGCCACCGGGCATGCCCCGGTGGCTTGGTATTCATTACGATGACTCCCGCAGTCATCTCGGGACGTCTCCATCGATTCAAGACCATCAAAATTCACAAAGGGCTGCAGAGAGATCGGGTCGTGATCGTTTGGCCAGAACGCTCCATGTTAGAATGGTAGTAATCTCCATAGTTGTTCTTAAGTAGTGAAGAATGGAAAGAACGGGGTAAGGTGAAAATAAAATCAACAATACCTACCTTAATTTTCTAAAGGAGGAGGCATGAGGAAGTTGATGAATTTGTTGAAAAACATCGAATTTCGTTGCTTCTGCATGATGCTTTCAATATGGGCTCGGGGTCTGTCCCTCAGACATTTTTTGAGCATGTTCTTCCGCAGTTCCCCATGGTTATCCCAACCCTCCCTTGTAAATGATTTACCCAAAGGAAAATTGAAGCCAACATAATGAAAATAAGTCGATCAATTAATTAAAGTCAGAAAAATTAAATAATTGAAGTTGGCACAATTAATTAATACAAGTTGGCATAATTAACCATAGAGAGATGAAAGGTTTTCCCACATTAAGAGGGTTTATGGTTGTCCCCACCACCATGAATTCAACAAAAGTGGTTTAAAAAATTTTTAATTATTTTATTTTTATTCTTCCATTAAAGGCTGAGAAACTAAAATTCTCCCTCGACGTACTACTATTGAGGTGAAGGTCTTCTTAAGCGAATAACATTTCTGCGAGTTCAATGATGTCCTTAGATTTCAATTCCAAGCACTGGTTCAAAAGTTACCAACCCCCCCCCCCCCCCACACTCATAATAAAAGTACATAAGTAACTTCAGAAAAAAAATTCCGGGCTCTCTAGGACTTGGAATCAAGTACCATCAGAAACTACACACTCGAATATTTCTATATAATTTAAAAAAATACCAGTAATTTACGGCTCTTTACATATCAAGAATAGAATTTTAACCTCAAAAATATTATATTATATAAATATACTATATAGGTAATATACAAAATAAATTGGAAACATTAACTAGAAAATTTATTTTTATTTTAATATTTGTTAGTAACATAAATTGATATTTCCATTAATAAAATAATTACTTCTTCAGTATTGGGAATTATTTAATATACATATTTCTTGGGTAAAAATTTCAAAAAATATTATGATAAATATAAATATACTAGACATATCTAGAATGATTGTATTATAATATATATTTTTTAATATCAATTATTTAACATTTTATACTTATAAAAATATAAATATTAGATGTTTAACATCACTTTAAATAAAATAATATAAGTTCCAAAATCACATCTTTAAGGCTCTAAATGGTCCAGAACTTGAAACATGAATGATTATGGTAAATATATACTCAAAAAAATATCTTGGGATGTCTTTGTATCTTTTAATTGTTATTAACATTTTAATAAAAATTAGTTTTTTGATTTTTCATCAAATTAATAATTTCTACATCCTCAGTATATAAAACATTATGTTGATTATTTCTTCCGTAAAAATTTATATTAAATTACAGTGATAAATAAAAAAATTTATCATTAAAATGAGTATTTATAGTGAAATTTATCATCATTATAACACCTTTTAAAAAATAATATTCATTAAAACAAAAAATTTGAAACCTGAAAATATTCATTAATGAAAATAATATAAATACCATAATATGTCCAAAATAGACTCAAAACATAAAAGATTATCACAAATTAGGGAAAATATTTATTAAGTTAAAAATATCTTTTTATATTAATTAATACCACCCATTTGTCCATATGTGGACACATAATAGATATTAAGGACAAATAAATGACAAATTGTGTATTTTAATATTTTAAATATTATTTAAAACATTTTTTTGGACATCTGTACATTAAATTATAGAATTGTGTTCCTTTTGTGTTAAGGGTAAAAATAAATTAATCAAATAACGTTTATTCATTTGTTTTGGTCATTATAATTTTATTTTTAACCATACTGTCATAATTGACCCTTTAGCATTGTAATAAATTTTACCATGGTTACTATTCATATTAGTCAGAAAATAAAAAGGGCCATCCAAAAAAATTTATACCTCCTGAATCCATTTTTTATATTAATTTTAAAATAATCATAACATATAACATGCATAATTAAATTTAAAATAATATCGATAAAATGTCATGAAAACAGTTTTTTTTGGAACCAATATCCCTTTTAAATTGAAAATGACTTAATAATAAATTCATGTATAAAATCATATTCCAAAGAAATAATTAAATAAAAATGAACTAATTGAAATGAATAATTAATAGAAAACAAAATTATGTAATTATACTTAAATAAAATAATTTTATCCATAAAAATCAATATTTTCGCTATTCAAAAAAATAACTTATCAAAAAGATACAAAAAATTAAATCAATTTTTTTAAATTCTGAATCAAAAGAAAATGTTTATTTTTTAAAAGTTAACAAATAAAGTGTTAAATAATAGATTTAATTACGGTTATACTCCAAAAGGTGGTGAACTGAATTTCTTTGGAAAATATATCTTTTATCCAAAAAATTGAATTTGATCTTATATCCTATTTTGAAAACATATAAGATGAATTTTAAAAATTAGAATGAATATATTACATATATGTTTCATTAGTAAAATCCATAAAGAGTTATTTTATTATTTTATAGGCTCACATGTTTATATTAATATAGTGTTTTTGATCAGACATAATATTATTTACACCTGCCATTATAATGACAAGGTTATAATATTTAGTTGCTCAATTATACTCGGTATTACATGAAATTAATTATATAAAAATATCTTGACATTTTGTGTAACAGAATACATGCATTATGTTTCATATATTGTATACTATGTTGGATTTATGTATTGCTCTTGCATATCTTGGTGTACCTTACATCACAAGACGTCATTGAAATTTTAAAAAACCCAATCTCAAAATATTCTCTAGTTTTTACACTCATGATGATAATATTTTTAAAAATTTGGAACCAGATTTTTTTTAAATTTTTAATTTCAAAACATCAAATTTGATGAAAAATTATCCTGGGGTAATTTGAAAAGTATTTGTTTTCTGTTGTTAAAAAATTTAAATTGATTTCATCACCTAGAGATCTTATGTGAAATTCTCAGATAAAATAATAATTTAAACATGGACACATACAAGTTCAATACATTGATAGATGTGGAATCTTTTAGACAATTCTAGATCCCAGTGAAACACATGATCATGAATTTGAAATTGATTATTCATTTAAATTTGTTATTAAATATGAAAACCGAATTAGATTTTGTTATTTATAACATTAACCATTATTGATCCTTCTATTTTTTTGTTGAGTTATGGACATCTAATAAGTTTGGGGATGTAGAAAACTGTTATTTAGAATTTATCAAATATATAAAATGAATCAATATATTCATTAATCATGATGTTAGTTTCAATTATCCCATGGTATACACCCTATGTGAATAGTGTGTTTGTGTGTATACATGTTATGTTGGGGTTATCCAGTAATCCCTAGTACAATAGTGTTGAAATAAATAAATTTATAATGAACCTAGTTGGACATGTCATGTCATTAACCAATTATATCAATGTTGGTGATGATTTATTGTTTTCCATAACCATATACATTATTTCATTCTGACATGTAAGATAAACTATCTCATGATACCCATGTAATTTTCCCTAGAAATGAAAATGTAATTATGAGTTAGCTTGTAATTGTTGACCATAAATGATAAGGGGTGACTTTAAAGGCTTAAAATGGAAGATGATATAAAAAATTAATTTATGCATGATGTATAATATTTTCTTACTATTTTATAATTTACAATATTATTAGACATCATTTAGAGTTCTTCATAGAGAGACCCCAACATTAGGACATAATAGTGTCTATTAATTGGGATTTAATTTATACAGGGAAATTAAATCTTTCTATATAATTTAAGGATATGTTCAACAATGTCATTTTTTAATGTACAGATGTTTTTTTATCTTTTTTCTACCAAAAAATTCTGTAACCACATCATCCTTATTAATGGATTCATTGAATTTCTTTACTTGGAAAAAATTTCTGATTTCACATAATCCCCTAGTTTTTATGTGATGTTATTTTATGGATAAGGGTGTGGTTTTGGGGATCATATTTTAGTGAGTGTTTCTAAACAATATTTCTTTATTGGGGGATATTTTTTCTAAACTGAGATTGGGTATATTTTTGTTAGGAAATTTATACATTAAGATGGTGGATCTCAGGTTCATAGGATGAGATAATTCATGAATAAGACATCTTACATGTTCTTAAGGATAAAATACTATTGAGTGGATTTTTGAATATGGTTAATTATTATTATTATTTAGCTATGAGCTTACAAATATATATTATGACAATATATGAATTAATTTAAAGTCATGTAATAGGTCAAATTTAATAAATCATCACACATGGAAGGTGAGGTTGGGTCATTATACTCACCATTCCATGGGAAAATATGCGGTGATATTATTTTACACATGGGTATGTTTTACATATTTGGAATAGTACAATGTGGCTTGGATCATATGTTCTCTTTCTAGTGTAGTAGAATGAGTACTGATAGTTTGAGTGTTCATTTCTAAGGTGTTAAAGTTTTTTATCAAAGTATTGTATAAGGAATGTGTATTTTTTGTACTTGATTCAAGTGTTGTGTGAGGTATCACATTATATTTATCTTTTATTATATATTGTGATACATAATTTATTCTTTTTTACATGGATTATATTTTATGTGTAAATACATTTTAGTTTACATATGAGTTTTTGTTACATATAGTATTATTTACGTGTGGTTTATTATGACATGTTTTTTTATGTTTATATTATAATTTTTATTATTTTATGAGTTTGTTTCCTCTTAGATATAGTAATTGGCCATAAGCCTATGACATGTGCACAGTTTGGGGCTCAATCAACCTTATCCCTAACCTCGGTAGGATCTTGATGGGTAGGGTTATTGGATTTTATTAATTATACCAACACATGGAACCCAAAAATATAACTAAATGTAACCATGATCATAAAATAATATTAAAAAATATAATAATAATATAATAAAAAAATTGTATACAATTTAAAAAGTATCAAAATATTTAGATCAAGGTTGGATTGATGAATTCCATTCAATTTTAGTATCCCTTGATAATGTTGATATCCATCACCATGGTGGGATCCTCTTACTACTCATTTGAGTATATTCACTCCAATGTTAATGGATAGAAGAAGGTATAATAAAGATACAAAATAACCTCTTAAATGGGGAAAACTATATAATACTCTTATATGAAGAAATATAGAGAATAGTAATACCTATCTTTTTTCCACATAATAGAAGGAATAGTAACACCCCTTATCCTATATAATTATATAAATATGGTGATTCAATATCCATAAAGAAGGTAAATTAATTTAATACAAATAAGGGAAAACATGTAACCTCTAAAAGAAATTTATGAAAATTAAATGTCATCTAATGGTAGATTAATTCCAAAAACACATTGGGAGGTGCATAACTGAGTGATAACATTAGTTAAAGATCATAACATAGGTCCTCAAATGGGCTCTATAAGTATGATTATTAAATTATATTACGTTAATGAAGATATATTCCCATTACATCAAAACCATAATGAAATCAAATTAATCTTTACCATTTCCTAATTTTTGACTGTTAATAATCTAAATAAATCATTATTTAGTTTATAAAAACACATAAATTATTTATTTAAATTAATATTATGTAATTACATATTTTAGTATAAAAAACCAACAATATATTATTTTAATATATGAAATTTGTTTCCTCATTAACTAATCATATTTTTACAAAATCGTAATTTTCCATATTCAATGTGTGGCCCTTTGAAAGATTTGTATTATTGGAAGTGATCATGAATCTTATTCACAATCATATAATAATAGTGGTTTCTAGAAAAATGAAATTATATTGGTCTATAAATTAATTTACATTATGAAAAATCAATTTGAGGCCATGAATACAACACCCATCAAATGGGATAACACAACCTACGTTGGTAAATAAAATACCACCACATTATTTGGGACATAAAAAATGAAAAATATATGAAAATCAATAATGTGTACATTGTTTGGATCAATCTAAATACATGTTTATCGACTCATAATGACCTTATAATATCATCACAACCCTATATGATGATCATTAATTTGGGGTAGTCTATTAATATGTATATTTTATATGGTTTTTATCATATTATCATCTTTTTTCAACATAGAAAATATAAATGAATGAAAATGTATTTCCATTATTCTATAATATATGATACATAAAGTTAGTAATATAATACTACATAGCCAAATTTAAACATAAATACTGACAATCATCAATATTTTTTAAAATTACTCACCCTTGTATTTAATTCAAAGAGAGCGAGTGTGGTATACATGATTTTTTGATATTGTAGGATTTATTATATGATTCTTAGTAATATCATTTATAGGAAATCAATATATCTTAATATCACCTCTATAAAAAATATATTTTATGAGAATAAATAAAAAAATAATATGTTTGTATCTTGTTTTATACCTAGATTGCTAAGTTAATTAAAGTATTCCTCTATTTTCATGGTCGATTTCAATTTCATTCATGAATTTTGGTAACAAAACTACTACAATAAAAAAAATTATTTGTCCAAAAAATGATATACATTTTATTCTATGATATATTTAACATCTTCGATATAACCAAAAATTTTGGTTTAATTAAAATATTAAAACTTATAAATCTATATTTCTAAAAAAAATAAAATTTATACTACTATCTAATGTTATCTATATAAATTTAGGAATAAGTATCATTGATACCCTTTACAATGATAACATCACCAATAAAGTCTATAAATACATCCTTGTTTCTTCCCAAGTAATTAAAATAATTATTACTAATAACAAATGAAATTCGCTAATTTTGATTAGTATTTACTCATCACATGAAATTATTTTGAGTTGTAAATGAATTTACATTTTGAAAAATCAATTTCTCACCATAAATTAACTAACCATCATATGGTAGAACACATCCTATGTTGGTAAATAAAATACCTACACATTATTTGGGACATACCAAATGAATCATATTTGAAAATATATATAGTGTACATTATGTGGATCAATCTGAATACAAGTTCACCAAATCATATTGACCTTAACATATCATCACAATCCTATATTATGATCAATAATCTAGGATAACATTTAAATAGATATATATTATGTGGATTTGTATCATATCCGATCCATTATTAAACATTGTAAATATAAATGAAAGATAATATGTTTCCATTATTTTATAATATATGATAAAAAATGTTAGTAAGATAATTCAACGTGTAAATCTTTAATCATAAATACTATTAAAATTCAACATTCACTAAAATTACTCACCCATGTATTTAATATAAATAGGGAGAGTGTGGTATACATTTTTTTTATAGTGGGATTTATTATAGGATCTTTAGTAATATCTTTTTTAGAAGTCAATATATTGTAATATCACTTCTATTAAAAATATATTATATGAGAATAAATCAAAACATAATATGTTTGGATCTCTTTTACACCTATATTCCTTAGTTTATGAAAGTGTTCCCATATTATCATGGTAGATTTCTATTTCATTTATAATTATTGGTAAACACCGAAGTATAAAAAGAAAAGTATATGTCTAAAAAATTATCTATATTAGATTATATGATAATTTTACCATCATTGGTATAATCTACATTTTTTGTTACGTAAAAATTTTACAGCTTATATCACTATTATTCTAGAAAAAATAAAATTTATACTATGGTCTAATGTTATGTCTTTAAATTTTGAAACAAGTATCATTATAACAATTTACAGTGATATCTTCACAACCAATGTCTAAAAACACATCCTTATTTCTTCTCAAGTAATTAAAATAATTTTCACTAATAGAAAATGACAATTACTAGGTTATGATTAGTACCTACTTATAATATTAAATAAATATGATTCATATGGATGGGAATATTATATTGTATAAATATTTTATCCCATTGAAATTAATATGAAAACATAATCATTTTTTATTTTACATCAATTGTTAAAGGGGACTATGTATTTGAAAAGATGCAACCATGAAGCATTGGTAAATAACTGTTTCTAATAATTATGATATAAAACATTTGTAACAGTACCAATTTTTGGCTTTTGATGAAGACATAGAATTTATATAGATCTATCTCTAGAAATCATCATACAAAGTATGTACATTGCTTCACTAATAAATTTTATTTACAATAAAAATAAAAAAACATTGATTATAATATTTTTATGTCCTTTCTAATGAAAAGTATGTCATCATCATTCAAAAATATAGTGATACGTTTTACTCAAATAAACCATTAAATTAAATATTGTCATATTAATTTATGATAATGTATGATTTTTAATGAGTTCGTAACAATGAGTATTTAATTATTTGAAATATTATTTCAAACGATAAATGGAGCACTATAACTTATAAATCATATTTTTCCCATTTTTTATAAACATTAGGTTGTATAATTTATATATCCTAAAATATATTACCATAATGGAATAATATTTTTATTTTTAGTTTATATATCTTACAAACATAATAACACTCTATGGATAAATGTTTTTGAATTTTTTTTATCATATTCACTATTGAAATTTCATTTTTATTAATTTAAAAGAATTTATTTAAAAAAATTATATACCAATATATCATTATATAAATGAACTATACATTCCATGGAATTATTATTGTAAAATATGTATGTACTGCTAATAGGTTTTTACCCCTTTATGTGGAAAAAAATGATTTTAAACCAAATTAGTGAACATGGATTCCATTTCAAATACAATTTATATTTTCCATTTATCTATTTTTAATATATTTATAACCATTTGTTATGATTTTTGATCAATTTATATGAACATTAAGTTACCTTCATCAGAAATGATAAATCCAAACCTCTAAGGTTATTGATAAAGTCTTCAAAACCATTATATTTCTTATTAATTATAAGTCACTTAATTTTCAAAAGTACATTCTGTTTTACACTCATAAAAATTAATAATAAAATCAACGTACTATTATTTTACTTCTTCAAGATCAAATTTTATCCAATTAATAATTTTATTTGGACAAAATCATTTTATAGATGAATATTGTTTCTAGAAACAAAAATTGTGTTCTTTGATGAATTATATAAATAATGATGCATTTATTCATTTCGAATAAAAAATGTTATTAGAAATATTTTACTAGATATAATGCATTATTCAAGTACCTTATAAATTAAAACATTCACTAAATTCAAATTAAAATGATAAAAATCCTTATATCATGTTATATATTTTGAAGAGATATTATGAAATATAAATTAGTTTATATGATTTTATTTGTATATATTAATACAATGTGGATAAATAAATGTCTACATGAATCATCACAGTCTAATCGATGTCTAAAAATGTTCAATTTCTTCATTAGGATACACCAATAGACTATATTTACCTATTTGAATGATTTCTAATATTATCCCTTAATATCATGGATTTTAAAGGAATACTTATCTCATGAATTCTACATATTGACCAGGCCAAAAAAATTTACACATTTTCCAAATTTGATTTTCTATTTATTTTTTTAATACTCAAAATATTTCAATAGATTCATACTTTTGATTCATAATATACACATATTAATACTTATTAAATTAATTTTTAATGTAATAAATTAAAAACCCACATTGGGATAACATACCTATTTGATCATAGACATCCTTATAGAGTAGTTACCAAGAAACGATATCTATTTATCTTCTACCCACAATTTTGGATTATTACATTTTACCTAATATATAAGATTTATATACCTGAAATTATTTATAATATTTATAATCCCATAATCTATAATTATAGATCTGTTGAAAGTGATTATTAATTACATCACCTTGGGTGATAAAAATGATATATAGGGTTAATATCATTAAATTTTACATTGTTATTAATTAACTTATAGATGGGATTCTTACGTACAATATAAATAATCTACTAAATTTTTTACCATACCAATAAAATAGTCCATTCATATAAATATAATGACATTTCTTATTTAATAGAAATAAAAAACCTTGCTCATCTAGAAAACCTACTATAATAAAATTTCTATTTATTTATAGATCCTGATAATTGTTTTCTTAAAATAATGAATATCCTCTAGGATAAAATGCCTATTGTTCCTAGAGATAATAAAACAATTATTTCTCCATTCCAATTTAATAGTTCTACTTATCACTTACATAATTTTGTTTATTATTTAAGAATATTCACATGCCATAAACATGTGATGGACATTCAACATCTAAGGCCCATGATTCCATGATATATAAAATTATCTCTATGACATATAGTTCATAAAACCTATGATTATTTGATTTTTTATGAATACAATCAATCAAATTTAATATTTTTATATCATATTATAACATATAATGATTAGAAGTAATGGTTTATATAAGAAGAGATATAATGTCATATGTTTTTTTCGGATTTTTTTCTAAAGTAAGTCTTCCAGCTGGTAATGTTTTTTAAAATTATTTATATGGAATTAGTTTAAATAAGATTCATAATTTCTACTACTATTTCTGAGTAATTCTATAATTATGATACAAATAATTGAAATTGTTACTGGGAAATATTTCCATCTCAAGGAATGATCTCATTGATAAATTCTGGATTTATTTAATTCCATGGAAATCAATGAAAAAATAGGTTTCATTATTAGTATGATGTATGTAATTATCCAATGCAATAATTTAACGAATATATTATAACTTATATAATAACCATCAATATTATAAATTTAGTAGGATATAATCTATATTGTTATATTTTTTAACTCTGTTGTTCTAGTGTATAAATAAATAATATTTATGATCAAAACTAATCTAAATAATATCATATAAAACTATTGAATTTTAGCGGAATAAAAACATTCTTAATTAATCTCATGAGTATTCTCTACACAAAACCTCTTGGTGAAAATATAAATTTCTACCTATTTAAGTGTCCCCAAACATTCACATTAGGGTAACTATTAGCATTTTCACCAAACAAATCATGAATAATGAATGATAATATATTCATAACTCATATATTTAATTTTTTATAGTCTAGAAAATTATTATTATAATAGGATGTAATCTATAGAAAATGTTTTTCAGAAAAATATATATTGAAACGTTCCCTTAATATTATATGTACCCCATTCACACCCTATATGGTTATAATCACAATATCTAAATAGTATTTACCATATTAATTCTAAATAAATACTATATTTTTTAATTACTTATTAAATTTAAATTTATATATCATGTAATATTTATTATTCTAATCACATAATATAGAAATATTCAATGTATCCACATCATCTTCAGTAAGATGGAAATATCATTCATTTTTAAGGGGTCTAGTTGACTGTAGTAGAATTCATAAGATATTTCATACTGGGGCTCAGTGTAATCCCACTAACTTGAATTACTCTTATGTAAATTTATTAAAACATCAATATTTCTATAAATGGATGGTGTTAGACAATAATAACTTATATTATATGAATATATATAATGAATAGTATAAAATGTTTCAATATGTATATTTTAGTAATCAAGAATTTATATTATTTGGATACATTGTTTTATTAATGACACAACAAATTTAAACACAGTTTATGTTTTAATAAAACATATACAACACAATATAAATTTATGAAAAATATAATTAAAAACACTAAAATAAAAATTCCATTATTAAATTATTTTGAATATTTTAATCATTTTGGAATTTTCAATTCAAGAATAATTAGGTATCCACCAATAACTCTAAACCATAATACCTTAGTAGGATTATCTTATAATTGAAGTGATGCTAGTAATTACCATGGTAAATAGTATAATAAATTTTATGAAAGTCACTAGATGACATTTAAAAATATGGAAACTTGAGAACTACCTTAGATGAATAAATATAGAGAACTATAAGAACTATATTTTATTTCTAACAATGGAATGAAAATTAAATGTACTTATTATGTATTGAAATAAAAAAATTCATTATAATTCAATGCCGATAAATTTGAATAAGACCAACAGAGGTGCAACAAATTGCCTCCAATAGTCATTTGGAGCATTAAATAGTCACCGAATGTGTATTATGTATAAGCTATCCTTGTAAGGTGCAGTACTAATCCTCAAAATTAGTTTATTTCTAACAATGGAGGTTCTAAAATATCCACATCATATAGGATTAAAAAAAATTATGTTCTTTTATTTTGAATCCATATGGAAAAACCCCAAGGAAAAATCTCGTTTTTTAATTTCATTTCGTCATGTTTACATATTAATAATAAAAATAATATTTTTATAATTATAAATTCAGATAAACTATATAATTAATAAATTAATTTAAACAAATATTTAAAATGTTAAAAACATGAATACTATTTTTCACTATTATGAACTTAAACTTCCTTTCATGCATGTTAATCATATTCATCTAAAAATTCCGACAATAATTATCTTATGTGATACATAAAGGGACCATTGTAATGATTTTAGTGATGAAGAATATTTTTCATAATCATAAACTAAATTACATACAATGAAAAATTTCATTGATATATAAATTATATAAGGGTCTAGATTTATCTAATGTAGAATATTTCATTGGGAAAATTTACTTTTTTATAAACAAATGAATAACCACAAGACATCGATTTTTCACTTCCATTATATATGTTATATTCTCTTATGTTTATGAGTGAACCAACTTTTATATTGATACATATCATATAGTTATATTTGTACTTCCTTGGACATAGTAAAAAATTTATTCCGGAACAGAACATTATTTCCTATAAAATGGGGGACACATCCTATCAGGGTCAATGAGATCCATCTACATGTTTCATATTATTCTCAATTCCTTTTATTGAGTAAAAATATAAAATTACAATACATGGGTATAAATTTTTAAAATCAGACTAGGATATAACTTATTTGAAATCATTAAATTGAAGGATCTATAACTAATAATATCTTATATAACTATAATGTCACATATATAAAAATCTATGTGATATATTTTATGCTTTTCAATTTGAATACATGTTTCCCACCTTTAATCCCATTAGTGGTCAATTTTATTATTATACATGAATTCTTAATTATACATTTATTAACATATATTGATAACCCAATATAATGATAGTAAATACCGGATGACATGGTAATACATATATTCCACGGGTTTTTGTCAAATCATCTCCCATATTTTATAAAACAAATATTAATAAATGATAATTTATATCCTTTAATATATATTACATAATGAAATTAAGATATATATTATAATGATGGAATCATGTTTTGGGAAAATGAAAACATATTTCATGATAGGGTTTTATTTGAAAGGTTTATCTTTAGGATGGAGTATGTAGTTGGTACATGATGGGGTTTGGTTTGGAATATCATGGAAAATACAGTAGAGTGGTTGGATGTTTTTCTATCAGAACTAAGAACCAAAAAATATGTAATGAAAGAAATTTTATATTCCTCAAAAGAACCAGGAATCATTTTAGATTTAATTGAGTACCTATATAATGTTTTTAAGTTTATTTAGGATGCTTCATAAATAACATAATAATTATATAGTGATTTATCTCTATTATATCTTGTGATTAGGTACATGTTTCAGGATGAATTCTTAAAAAAAATATGATAACATATTTTGAAATATCCCAAAAGTTCATATTGTCAAACAATCCCTCAGTTAAAAATTAATTCTTAATATGTTAATATTATCAAATAAAACAACCTTATAAAGATATGAGTAATATAGTTATAGATTTCCATCATCTAGTGTTCTATTATGGCTGTCATTTGACAATGGATTCATCATCGGCCAACATCATAAGGTACCCACACTATTGTTACTATATATATATATATTCAATATTTTTATTATATAAATAATTTCATTCAACATAAATCATCATGTTTTCTAAAGGCAGTTCAAGTAATTTATACAATTTATATAATTTTTTAAAAAATTGAATAACATTGAATAACATTGTATCATGGTATCTCATGTACTACTGTTTTTACCGTTTACAGGTTACACACCAGATAAAATGTCAATATACCCTTGGAAAAAGTGATACTAGTCAAATGAGAAACCATGAATAAGACATAGACATAATTGTTTAGAAGATAATTATATTTTCATACCTAGTTACTTAAAGATTATATAAGATATGTATGAATCCTACGTCCCCATTTTTTATCAATGGAGATTGATGATTTTGAGTAATATATTGATGAAACGACAAACCATGATGTTGATCCTATCATTGTATTGACACTGAACATAGTTTTTTAGATTTAGAGAAAATAATATTATGAAATAGTGGGGAATATAATATATTGGCACCACATAAGTAGAAATTTATTAATTTGGGGATTTTTTATAAAAAAATATTTTTATGGTGATATTCTAGGTTTATGTAGGTGTACATCAAGGATGTGGAGTTGGTTTAGGGTGTTTACAAATGTTTTATTAGTTAAAACCTATATACATAAGTGTATAAGATGTACCAACTAACTATTTATGGTACAATGGGTGCTATGGTTGTATATATGTGGGGTGCACTGTCGGTTGGTTCCACGTAGTACCCGGTGGACCTCTGATGGGTACATAATTGCTTCATCCAAGTTTTCTTTTACAAAAATGTAAATTTATTCCTTTCACATACTTTGTTTTATTTCCTTTACAACCTTATTTGACCTTCATTTTTTTAATCATAATCAGAATCTTATCTATGGATCTCCTTTGGTATCATTCTTCCCCACTTATTCTCACACAATTAATAGTTAGATCACAAGGATTATTTAGTTTAAATATAGGGTAAGAATATTGTTCAATCCACTAATCATATTAGCATTATATTTTTATCCTTTAAATGTTATAAATGGATCTATGGATTTGATATTTCACCAAAATTAGGGTGAAATATATTCATATTTCCAAGTTTCCTCATGTATGGGTT
Organism: Viscum album; assembly: GCA_963277665.1. Classification (NCBI taxonomy): domain Eukaryota; kingdom Viridiplantae; phylum Streptophyta; class Magnoliopsida; order Santalales; family Viscaceae; genus Viscum; species Viscum album. Next base: position 1,863,012,416 of record OY728142.1, on the reverse strand, counting down.
AAAGGATCCCCAATTGAGTGATTAATTGGATGTTATTTATTATTTTGGTAGAATATTGTTTTTCAAAAGAATTTTTCAGGGTCTTATAAAACATAGACATTGATTTAACTTAACATATATCATATATTATGATGGATTTTTTTGGTGGGTTATTTTTTAATTATTTTTCTATTATACATATTATTTGTTTATGTTTTTGTTATGTTTTTAATATGGTTATTTTGGAATGAATAATTGATTATATGTAATTGTGGAATTTATTTTGAGGATTCATTGGGGATTGTATAATTCCATTATAATATATAAGACGACATGAAAATGGATTTTTACTATTAGATGGTTTTATCCGATATGTACGTTCATATGGAATTATTTTTTTCCATTTTTTTAAATTTTCCATAAACTAATAAAAAATATATAATTTGATTTATAATTAAAGAATCAATTTTTTTGACAGAACACATTTTCTGTAAATTAAATTCACTTTTATATGAAAACATCCTTTTAATCTTGGTATAAAAATGTTTAAAAAATCCTCCAGTTTTGAATTCTAAATTTATAGACTAGATTGAATTAATTAATTCCTCTATATAAATTAAATATTATAAAAAATAATTAATATTGAAAAAATACACTAATTTTGTTATATTTTCATATATATATATATTTTATCTAAAACAAATAAACATATATTTTCTTTTCAAGAAATATATGTCTTAAAATAGTGATATTTTTTACCATATAATTAGTTTCATGGTTATATATAATTAAGGGTATATTTTTTTTTACATGGAAGTAGTAATGTGATTTGGTTTCACCTTAAATACATATATTTTTAAACTTTTATTAACATTTGGAATACATTACTTTATTTTTAATGACACAACATATTTTTATTCAATTGTGAAGAATTTATATTCAAATTGTTTTAAAAAAACATTATATGAAGGATAATATGTTAGTATAGATGTATTATTTTCCAATAGAAATATTTTAATCCCACACAGATGTTTTGAACACACTCCTTTGGGGAGTATATTTAGAAACATGGTTTTTATGTTTAATTTAAAAAAATATTAGTTTATAGTATAATTAACATATACATAAATAAAATTCTTTCAGGACACATTATTTTGAATATGTTATAAATCACTCACAAACAATTTATTATGTTAACTGTTTCAGTAGTGAAGAGGATATTGATGGTATAATTATACATGTAAAAGAATGGTGTGATATATGAGATTATTTATTTTTTCATTAATGAGGTTCTAACTCATTCTGGGTAAATTGTTATGAAAGCATCATTTGTTCTTTTTTTATATTTTCTGATTTTTTTAATTTTATATAAAATAATTCATCTATTATCATTACTAAAAAACTAGGTTTATTCATTAATAGAGATTTAATAGTGCTAAATAAATGTGCTATTAAATACCTAATATTTCAGTTCATCAAAAGGCGCTAAAACATGGTTCTTTAATAGCATTAAAAATTCCCTAACATAAGCCACCCCTTAATTTTTGATATTTTACAAGAACTGATAAATCCCCCTATTAGATCATATAAAAATAACTGATATAGATCCTCCATTTATCAGTGTAATTAAAAAAGCATTGAAAATGGGGGGTGTTCATATTTGTTTGTAAAGGTGTTAATAAAGTGTGAGGGGGTATTTATCCAGATTTTTTAGAAACAATGATAAAGACAACCCCTTTATCATCACTTTTTTATTAACATTGATCAAGGATATATTCCAATAATATATATATATATATGTTTATATTGATATAAATATAGTATATGGTTTTTAAATGTTTTTTAGAGAATGAAAAATAAAAATTTACAATTAATATATAAGTTATTTAGTGAGAGTGGACTATAAAATAATTGAAAAAATATTTTTATAAAATATTATTCTAATTATTATATAGTAATTTTCATTTAATTACCATTTGTAAATAAAAAAAATCAAAAAACATAATATACGATCTAAAATAAGTAAAAAAATAACTCAATATTCAAACATTCATAATATATGATCTGAGTGTCTTATTAGGCTCTACCAAATATAAAAATAAGGATATTGATGAGCTCTATGGTTTGATGACCATGTGGGCCCTAGTAAAATTTTTTCCTTGAAAATAGAGTCTCCATGGAGGCTACTAAAATGAGTTTTTTGAGGGTACCATAACTTTTTAACATTCGATGGGATTTTAGCCTCATTTTAAGGGTAATTTCTCCCATTTTTAGTGGGGAAAAAATTTATTCCAACTAATTAAATTCTTATTGGTGTTATGGTTTTGAAATTTTATCCTTTTTCATAATTTTGTTTCATAAATATATATATGCATATTCTAATATATTTACCTATAATAATCCACTTGAAGAAATAAATATATCTATATATTTACATAAATATGTATTATTAAATATATAAAATAAATATTTATTATTCATTTTATTTAAATTAAAAAATTATTTATTTTTTACCTTATTAAATGAAATAATATTTACATATAATATTTATATATGAATATGTTTTATATTAATAAACACACACACACACACATACACACATATATATATATATATATATGTTATGACCTGTCTCCCGAGGCCCATGTCATGACTACCCAAGGCCCGCCTTCCATAGGCCTGGGGCTGGCGACTAGAATCAAAGGAGAAAATCCATAAAAGTGGGAAGGAATTTCCTTTGTAAAGTGTAAACACACACAATAGATTATGAGTTGGAATTAAAACAATAAGAAAAACTGTATACAAAGGAGTTCTAAAAAGTAAAAAGGGTCCATAAATAGAAGCCTAAAAGGAAAGTGCATGTACAACTGAATAACAAGTACAACTGAATAAAAGGTAAATTAGCTACTGGGTCATCCTCTAGGGAATCCTACCTGAAGGGTAGGTACATATATCCTCCTCAACAATCCACATCCATCATTCTACTCCTTGTACTGACTCATCGTAAGGTCCACCTATGGGCACCATCTAGTCCTACAACTCTGATCCTCAATCGGCGTTGTCTGTCGTCTACAACCAACACAAAGAGATACAGGCATGGCCCGTGTAGGGTTGAGTATAATGATACTTAGTAGGAACCTCAAGACCCTCAAGGTCTCAAATAATCAGACATGGATAAACCACAATGTAAGAAATCAATGGATAGCCATTACATAGCTATATGCCCATACATATACATAAGATATCAAGTAACCCATCTCAAATATGAGGAAAACACAGATTTCATTGACTCTGCTCACTCAGTTATAAAACTTTTGTAGAGAGATAGAGATGATCATATATAGCCACTGAATCATCAGATCTGTCGGACCAACACATGATCCAGGATGAGCTTTTCTGTCGGACTAACACATGATCTAGGAACATAAGTCAGAACTATCAGACCAACACATGATCCAAAAATAGTCATTAGAGATGTCAGACCAACACATGATCCATGTCCAGCTATTCTGTCAGACCAACACATGATCCAGGAATAGAAGTTAGAACTGTTGGACCAACACATTATCTAGGAACAGTCGTCAAAGCTATCAGAACAACAAACGATCTAGGTCCAGCTATTCTGTCAGACCAACACATGATATAGGAACAAAATTTAGAACTTTTGTACCAAATCAGTATCTATGAATAGTCATCTGAACTGTTAGACCAACACATGACCTGGGAACAATCAATAGTGCATAGGAAGCTGTAGGGTTTCCACAATGCTTGCTCAATTCTGGGAGGGTCCTCTCCTCAAGACAAGTTTTGACATGCCAAATACCACCAATTCCCATGTTTATGTATCCAAAAGATCTGTATTTCTATAAGAATCACAACACAACAGACAGAACGTCAATTAGACGCGTTGTCTGAGAGTTATTAGCTTATTAGCCCTTAGGGCCCGGTTGGAATATTGTACGATCCAACCTGACTATATCTCATCTATAGCCCAAAATATAGGGGGTATCCTCAAAGGGACAGTCATGCTCCAAGAATACTAGCGCCACTGACGGTTCCTCAAATGGTCATCTGGTGCCAATTCTTTGGCCATATTAATGGGCCAGTAGTGGACCTTGGTCTAGTCCGACCCGGTCGAACCGACTCAGCCCAACCCATTCTAGGCCAACCCGATCTGGGTCGACCCAGTTAGACACACTGTGTCTGACCCGTCCCATGGCAGGGTGCTGGGCAGTGCGCCGGTAGGTCGGCTGGGCTGCAGACAGCTCACCGGGCGGTGCGAGCAGGCGCAACTGCACGCCGGGAGGTCGCAGATTGTTGGCTTGGGCACCTGGTAGTGTGCCAAAAGGCCGACTGGGACCCAGGAAGCACGCCAAGATGTGCGGGCAGGCGCAGTAGTGCGCCAGTAGGCTGCAGGCTGGCCGATAGGGTGCCTGCGGTGCAAGGGCAGGCGACATGGGTTCGGCCGTGGAGTCGGCCGGAACGCGTGGGGCACCATGCGGACGACATGGTTCATGGAGGCTGTTGGTAGCATGACCTTTTTCATTGCTGCCTACATTTCCTCATTGAATAATCTTCACATGAAAATTCGGTAGATGGATTTTGGCCATCTTAGTTGGCCCGAACCCTCTGCGTTTAGGGGGGGTAACAATCGGTTCATCAGGAGAGAAGATGGTCAACAATTCACCTGAAAAAATTCCATTCCAACCATTTAAAGAGATAAGAAAAACAAATATCAACATGTAATAAACCCCTACCTTTGATTCGTCATTCATTGTTCGTTGACGGAGTCGCGGAAGTCGTCGTCGAAGACATCTCAAGACGGTTAAAGTTTCAAGAAATAAAGTTGAAGGAGATCGTTGTTGGTGTTCTTCGCGTTCTTCGTTCAACATTGGGAGAACTCATTTCTCCCAATATCCCTCCTCTCAAAACACCTACGATCCTCCCAAATGACAAATTCCATCCAAAATAATAGGTTAGAATTTCTATTATTTGATACCATGAATTTTAAAAGCCCATTCATTTTGGTGGGTGGCACAATTAAATTTTGAGGGTTCACATAACAAAATGTGGAGGAGATGAATTTGCTCCCCCACATTATTATGGTGTCGAAGAGGCTTCCTCCAATTAATGGGGGTTGAGAGGATCCTTCCAATTTAATGGGGGGGGGGGTTTCAATGGGTTAAAAACCCATGTGGACTCCACCAATTTAATCCTCAATGAGAGGTTATGTTCGAGTGTGCCCCACCACAATAAGCTCTCATGGGAGGTTAAGGTGGGGTGGTCCCCCCCTCCAACTCACAAGTGGAGGTTTTAACCCACAATCACCCAGATGGCAGTTTAAAAATAAAATAAAGTGTTATGTCACTTTATTTTATTAATTTTATTTATAAAAACCCAAATTCTATCTTTTACAATCAACCAATTACCATCAAGGTGAATGTTTCCTTAAGTAAATATCGGTGCTGTGAGTTCAATGGTGCCCTCAGATTTCAATTCTGAGGACCAGTTCAAATGTTACAAAATGCCCCTCGCACATTTAATAAACATACACAAAACAAAATGGCCAGAAAAATATTATCAGTCAACCTTGACTCGTGTTGGTCAGGGTTTGGCTCTGCCTAGGTGTAACAGGCCGCAAAAAACCCAATGGTACTCTCATATTTTCAATCTGTGTTACCATTTAGATGTTATAAATTTTAAAATCAAATAATTGTCACTTAATTATTTTATTTGTGGCCAAAAAACTAACTTTCTCTAGTGGCCCGCGCCGCCCAAATTTAGTATCTTCTTAAAGAAATTATACACACATGAGTTCAGCGGTGGTCTTATATTTTTAATATGAGATACAGTTTTTGAGTTATAAGCATTTGAAAAATAAAATAATTTATGTAATTATTTTATTTAGGATTATGCCATTTTTTGGGTTCCCTCACAGGAGGCACGCGCCGACTAATCTTAAGTTGTTCCAAGGGAAAATCCACCATCAGGAGCGCAACAGTGCGCTTATATTTCTGATCTATGTTACTGTTGTATAGTTATTCCACTTTTCCAGGAAAACTGCTTACACACGATAACTTATGCTTAACTAATACTTCGATGGATCACTCCGGGCACTCCAGACTTTCGAATCGCACACCGTCAGATTTGGCGATCCCGTAAAATTCCCATTTAATTAGAAAATATTTACATGGAAATTATGGGTCTTTACAATATATATGTATTTATGTTCCTATATATATATTATAATTTTTTTGGACTAATATTAATAAATAATATAATTTAATAAATATAATTTTGTATATATATGTCACATATTTCAAAATATATATAAATAAATAGTACAGTAATTAAATATACAACAAAAAATGCATGACATAGTGGTAAATAACATCAGTCCAATAAGGGAGGTTTTGAGATCTAATCATCGAAGGTAAAGGAATTTGGGGTACCCTTCTATAACAGGTAGTGTTAAACACTGAGAAACAGAGTATTAAGAATTGAGAAATGTTGGTGTCCAAGGTGCGTGAAAAAATTATCTATTTCCATATTATTTAATAGCGCTTTTTAGCACTATCGAAATCCAACTTTTAAGAAAACTAAAAACACTATTAAAGGAAACCATTTACATGTTTTACTATTTAATGATCTCATAACGTAAACTAGTTACCCCCCCATTCCGGACTATGATCATTTTATAAGATAGTATTATTGAGTCATATGTTATCCCTCATAAAGATATTATAATTTATAAAGTATGATTCTAAAGTAAGATGAAAAGAATGAAGATCCATAACCATTTTTATGTGTAAATTGAGGTTTAGGTACTTTATTCTTGATTTACAATGAAATTCACAATAACTATACATATTTTTGATAATAATATATGCAAAAATTACTATATGAATACTATGGAGGAATAACTAGCATGCATAATTTATTATTTTTTAACATTGTTAATTATTAAGATCTTATTTTTAATGAAGCATGATAATATATTTTTGTGTAAGAGATCATGATTATTTTTTTCATTGTCATTTTTATCATATCTATTGCTTTGGAAGTTAAAGGGCATGATAATAGAAAAATAAAATTTATCATATATGTTCAAACTATAAAATTTTTTACGTAGTTACAACATTATTTAGTGTTTGGTTATGGTATAGGAACACAATTCATAAACATTGTATTCCAATTACCCTATCCCATGAGATGGTATAAAGCCTTTAGTCTAGCAAAAACCTTCCCCTTTAGAATGATGGGATGAAGTGAGGGCACTAGTAGTGCACTACTGTTGAATTGGAAACAATATTTTTCTGTACACCTTCACCATTCCACTACATCTATGAATCCTTGCTATTCTATAATTCTAATTGAAGAAAAATATTTATAATTTATAATTATAAAAATGAATAAACTGATATAAATCACACACATTATATGAATATATATATGATGTTACCATAGTGTTATTAAATAGATTATTTTACTATCAGACCCTTCATATGGACTCTTTTGGACATGTAGTTTCTCGGTTTATTTTGTTGGTACCCATATAAACATTTAGACATTGGAAGATTTGGTATACTATTCTTGATGTTTGTAAGTAAAATTTATGTTTTATACGGTCTCGTGATGTATATAAGAGTTCATGGTTGATAATTTTCTTTGTATTGAGGATATTATTGAGTATGATTTTTACTATTATATATGATGTGATTGTGGTTTTATGTTATAATGTTAATTAATATTGTATTATTTTTTTAATTTATTTTTAGTGGTATAATTATATTAAAATAAATCACTTCACAATTATAAATAGATACATATTTTTCTAGTGTATATCCCATTTGGATCGATGAATGATCCACTATTGTATTGCATGTGATCCGTTCATAGATCGAGTATTCTAGTGATAGACTATATACAATACTGATTTTAGTTGATATGATCAAGTTGTTTTATCTAATCCTTGATAAAAATATTATTTTTTACTATTATGCAGGGAAACTATGTAAATGTTTGGTCTAATAATTTTTTTTTTCAAATTTTTCAAATATATAAATTTTAGAATGTTTTACCAATGGGAGTATTATTTTATGTTTTTTTATACTTATATTCCATAAGATTATTTTGATTCAAGTAAAATTCAATTTTAATAATTGTTTTGTTGTTTTTTATAAAAATAAATTAAATCTTTCAACAATAGTTTTAATTATTAATATTGTCACTTTATTGATGATTGGATATAAATAAGTAGTATGAATTCTGGAATATAATGAACAATACCAAATCCCTTTTATCAAATTCATTCTTAATGAAGTTGTTTAACTGAGAATAATATTGACACATAGTTTTAATTTAATTCTATAATAAATATTAGTGAATATATTTTAATATTATATCATAGATTTTTGAGTGGGTTGAATTTTAATAATTAATTAAGATATAGATTTTTGGAATGATCTTCAATAGTAATGAAATTATTATTTATTTAATACATTGATTATGATATTCTGATTAATTTATGTATAAAAATTGGATTTTATTCTATTGAAATCTATTACACTTTCAAATAATTTATCATAATTGGTTTAAAGGGTTTATGAATCAAGGAGAACTAATTTATTATTTAAATACATCATTTGAATTTTATTACTCAGTTTATTCTTCAATGATATAATTTTAATTATATAATTCAATCGTATTATTTTATTACTAATACTTATAGATATTGTGATTTGAGTAAATAATTTTAATGAAAATAATTATCTTAATTTCGTAAGAATACAATATAATACTTCTAATTTACTGAAAATTTTTATTTTATATAATGTGGAAGGGTAATAATTTTGTCCAAAAAATTTCCACAACTTATAACTAACAAAGAAAATTTTTTGGTTCTGTTTATGGTGTCGTTGTAGGTGATTTAAATATTAATAATGGTGTCTAATTTTCTATTTTATTTACTCATATATTTTATTAACTATTTATATCTTAAATATTATTCTAGTTATTTACATGTGTGTTTTATCATTATCTTTATAGGTTCAAAAGATTTTATATATTCTTTATAGGAAATATTATTGGTCTTGCTCCCATCCTTATAGTGGTATATCACTTATTATTAGTCCCTTCAAAGACATTACCATAGTTTCCATGCATGGTAACTCACACTACAGGACTCCCAACCCATTATTTGTATATTATAAATTATATTGTTCTATTTTTACATGGATTATATATATAGATTGGTATTCATTGAAGGCTATATGTGGGAGGGGTGGTGTTCCTTAAATTTTATCTTTTATGATGTTTTTTGGATACACTCAAGGGTTTTATATATTTTTGTTAATTTTTATTATTGTTGTTCTAATATATTTTGAATTTGTGTGGTCCATAATTGGGGGGAATGATATTATAGTAATATAGTCATTATTGCCACATCAATATGAATTATTGTAACTTTTAGTGATTTTGTGAAGGCATTTAGAGTATAAAGAGTGATGTAATTTGATTATACAGACTTTGTTTTCATTTTTGGTTTTTTTTGTAATTTTCACCTTGCATAATGTTTGATTAGAGGATTAAGTTAGTCAATAATTTTTAGTTTCTTATCCTCAGTATCCTTATGTAACATTCTGTTCACCAAATTTATTATTCATACTGAATTATATAAAAAATATGAAAATGGGATTGTAGAGACTAGCTCACAATTTCATTAAAAGGTTTCATATAAATAAATCCCAAATTTTTGACATGAGTAAACCTCTATATCATAATTCAAATATTAAGAAATATATTTTTAGTAGATAATGAAAAACCATGATATAATGGAATCACCTAACTGTGAATGATAAATTTATTATAAATTGCACTCTATGGTATAATAAAAATGGAGGTAAACTATTGAATTAATCTAAATCCATCATGGACTACAATCTACGACCAATAAATAGGGATTCCATGAGGTAAATTAAACCTATAATTAAAATAATAAATTATAAAATTATGTCAATTTCACACATATTGATTTGAAACATTGGAAAATATAGAGGAATTAAATATAAAGATCCCCATGAACACTTATCTATTTTATTAGATATATATTTTACATTCAAATAGAATAGAGTATAATTAAATGAAATTGTATTTTAGGAATTTCTAATTTCATTAATGTATAGAGAAAATGATTCTATTAAAGACTACTTACCAGTTACATCACCAATTAGAGAATGTTATCCTAAATTTTCTTGGGTAAGTGTGTCCCACCCTAAAATAGATTTAATTTTTTAAATGAAATAAAAAATTTCATGACACCATTTTGGGAGTTAAATTTTAGGCCTTGATATATATAAAATAATATTTCATGTAAAATATAACTCCATGAACTAGAAATTTAGCTTTAATGGGAATTTTTATATTGGTTTATAACCAATGTATTGAGTCAATATGAATTCAAGAAAGTGTTGAGGCTTGATACATAAATCCCTATATGTTTCATGAGACCTATTTTACGAAATTTCTTATAATGTTATACTTTGTAAAAGTGACGTATGACTGTTGAGAAGTGGAATTCCCTAAGTGAAAAAGTTCACTCATTTGTCTCCACAATATGAATCATTACTATGGAATTTTTATTGCTTAATGGTCACCAAACCAATAAATACTACACATTTTCTCATTTAACAATTGTGATAGTTATTAAGGGGGACACATGATTTAAAATGGTTTGGGATACTTATAAAAAATAAACCATTGTATAAAAATTATTTGAAATTCATGTCACCTATTTTTATGTATTACAATTACTATAAATATGGGAGGCTGGTGAATCCATAACCAATTCCAAGTTAGAATAGATAAACAACATGACAAAAACTCTAACCAATACTTGTATATACCTAGGGATAACCCACAACAAATTACCCTAATAAAATTTTATTATGTTTTTTAATCTCTGATGGCTAAAATCATTATTCCTTCTTAGAAGTTCCCACCACCAATGGTATAAAAATCTCTCTTTTAAATATGCATACTATTTATGTTATAAAATATATCAATGGACGATGAACCAATGGAATTATTATATGAATCAATAAGACACCCTCCACAATCTTATGCATTATACAAGGTAAAAACTACCAGTTTATTATAATGATTTAAAGGTTCAATGATTGATAACATTTCATAAAATAATATAATGTAATTGATTTTTGAAACATTTTTTTGTGGGATAAATATTGATGAAATCATGAATATGGGGAATAGTAAGGTATTTTTAAAATAGGAAAATGATGGATACAATGATGATAAAATAGAGGAGAATAAAAGTAATAAAAAATGAAATTATTAATTGAAAAATTAAGTTGATACTCAATACAAATATAAAAAAATAAACTCCACAATATAGTATTCTTGGAACAGATGTGTAAAAGAGGTATAATGAGATAATATTGGTTGCTTATTAATATAATCATGTTGATTGTGTTTAACATAACATTCATAAATTTAATTTCTCAAATTCCATAATATGAAAAAATGGTTAATACTAGTTAAATGAAATTGGATTATCCTGGATTAATCTCCATATGTGAGGACTTATCAACTATTTCTGAAAGAAAAAATTCTCAAATTATTATATATTCAGGAATCCTCCCAATCCCATAATAAATTATATCATTATTTTTTTGTTAAATTATAATATAAATTGGTATACATAAACAATTTTATTCCCTATAGTGTGTTTCAATATCTAGGATTGGATGAACAAAAAACAATGCATGTTTGAATTCAATTAATTTAATTCATATGGAAATATCCCTGTAGAATTATTGATGATTTATATGTTATGTTGGGAAATTTTATTCTACCCACAAAATTTTATTATAATATAGATTAAAAAATATTAGAATATTCCAATCATACATATAGAATAATTTAATATCACTACGGAGAACTTATTAATGTTAATTATAGAAACTTGATATTCAGTTTTTTTGATTAATAAATCACTATATGTTTTTACAAATTTTAAAAATATAGGGTAGATGGTAAATACAAAAATAATCATTACCACAAAATATTTCTTAATTACTAGTAGTTTTTAACTTTAGGAGGTGAAAAAATGATAAAACTCAAATAACACATGGCAGATAATGATAACATAAATAACAATTCAATGAAAAAAGTATGAGACATTTAGTGGATAAAACATTTGTTAACTAAAACATATCCTAATATGATCCATTCCATTATTAATCCATTGATTCGTTAATTTTATCCAATACCATAATAATTTGGTATAGATTCTCATGAGAGCATGTGAATTTTCCATTTATGATTTTTTGTAAATTATTATACGGAAAAGTGGAAAAACCAAATTGTTTTACTGAATCGAAAGAAATTGAGTTTTTTTCTCAACATAATGGCAATTAAACAAAATATTTTGCAGGAATAATTAACTATTTGAGTAATAGATTAATACCAACCATTAACCATAAGAGAGACACAATCAATCTATAAAAGATGTTCTGAAAATAGTGTTTGAATGTTACATGATATTTTTATTTTCTCCTTCATTAATCTATGAAGGAGTCAACCCAAATTAAATTGATCAAAATAAATGGGTCATGAACATAATATTGAATGAATATAATGAATTAATTTATATAATAAAAATTATTAAATTGAGAGTGTGTGTAGACTATCAAAATATAAATGCTTCCCCTGTGAACGATAATTTTAAACTCCAATTAATGGATAAAATGAATGATTGGTTAGATAGTTTTTTTATTTTCATTATGGTAGTTAAATTTACAACTAAGAAATTATGGTATTAATCAAAAACATGAAAGCTATATTGAAATTTGAATAAAGTACCTCTTCGTATCATTTCATGACTTTTGGTATGTTTAATTCATAAGTGATATTCTAACTATGAATGAACCATATTTCCTGTAATAATGAAGGGTTGGTTTTTTAAAAATTCAATGAAATTTTATTTGTTTATTGAAGACCCTTTTAGGTATTATTTAGTGGTAATGTTCTCTTAATTAATTGATTATCATTGATGTGGTGTGGGTAAAATTAGGAAAATCTCATATTCAAAGTAGAGAGATAATCACCGATTGCAACATGATTTTTTATCAATTATATAAGGTTGATTACCCACATGCAATTTTAATCTGTATGTAGTGGAAAATATTTATTGTTTATTATTTCCATTCCCCAAAGCAAGAAATACATTTTTGTATTATATGTCATGTAAAATATCACTTCCATAAAGAATTATGAAAAGCCTTTAAGGATGCATATTCTTAGAAGCTTCTTACACTAATCAATATCGTAATAAATTTCACAATTACACTACTAAAAATTAAATAATTAAAAATTGATATTTTTTATTAAAATATGAAATAATAAATATATTCAAAATACTGTTTTAAAATATGTTACCCACATTAAAAAATCAATTAATTAAATTGGTTGTAATGATATAAAAATAGAACATATTTAATAAAAACTAAACTCACTATTTTTAATTTAACTAATATAAATATATTGACTAAATAATTAAATAAAAATATGTTTTTATATTTTAACATTATTCTCAAAAGGTGAATTCATATTATTCATAAAAATTTTATTCTCACAAGAATCATTCATATCCCCATCTAATAACTCTTATAGTATTATAATTATTAACGAATGAAATTATAATTATGTGTCATGATTATTCCTAATATGAAATAATTATTTATGCAATAATTTTAAAATTGAAATTATATTTCAATCTTTTTTCTCATGTATTCATACATATTTAAAGATTAAACAGTCATGATTTCATTGTCTTAAATCATTAATATAAAAATGACCATTAAAATGTAGATAATGAATATAAATATGAATATTTTTTTAAATTAAATAATTAAAGAAATAAAAAAATTGAATCTTACAAAAACTAAGTAACCACGATATTCATTTAGTCAACTATAAAAGAAATGTTGATAACAATAAAATAGAACTACCCATTCTAAAACACTATAAAATATTAATATTGAAATATTTAGACAATACATGTTGTGGTACGATGGTGGTGATTTAATATTAAAAAAACAGCATTCTATAGGTAAATTTTTTTATTTACAAAAAGTGTAATTTAATGGGAAATTATCAAATTTTCTACTTTAAAGGTTGAATTTATTTTAATTATGAAAATGACATAATTTTGGAATATTACGTATGTTAAATCTATATTGTATTTCAATAATAAATTTCATTATATAATTAAAAATATTGAAGTTACTTTTTTTATGAATAAATTAATTATGTAATATATTTCATTTAGCCGGACCATGATCTGAATCCAACATATTGAGGCCAAAAAGTAGAATGCATGTTGATATTCAGAATGTATGCTATGATTGGATTCATATTTAATATGGGATTATATTTTTCCAGTGTAACATCCAAATGATACAAAATTTCACATGTAGAAAAAGAGGATTCAATAAGACAATTTATATTCATATGGATATTATTAATTATTTCTTCATAGAACATGCACTCCCAGATCTGATGATAAAACATAATCATTAAACTTATAGGACTGATATAGATTTATATAAACAAATTTTGGTGATCCAAAAAATAATACATCAAATTTAAATATTTTACAAATTCCATACCCATGGACCAATAATTTTTTAAAATTTATTAATTATAAAAAATCATAAAAAATAATAATTGTTTGTTAAAGTGATAATTTTTTCCTACTATACCAATATTTTATTATTCCATATTAATTATTCCACATCTACAATAAAATTATTTACAGAATAATGCTTTCTTATAATTATTAATTTTACTAAATAATTCATAACATATGGAAATGGAAAACATAAGATGATTGGGCTTAACTGCTTCATAATGTTATACATAATCATTAACAAATGATTTTTATAAGTGAGCGTAAGAAGTTCATAAGGGTATGATGAAATAATTAATATGAATTAACATAACATAATTAAGTTAATACACCTAATTTTGTTTTATAAAGAATGAAACATGAAAAAAATCTATCATGAGACAAGAGTCATATATGTAAACTGTCACGAGCCATGTAAAAATAATCATTGAAAGGGGATCCATTAAAACTAATAATAATCACTGAAAATCTATTTATGTATATTTGAAAATTAAAAATTCACCCTGGAATCACTTATTTATATAATTATCATAACTCTTAAGAGAAACCTATACTCGAAAACTTCTATCATCTATTATGTCTAAAATATAATAAGCTAACTCCATCTCTTTACCCATTAATGTTTTTTGTCTACAATGGTCCAAATCATCCTTATTTAATGACAAATTCTCAAATAAACATTTTATACATATATCCAATTTTCATATAATTAAAAAAACAGTTATAAGACTTTATGTTTCGATGTAACACCCTAAAAAACCTTCATTTCTTTTTATCACGATTTACCCATTAAAAATAAATGGGTTCTGAAAAATATATTTAAAACAATCATAATCCATTTAAATGAACAATAATGATGATATAATTGGAACATAAGCCCATTGGAGCATAGTAAAAACATAATTAATATTACCATAGATGAAAAATACATTTAAAATAACTTTTAATTCATTTATTTGAAAATTAGGGAAAAAAATATTATTTAAATAATGTATAAAAATGTACATGAATATTTAGAAAAAAATTTTCTTTGATATTGAAAATTTACTTTTTAAAAAATAATATTCCACAAAAACAATAATTGTTATTTTTTGGGAAATCTATTCATTTTTTTAATTTTAAAAATAAATAAAAAATTCAAACTTCTATAAAATACCAAAAAGTACCTAGTGTAGAAAATGAAAAGATATGATTAATATTAAGCCTCTATAAATAATGTTAACTAAAATAAAAAGTTATTTTAAAAAATAACTTAATAATTATAAATAACATATTTGAATTTATTTTATTGACTGTGAATGTGGAATAGAATATATTATCGATAAAAAAGAAAAATAATGTGGGGTTTTCCTTAAAAAAAGTTATCTTGATAGTCTTAAGTAAAGAATAGTGTAAAATTAAAAGAAATATTGTATAGGTCATAAATAACTAGTGGATAAGAATAAAAATGTGTTTCAAAAAATAAATTTCATTTAATTTTCACTATAAGAACCTTGAACATATATAATCCTAAAAATTAATGACATTAAAACATAATTCCTTTACAACTTTGGTAGATTTCAAATTAAAATTTAATGTAAAGAATAATTTGAAATGGATTTGTATATAAAATGAATTAACGACGATATCATTTAAATATTAATTCATGGATCATTATTCACACTATATAAAATAAAACATGGTGGATAACCTAAATTGTATCTTTAATAATTGAAATTGAGACCATGAAAACCCTTACAACCTTTATAATATTTGAATCTATATATCAAGAATGTGATTAATTCAAAGTAAATTTAAACGAATAGATAAAAAATTATATAATTCTTCAATATCTAAATTTGTGGAATATAAACCATATAAGAGGAAATTTGTGTATAACATGAGTGAATAATCAATAAAACAAAATTGAGATGAATAACCTTTTCGACGATAATATCACTAAAGTGAAAAATTTTCAATGTGGGGATTATTCATAATAATTATATTACTATATAATTTTTAAAAAAAACAATATAATATAATTATAGGTATTTTCACCAATAATCAAAGAATAATATATTCATTGAAGTATAACTATAACCCATCAAATGGAAAATGAGTTAACAACCGCTTTATAATACTAGAGAGTTTTTATGCATGTAATTTAAATCCTATAACAGAAACATATATTGATTATTTACTTGTTTAAGAAAACATTCATATTAATATATTATCATTAAACTAATTATTTAATTTATTTCAATGAAATATTCAATTACATAGTTAGTTAACTCTACATTGATTGATTTGGGGGTGATTAGTAAAAAAATTTAAAATGAATTTATTAGGTTCGTCAGGATCAAAATAGACTTTATTATATAATATATAAAAATTACTGTTATTATTTTCATAGGTTAAATATAATTTTATAGTCACCCATGAAAATTTGTTATGAAAAAAATACAATGGATCTCGAGTTAGTATTCCAAAAACACACTGAAGCGATGGTTTTAGTATTTACTTGATGGAAATAAATAATGACAAAATATTATCTCTAAATATTCATTATTATGTTATAAAAATCAATCAAATTCATTAAATACATCCCCATGTCAATGGATACAAGGTAATATTTGGAAAATAATGTACAACGCTAAATGGATACAACGTTCCGTAAGTATGCACCTATAATGATTCTGTTTTAAATGACACGAATGGTATGAAGATATAACATATATTATATCTATAGAAAAATAAATATTTCATTAATATAATATATTTATAATAAAACCATCATAATAATCATCCATGAATGGTGTTGATGAGAAATGAAATACATCAGTTTTTGAGGTGGCAGTCCACACAAATGCATGAACGATGGTTTCATTTCCCTTTTGATGGATAAAATAATATTATTATATTAAAATAATTAAATCTATGTATTTGGGATATACTTAATTTTATTACCTTTTCATTGATATGATATTGGTGAATGAGGTATTAGAATAATTAAATTGAAAATGCTCAGTTTCAAGGATTACCTCTTCTTTGAAGAACCTCATTTGGATCTTTCTATAAGGGCATACGGGATGGTTTTTTATCGAAACAGTAAAATATATAAATTATATAATTAAGTTATGTTTATATAAAATTTATGGTCTTTATCAATCTATGTGTCTTATGAAGTGTGAAGAAGAGAGTAAAGGTGGGGTCCTTATATAATATAAGAGAGGGGAACCCTTAGAGATAATAATAATAATAAATTAATATATAAAACTTTCAAATGTCATGTGGTATTAAAACGATATAATTAAAATATAGGTTTGTATTATCTTTAAATTCTCTCAATAAATTAAATTTATTCAACTTTATGTTATGTTATTATACATGTCCCATATTTGTGACCCCTATTATGCCTTTCAAAGATTAAAAAGATAATTCTCTTAATTACTCATTCATGTTCTTGAAGCTAAAAATAAAAGGAAAATTAAAAAATGAGTGTAAATTTGTTGATATTATACACCATAAACCATTATATTTAAAACATGTTACATTTTTAGTAATCTTAAATCAAGTAATAGTCTATTATTTATTATAGGTTATGATTAATTTAATAATTATGAATATTCACATTGTTGAATTTAGAAATATATGTACAATCAGAATGATTAAATATGATATTTTCAAACATTACAAATGCATTATATGTATCTTTAAAATTATTAAAAAATAATAATAAATCATAACAAAATATTACTTTAATTCATTTTTATATTACATAAACAAGAACAATATCATCAATTCATAGGCATTTAATTTATTTATTTATCACAAATAATATTAAATAAAACCCGCAATAAAAATGTATTCAAAGAACATTAAAATATTTATAACTAGTTGTATTATCCTTGATGAAATATATATGTGATATTAAAATATAGAGAGATACATTTTATTATTTTATTTTACATTGAATAAAATGAAGGCCATTGTGAAAGATAAATAGAACAAAACATAATATTATTTAATATATTAACAGGGCATTGAAATTTCAATCATAAAATTAAATAGAGGAATGTTTATAGATTATTTAAAATCCTTATTTCATTTTTTTTTCATATTTAACTTATTTTATCATTATTGGGTGGAAAATAATTTTACAAAAGTTATTATTCATTATTGACAAAAAAATTGTAAAATATTTACCAAATTTGGACATGCTGATTTAAAATATAAAAATTTAACTGGTCATAGGATATGTACTAAGACAAAATTATAATCAATTTCTATTTAGTAAAACAAAAATGGTGTGAAAAAGTTATGATATTACTGAAAATAGATAAACCTTCATTTGAATTAATAATATATTTTAGTCTAAAATTTCCACAATATCACCCAGGGTTCATCGTATATTATTAAATAAAAAATTAACCCTCTATCTTAATTTTCCTCAATAACGTAAACATTATAGAATTTTTTACATTCAATGGTTATCTTATCGATATCAAATTATAATCCCAAAATTAAATGGAATTCAATCCAAATAACCCCACATATTAAATCTCTTGATACACCTAAGGGATACACGGAACAAAACATAATAAAACTTGTCCAAGAATATCATTAATCAAATTAAAATAAAAAAAATAAAAAAATAAAGTGGATTATATGCCACTTAAAATATGACCAACCTTAAACATATAAATTCCAAATAAATATGATGATTTTTATTAAAGGATTTAAATATAAAAAACATCAACAGATATAAAAATATATAAAAGAAATAAATCATAAAAGAGACAAGAGATCATGGAGGTATAATTTTATCAATCCAAAGAGAATCACCTCCCACTAAGTTAACATACTCAATATGTATAGATATAGGACTCTTAAATCATGTAATCAAACCTCATTAAGGAACATTGGATGCAAGGAATTATGCCATGTTTTCCCTTCACTCAATGTGTGGAGGATGCATATGTGATTTTTAGTTAATCACGTTCACTATTGAATTATATTGGGGACAGACCAATTGAGAGTGTGGCCAATTTTATAATCATAGATAATATTGGAATCGATTTCATCTGCTTGAAGTTGGATATTTCAATATCCTCAAAGGGTGAGAAATGTTACTATATCATTGGATTTTTCATAGAGAGATTCCTTAATACCATAGTGTGCTATGAAGGAACAAATAACATATCCCATTAAATCTCTTACCACACCACTACAACACATGTCTCTCAAACTACAAGAACCATCAGTTTTGAGTTTGAAAGCATTCATATTCAGATGCCAATGTATCCGTCTTCCATGGTATCGATTTGAAACTAGGAGGGAAAAGGGACTGATTGGAAGGAGAGGAAAACATGAGGGTGGTCCTTCTCTGTTATTGAGGAAATGATTTATTTATATTAGTAAGGTCCTAAGTCAAATACGGTGATCATTCAATATGAAACTCCGTCAATATTAGCATAGTTCTTCTCTTTCAACAAACACCCATATCCCTATAAGAATATCACAACTCATTATTTCTTTTCCAAAACTTCATATAACCACTCCCAAGAACCATTGGTGAATTTGGGTGGAAGGAATTGTATAGACCTAGTTCAATATGATAGTAATGTCACCAAAGAACATACAAATAATCCATTCCAAATAAATTTATTTGGATTAAATGGGTCATGGATTCATTGTACGGATTACTAGAAAAAGTGAATCTAGAATCCAAGCTAATATTAAGACAATTAATGTCGTAATCAGTTTGGAGGGTATTGTTCTTAAATCACCACATTCGGAAGTTGATTTTTACTAGAATCTCTTGGTTCCATTTTGACTCACCCCAACCATCTCAACTATTCAATGATGAAATGATAATACTATATTCCTATATAGAGAAGAAACCCATAGAAGACCCTATGAAAACACAACATTCTTGTTCTAAGAATGGCTAAACAATCGGGAATTTGGCACATTGTTATTTATTCAATATTACATGAATAGTTTATGGGTACCAACTCTCATTAATGAATGAGATTTTAGGGAATAAACATCCTAAAAAACTATGCTTAGTTCTGGCCAAATTTTGATTCCAACAGCTATTATCCCCTCTACCAACTATCTAGTGGATGTAAATTTGAACGATCAAAATATGTGGTTTCAATTGATTTTTGATAGAATATGTCCCGCCCCTCGTATTTCACACCATTATTATACTTTTTCATCATGAATCATCCCCAAATGGTCCTTCCCCCCAAAAATTTCCATAATAATTTTGCATGTAAATATTGCATTGTTTTTATTGAGCTTCTGACATTACTTCCACCCTCCATCGTAATCATGGAAAACTCCCACCAAGATACCCAAATTTTTTTCTATATCAACGATAATACTATATGAAAGAATAAAATTTTTTGGCAATTTTTGATCAAACACCTCTTGGAACCTTGATTTTTGAATCGATGTACATTGGTATGGATGAAATCAAACTATTAACTATAGATATATTTTCAATGATTTTGGAAAAATAATTTTTTAGTAACATATGAATCCCATAATTTAATCAACAAATTTGTCAAAATGATTCTTGCTAACCCTGTTTGGGGAGATCGGTGTGTCCACGTAGTCCATAAGAACATTTTATCTTTTCAAATTCATGACAATGTCAATATATCTGATGCGATTTATGAGAAATTGGTTTAAATAAAAAATTTATTATTCTCATGGTTAATAAGTAGACAACTCCATTTATAGTTATCTTTAGTAGTTTGAGTGAATTAATAAATATATCTATTACCGGTGTGGATAAAAATGCTTACATCTTCATCAAACACTAGGTAGGAAATGTTACCTGATCAATACCTAAAATGATGAGGTAGGATGTTGTCCAAATGAAATATTATGTTTATTTAGTGACTAAAGGAATATTTGAAAAACATGATAATGATAGGATAAATGGTATCACCTTGTCTTAGAGTAGCGATTGCTTTTAAGAAGCCATATTTTCTCCCTGGAAGAGAAATTGAAATCCAAAAGGAACTAAAGCACAAGAACAATATATCAGAGGTCCACTGGGAGAATACCATAAGGGAAAGTACATTAATAATAAAATTTCATTCAATTAAATAATTGAATTTCCTAATATTAAATAGCTGGATATCAATTTATAGAAGATGTTTGACATGATTACCAGCCTATTGTGTAGAAGGTATGATAGATATTTGATTTAAGGTACAAGAACCAGAGTGGAGGCGCACACCCGACGTGGGAGATAACATCTATGAAATTTGTATTACACCAAATTAACAATTGTATCCTTGACTATGTCTTAAGAGGTCCAATAAATGTAGATTAAGAACCAGTCTATTCTTGGATAATATTACTCTTTTAGCCACCAAACAAAATCCCAAATTTGATACTCACTAGTTTACATTTTAAAGAGCTCATTATCATGGTCTAATATAACATGATGGATGGTATAAAATATCTCATAATCTATTCATAGTTAATCTATTTAAAATAGGTGGTTTATACATTTGAGATTATTTCTAAAATGAGTTTCATCCATACCCACCACATTATCTCAATCATTTCTATAAGTACCATTTCCATGTAGGGTGTTTGTTCTATAAATGGGCCTTTTATACTTAATGAATGCTTGGGTATATTCCATGTTATGATCACTGTATTTGAGACACATGATTCTATAATTCAACCGAGTTTTGCATTCATGTTTAAATAGGATATTATCCATAATGATCTCCATGTTAATGGGTGATGAAAAAGTACTTTCATCACAAACATTTTCAATGCTGGATTACATGTCAACGATTACTTTTTGACAAAATTTCATTATAATAAAATAATATAATTCATACACACCAAACAGTGGATCAAAAATCAAGAGAAATAAAATAAATCAATCACATATTACAGAAGTCATATAAGTCAAAAATTGTTAATCATGTGAAAAAATCACTGCGAAAAGTATCCATAAGAACTCATAGAATGCATTGAGAATTAGTATATCTTTCTTGGAAAATAATATATTAATCATTCAGTTAAATAAAAATATAATTTCAATATATCATAGGAGTAACAAATAACCAATAAAATTCATCATCAATTTCGAGTGACACACAACTAAATTACCCTATAACTTTAATTAGTATATTGGGTAGATATAAAAACCATAACTATAAATGGTATAAAAATTATCCAACTTTCAATCATTCATTCATATATCATGTACCATAGAATGGAAAAATCATTGTTTAGAAATATTGATAGTTGATCAGAGACGGGAAGGGTAAAATGAATCAATTAAACAACATTAATATTTGACAACAAATCCCCCTTTTCATGATTATGAAATAAAACTATTCAATTTTCATTACTATAAATTTAAATAAAATTAAAAAAAAGTGAGAAACATTTTTAAAAAACTTTATCATGCTAGAAACGTCCTTTTGTCCACTCCACCAACATTATCTCATTGATCTTGGTGATTTGTGTGTGGAGATAATATTCAGAACAATCTAGATATTTATGTTACAGTAACTAACACATGTTACAATATTTTTTAAAAGTATTTAACACAATACTTACCACAACCATCAAAACCATCAATAATGGAGTGTTCCAAACCAATAGATACTATCGATGATTTGATAAATTACATTTGAAAGAATTCAGATGAAACAAATTCTACATAAATTGGATATTATATTAGAGGAGTAGATGAGTGACTTCAGAGAAATGTATTTTAAAATAATATTTTAACATTTTATAGATAATATATTCAAATAACACAAAAATATCAGGAATTTGTTTTCAGTAATACTATAAATAAATTGATCCTGATACACATGATTGACTCTATATATTTTTATTGAAATCCATTAATTAACATAAAAATATATATCATAATGAAAAGATAGTTGTTATAGTAAAAAATATAATTTCTTCGATAAATGGTAAAATGTAACGTAAATTTAGATTAATATACTCAGATCATATATCTTCAATTATAACATATCAATATAAGAAATTTATGGATCTTGAAAATATATATTCATTAGATATTTAAATAAAGATTCCTGAGCTTATTATGGATGAATATATTAAAAAATTATCTAATTAAATCATGATCATCATTGAGCATAGTGTGTTAAAAATTTAAATTAATTCACATAATAAATTCAATAATTTCTGAAAGATATACAAAAAAATTAACCAATTTTTGAAGGCATTCTTAATCTCCTTTAAATAGATTTGTAGAGAAATTTACTAAAATGAAATAGTAGTCAAAATCATATTATAATTCAAAATTAAAATCCCACAAATGATATATTCATCATGGCATTTATCTATTTGAGGATATATATAAATTTCTTTCTTATAGTGTTATGTTGATTTCAAACATAATGATCCAGAATGTGCAATGTGATAACAATATTGGTTTTCATTTTCTAAGAACATTCCAAAAGTTACATATATTATTGTGAGGTTCATTAAGAATATATAGCTTCCAAAAAATAATATTTAACAAAAATTAGGGGTTCCAATGATGATATTATTTTCTCAAATTTGATGCTTTTTATTAAAATGTTTTTCCAATACATAACATTCAACTACAATTTGGGGATCAAAACATGTGTTTGGACACCAACAATATGTTTCAACATCAATTTATTGAACAGTGATTTATAAATTCATTAAAACATCAATAATAAATTATAAGAAAACATTTATGCAAAAATAAATATCATATTAAAGACCTCCTCTATTCTACGATAATTAAAATAATAATTAAATTAAATATACAAATATAATTAACCAAATGTAACTTTATATGAAAAAACAATTGAGGGTGGTCATGATCATCGAATTCATTAAAATATAGGTCATAAAAATATCTATTTTCCTGACACAAATATTTTTTAACCTCCTACTTCCATCATAACACCCTTGATGAAACCCATTATTTATTTCTAGCATGATCAACACAAAGAAAAGATACATGTTCTATGAAAATATATTTAAACCAATCATAATCCACCCAATAGAGAGAATATATATTGTTTCATTAGAAAATATCTCCATTTTGGGATAATAATATAATAATGGATATTGACATAGATGAAAAATGCATTTAAAAAAACATTGATGACATTTCTTTTAAAATAAATAATCTATCCATTTATTTTGATAAAATATTAAATAAAAATTTCAAGAATAATGAGAAAAATATTTTCATTAAAAATTTTATCATAACTTATAATGGAAACATCATATAAAATAATTTTTTTGAATATTGGATGGGATATGTATTTGGAAAATATTAAAAACAATGATATCATTTATACATTATTTGAAGTGAAAACGAAACATGTTAGGAAATTGACAATAAGTTACTTTTAATCATTTGAAAATAATCTAAAATAAATATGAAATTTTATTCAAAAATAAATTTATTAAATTAATCAATCATTCTTTTAAACATTTTAATGATCATGAATATGAGATAAAATTATTCCTAACAAAAAAAGAAAAATAAGGTCAGTTTTTTTGTTAAAAATGTCATTTCTTATAACAAAGATCTAAACAATGGATAATGAAAGTAAGTTGTGTAAAAATAAGAAGTAACCATAGAAAAATAAAATAAATTTTGTTTAATAAATATTGATTATATGGTCTCCCCTAATTGAACATTGATACTAAATAATCCCAAAAAGAAATCAGATTATTACATCAATACACTACCACTTTTGTAACTTTTAAACCTAAGTCTATTTAAAATAATAATTTCAAATTAATAAATATATATAACTAATTTTGAAATATAATATTTAAATATTAATTTATATTAACTTTACTACGTGGAATAAAATAAGACATAGTTCATAACATGGATTGTGTTTCAAATAAATGAAACTGGGAACATTAATGTCCTTGAATCGTTTATAAAATTAGAGTAAATATCCCATGAAAGAGATAACATTAGTGGGAAATTAAATATAATTATCAAAAAGTCATTAATGATATTATATCTAAATACGGTTATTTTAACCATATAAATGGATGTTGGTGAATAATATGACACATTTCCTAGAGAAATAACATTAAGACACATAATCCTTATAAATATTGTATCACAAATGTGAGAATCAATCATTGAGGGAATTATTGTATTTTTGGGATGGATAAGTTTCTTGAAGGTAGTCTATGGATTGTGGGTGAATATTCCAAATTAAAATTTATACCATATAGTATAATTTACTAGTTTAATTTAATTGGAATATTTGTAGCATAAAGATAAAAAATGGGCACAAGGGATCTTTATGCGGTTCTGTCCAAATTTGAAATAGCCCACTCATATACCTCAATATTATGAGAGATATATATTGTGAACTAAACATATTCTTAAGGGGAAGAATATTAGGATTACCACTGAATTTTTACAGTCTGTTTATAACCAAGACACACACATTTTATATAGGGATTCATAACCCAATTACGTCATTTTTAATGATGTCAAATTTTAAAAGTGGGGAATCATCTTTGATAGTTTATATACCATTAAAAACCATTATTATAATAGAATGTACCTGATTGAGACTTTATGATATAATTATTTTTAAATATGTTCCATCTATTCAGTATATTTTAATGAAGGCTATACTAGGATTAAACTAAACATGATACTCTACTACATTATTCTTATATAAATATAACCATTTTGACCAAGCCATTGTATTATATGGTACTAATAAGACTTACTAAATGAAAGTATATGGCTTCAAAAAATATAAAATAAAACCTTTATTTATAAAAATATTATAAATGAAAAAAAAAATTATAATAGAAAATAAAAATTCTAACAAAACTGAATGATTCTAAATTGTGTATTCATCAAACTTTTCACTAATATTATAAAAATAAATTTTCTTTATTATACAATAATTTACAAAATAAACATCAAATTTAAAATATAAATATAATAATTATAAGTGGGTGAATTTACAGAATTTTATGATATAATTAATTTTTTAATTAATATATAAAATACTAATATTTATCAAAATGTAATATTTTTATATTATTTATGATTTTAAATTTTATTTTAAATTAGTTCTAAAGTAAAATTAGTTCAATTATATTAAAAACATTATGAAACAATTAATATTATTTTTATCATGATTTTTATTACCTATCAATTAACGATTGAAAAATTAATATAAAGAAATAAAACAAAAATATTTAGTATAATTTGTTATATACAATTAAAACATACTGATAAAAAATTTAAAAATTTTCCTAAAGTATTTATATGTTTTAAAATTACTATTTTCTAAAAGAAATTCTATTTATTGATTTTTTACAATAATATTATAATTAAATATTTATACTTTTAGGATTTTAATTTGAAAAAGTAAGATTTATTTTTGAAAACTTTATGTCCAAAATACCACAGGGTGATATTTTAATAATTTTCTGACGAGGTAAATTTTTTTATGAATGTAGAAAAATATTTGTTTGAAATTATAATTATCATTGCATTTATCGATTTAAAAAAAAATTATTTATTTTTTAAATTTGAAATAGTTCATTTATATATATCTATAAAATTAATGTCATTAGAATCATTTTAATATTTAATTTTTATATAAAATTATTTTAAAATATCGTTCATTTTATTGTTGGAAACCCACTTTTTCATTGTGATTGTTTATATAATTTTAAATCAAATGGTTCCACTTGTATGAATGGTGGTGGGACCAAAAGGGGCCTAGATACCCTTAGAGAGGGAGGGGGTGAATCAGGGTATGGATATTCTGTTTTAAAACTCTTCTTGCCCCAATGGATCTTGACCTCTATATTATAAGGGTCACTTTGTTTTCTTTTATGTGTTTATGTTGATCACTTATTTTTATCTTTATCTGATGGTAATGCTTTATATTCAATGAAGGGAGGAAACAAAGAATGAATATATATTTTTACATGCTTCACCCTCACTGGGATACGTCCAAGGAGTATATAACGACAATGCGTTGAATTACCAAATCAACTAAATCTCACTCCCAATGATTTTCTGGATAGATCACTTATATTCCTAGGCTCACTCCCTTTACAATGTTTAGGGATACCTCACTAATTTCTCTAGGGTCACTCCATATTCCTCTATCTTTGGTTCACAACGGGTTGAATTGATAACCTTATTCTTCTTTCTTTACTTATTACATTTGGAAGGGATCCAATCACAGTTTATAGACATGTATGTCTCTTCATTATCACTAATGAATGCATCCTCCACTGTATATAGATGCTCAATTGTTGTATAAATTTTATCCACTGATAAAGAACACTTTTCCCCTAATCACTGTGCAATTCCATTGAAAATACATTCAGAAAGCACTCTACTTCGCGAGGCTCCCAATTTCTCGAAGCATAAACAAGCCTTTGCGAAGTTCCTTCCTTTTTGCGAAGCTGATGCCTTTCAAATGTTTAGGCCACTGTGAATTTCATGTCATCACAGATTGACATCCCTCACTAAGATCACTAAGCCACTTTGGAGCATGCATCTTTCGCGGAGCTAGATTAGCCGTCGTGATGCTCTTCTTTCGCAAAGCACATTGCCTTCGCGAACTTCTTTCACGAGCAGAGAGCAAAATATTTTCTTCGAAAACTCTCTACTTTTGCCAAGGGATTCGAGGTATATTTATATGAGATTACAATAACCCACAAACATTCCATGCAATGTCATTGCCATGACATCACAAATAGTGATGCTCATAAATTTTTTCCAAAATTCTCTCAATATTGCGATGCACCACAAAAATTTTATGATCACGGAGCTCGATGTAGTCATGGAGTATTCCGTCATTTTCTTTGCACACCCACCACAAAGATCCCTCACATTTCCCTTTAACAATGTCATTCGTGCAGCTCATTATAATCGCAAAAAATAGCCATCAACATTCCTCTCATCTTCACGAAATCCAATCCATGAAACCTATCTTCACGAAACTCATGCCTTTTCCATATTTTGATGAGATCTTCATGGAAACCCATACTTCACGATCCTCAAAAAACTCCAAATTTGGGTCCCCAAAATTTTTACAAACAATGTAAAATGGTTCCACCTTGTATCTGTTCCTTTATACCACCTCCAGATAATCCATTCCTTTGTCGAGGTTATTTGTCAACATGGATTTTCAACCACATCTCTGCAACCTGACAATACACAATGGAAACCTTCTTTGTCAACAAAAACAATCAACCCAAAAATTATGAAATGTTACCTTGAGGTATTTTTTCCCAACTATCTAACCCTTTGGGTTTGTTGATAACTCTTATCAGAATGATTTTGTACACGTTGATACCTCACCGAGTCTCCTTCCATCATCTACCATCCTTCGCCTCTTGCGATTTCGATAGCGACCAAAGAGTCACTCACCACATAGTCTAAGCCCACATGAGAAATGATTTTCATGAGAAACAAGAGTAGTTTGAAAAGTCCATCAATGAATCACTTCATTTCAGACACCATCCATTGACACCAAATAAATACTAATTGCCATATTGATACCAATTGTTGATCTCTAGAACCCTTCTCAAACCATTCCAAAATCATACTTCTCCTTTTATCACAATCCTTAGCTGTCGTGATATCTATTCTTTGATCATTCACATTGAGAATCATCAGATTTAACACTATCCCCTATCTCATTTCTCCCCCAATCTCGTGGCTCCAGATGTCATTTTCTCCTCATATCATACATTATTTATCAAATAACCACACTGTCACACTATCTCCCCCATGAAGAATCAATGTTGTATCCCCTTTTTTCAATGAACCCAAAGGGAACTCTATTGTGGTATGAAATAGTGTAAAACACATATTAGTGAATTAGGGAAAAACACATCATACCTCAGGGAGAGGGGGTCCCACATCAACACTTTTTCAAGTGCGGGGAATCAACTGAAATCCTAGAGTCAGTCGATGCCTCTCAAAAGATTCCTTGTTTAAGGACTTTGTTAGAATGCATGTAACCTATAACTCTATGGGAACATACTCTAACATCATGATTCCCTATTCAACCTTATCCTCGATGAAATGATATTTTATCTCAATGTGCTTTTTCCTTGAGTGGTGGATGTAATTTTTGCTGATATTTATATCATTTGAGTTATCGAACTAGATTTTGATCGGAGACTTCACTTCAACACCCATGTCATCAAGTTGTTGCTTCATCCACAATAACTGTGTTCATGATTGAGTGGCCGCAATGTACTCTACTTTAGTAGTTCGTAATGAAATGAAATATTTTTTCCCACTTAGCCAAGAAATACACAATCCACCATGATAGAATGAAACTCCTGAGGATTATTTCTTGTCATCCGCTGAACTGGCCCAATCTGGATTAGTATATCCGATTAACTCGGACTAAGATATATCACTATATATCAAGCTGAAATCTATTGTTCCCTTGATAATCAAAATTATTATTTTCACTGCAAGAATTTTTCATTCATAGGGATTGATTTTATATCGTGCTTCTTGGAAGGTGGCGAAAAAAATATTAGGTCTCATCACTGTCAGGTATAGTAACTCCAAATAATCTACCTGTATTCTGTGATACTAACAGCCTTTCCAATATCATCTTTCAATAATTTCATCCGGGTAGCAACTGAAGTCATTATCTCCAAGGAATTTTCCATTCCTAATCTTTTCAAAACTTTCTTATCATATTTGGATTGAAAAATTAATGTTTCATTCATTTATTGTGTCAGATGTACACCACAAAAAAATGTTACCTCTCAAATCATTGACATTTCATACTCACATTTCACATATTTGGAAAACTGTTTGCACTGAGCAAATCTGATCCGCCAAAATGTTAGCTCATCGAAATAAACTAGGACCATCATCCTTTGATTATTATTGTTTTCGAAATGGAGATTGTAATCAACTCCACCATACTGAAAACCGAGCTTCTTCATGTACACATCAAGCATTGAGTACCATGCTCTTGGGGCTTGTTTCAGCCCATATAATGCCTTCTATAGCCAAAAAACCTTTTTCAAATATTAAAGAATGAGAAAACCATTTAGTATGTCGATATAGACTTCTTCCTCTAGAATCCCATTCACAAATAAAGATTTGACATCCATCTAGAACACTTTGAACTTTCATTACACCGTAGTGGCTAGAAATAATCGGGTTGTTTTTATCCTTGGAACCGGTGTAAATGTCACATTGACATCAATTCCCTCTATCAGGGAGTATATTATGCACCCTTGTCATGATTTTTTATGAATCAATGTTCCATCTTCATTCAGCTTATTGTGAAAAACCCATTTAGTCATGATGATATTCTAATCAGCTGGACTTGAAACAATCTCCCATGTATGCTTCTTTTCTGAATCAGAATCATCAACTTCTGCTACCTCTTTAATGCATATTTCGTCAACAAATTTCTCAGGAAATTGATCAATGTTTCATTGTTCAGTGTAATCATTTCATTCTGCTACTTTTATGAGCTTCTTGTTGAAACTGGGTTAACATTCTTTCGCAACTTCTTTGTATCCTGAAAAAAGTCAGCTGATACCATATTGTTAGAACAAAATAGATGATTATGAAATACATGAATTTTGCTGCATCTCCCACAATATGTCTTCTTGATCAAAAACACTCATCCTTTATATCCTATTGATACCATTCATCTGATTAGGATATATATATCTCCCCAATGTTATGAAAAACATCCTATGGTTAGACCCATATACATTATTTTTCTACTGCATCACTTATTCTCATCTTCTAATCGACATTGATCCATTAATAAAATATCTAGGCCTACTGAGTAGAAACTCAAAGTAAGAATTATGAGAAAATGTTAATAACACAATCACTCTCTATTTTTCTTTATTACTCCCTCGCTTCTTCACCTTTTGTACCTGATTTCAGGCAATTGAAACTCTAGATCACATCACTTCTCCACATTGCATCATTAGATGCCACATCCCCGAGGATCTTATTTCCATATAACCTGAAACACTTGAATCATAGATTAATTTAATTTAAATATATAGTGAGAGGGGGTCTTCCAGTATCCTCATGAAGAGGATTGTGGTTGATCTTGATGATTTAACCCTTTGATTCTTTCTTGCATATAATGACACGCATTCCTTGCTTCCTCTAGCTGCCTAGTCAACTTTAACTATTCTAGAAATATGCTAAATAATTCATTACCCACATGATGAGTCTTTCTCTCATATGTAGATTACACAGGTCTGGAATTTTCTTTATTTGGGGTTTACACTCACTAGTTCGCATTTCTTTATTTGATGTTCCACCAAAATTACATTTTCCATGATTCCTTCTCTAAGTAGGAAACTTTCAATTGGTCATCCGCTCTTGCTTCTTGCTCCATTGGAATTTACTATCTCTTACCTCCACTTCTCGATATGTGGCAATACATGTGAATTTTTTAGGACATTTTTTATTTATATTTCATTTATCAATTGTTTGAGTCACTCTACATTTTCTTATTCAGGTTTTTCTTCCACTATCATTACATTTTTCTTACACACAACGAGTGTTTATTATACCTTAATCATCTAGGATTATTCACATTCTCTCCATGAGGGCTGTTGTGAGTGTGACAGAAAAGGTTATTGATACACCCTTTCTTTATCTCCTTTTTATTCTCATGAGGTATTAAACCTATTTTTCAATTTACCACTTCATCTTCCAGTGTACGATTTCTTATTATACACCACTGGAGTCATGAATCTCTTCTCGAGTCCCTTTTCCATTCTTGTTTTCTTCTATCTGCAATGTCTTGACAAATACCCATAATAAGAACATATAAAACATTTTCCATCAAATTCATACCTCATTTCATCATTTCACTATAGAGATATTGATGTAATTGGAGTTCTTCCTCAGACATTAAGCTCCAGAGCTTCATGACACATACTCATGGTGTGTCCCATTATTAAAAAGTAATAGCATCTAATAAATTCTTTCCTCTGAGAGACTCTTCTTTATGATTTCTCATAACACTAAATTTTATTTCATTATTTAGCCATGTTTCAATTTTCACAGCCCGAAATGTATTCCGAAGCCTTTGAACAGAAGCTTGATTTCTAGCCATAAATTAATCAGAAATAGAACATTTAGTCACTACTTATTGTAACTGTCCTCTTAGGCCTGTCTCAAGCACCTACAATATTTCCTCCACTTGTGGAACTATTCATAACTCTTTTGTTGTCATGAATGGTAGGGAATTAGTCAAATC
Source organism: Viscum album (assembly GCA_963277665.1). Lineage (NCBI taxonomy): Eukaryota > Viridiplantae > Streptophyta > Magnoliopsida > Santalales > Viscaceae > Viscum > Viscum album. The sequence continues at coordinate 1,862,979,440 of OY728142.1, read as the reverse complement.
GAAAAAATGTTTTTTCAAAAATGTATGGTATTTTAGATGAGATAATTTATTCTTGTCTATTTTTAGAAATAGAAAATTTTCTATTCATTTCATCATCTCCTCCTAAAGGATAATCAAATGGTAAGTGCAAGGCATTCTTCATTTTAGTCTTTCCGGTTTCATTGGATTTCTCCACTTACTTCTTTATTTATTCTTGATCTTCATCTAACTTTTGAATCTTCATATCCCTTTAGTCAAGTTGTGCATTGAGTTTTCTCTTGAGTTTCTTTCCACAACTCATCTCATCTTCTAGTTCTCATGTGAGCTTTTCTATTATGTCACATTTCACCATTAATTTCATTTTTTCCTAAAAATGACATTTTGAGATAGATACATTTATGGTTATAGACATTGATACTTCTGATATTTTTCATAAAATCATGTATCTAGATCATCATTTCAGGATTTTAGATTCTAAACTTCTTCTGACATTTGATTCCCTTTGTAATAATCATCCTTTTGTATTCCTATCATTAAATAAATATTTTGTAGTTCTTTACCTTGAGAATCATTCTTCTCCCTTAGGTCAGTATCCACATCAATAATCCTTTTATTTAAGCCTCTTATCTTATTGTCCTCAATTTCCAATACATGGATCTAGATATCTTTACATTTAACTTCTTCATCCAATTTCTGATCCAATTTCTTTGTCATGGTGATAAAATGTACTGGTGGACTCATTCTTAAAACTTATGCATCATCAGTTGTCGTAGTATCACTATTATGTTTATTTACACCACTCATTCCAACACCATGATTGAGTGAATCAATCTTCTCCCTATCATATTCATCCAGGCCATCCTTAAGTAAGTTGTTATATTATTTTAGTTGAATCAAACTTTTTCCATAAACTCTTCCACACTAAGGAATATCACATGACTAATTATTAATATTTGACGTCTTTCCCTTTTCCATGACACACTATGATTATAGTAGACTGAATATTTAACCTAAGAAATTGACTGAACCACATCAGAGCAAAACATTATGATAAAAGAAATCTATGCTATGATAGAAATTGTTAGGACCAAAATGGTCCTAGATACACTGAGAGGGGTGGTGAATCAAGGTATGGATATTCTATTTCAAAATTCTATTGTCCCCACAAGATCTTGACCTTTATATTATAAAGGTCACATTGTTTTCTCTTATATGATTATGATTATCACTATTTTTTATCTTTATATAATTGTTATGCTTTAGATGTATTGCAGGGACGCATCCAGAAAGGCACAAATATTTTTACTTGTTTCACCCTCACTGGGCCACATCCAAGGAGCATACAACGGTGATGTGCCGCTGAACCAAACACACTAAATCTCAGTGCCAATGATGTTCAGGCTAGATCACTTCAATGCCCATTCTTATTACCTTTTCAATTTTTAGGTTCTTCTCACTGCTTATCCAAGGGACACTCCCTGTTCCTCTATCTCTAGCTCACTGTCGGTTGAAAGGATAACCTTCTTCCTCTTCCTCTGCTCAATACACATGGAAGGGATTCAATCATAGTTTATAGAACTATATGTCTCTTCATTATGACAAATGAATGCATCCTCCACTGTATGTAGATTGTCAATTGATGTATAAATTTCATCCACGTATGACTACCCCTTTTTCTCTGAACACTGGTTAATTCCTTTGGAATCACATTCACAAAGCACTATACTTCACGAGGCTCCCAATTTCACAAAGCTCAAGGAAGACTTCGCGAAGTTCCTGCATTTTGTGTAGCTCAATCCCTCTCAACACATAGGATGTCACAGAGCTCATGTCATCGTAGAGTGACTTCACTAGAGAAGCTCACTAAGCAACCATGGGACTCGAAACTTTAACAGAGCTAGATTAGCCACCACAAAACTCTTCTTTAATGAATCACACTACCTTTACAAACTACCTTCATGATCTGAGTGCATAAAATTTCATCAAATACTCTCTTCTTCTCCCGAGGGGGTCGAGGACTATTTATAGGTGATTCCATCGACCCTCGAACCCTCTTCGTGAATTAAATTCCATGTCCTCACAAATTGCGATGCATAGAAATCTCTCCTAAAATTTTCTCTACATCGCGAAGCACCACAATAATTTTCTGATCACAATGCTCGAATTAATCATGGAACATTCCATCAATTAAATCACGCCACTGCGGCGAATCACCCTCGCATTTCCATTCAACTTTGTCGTTCATGAAGGTCAACGTAATTGCGAAGCATCACCGTCAGCATTCTTATGGTCTTTACGAAATTCAATCCATCACACCTATCTTCACAAACTCATACCTTTTCCATATTTTTGTGAGATATTCAAGGAAAACCATATTTTTCTATGCTTACCAAACTCCAAAGTTTGGACCCCCAAAATTTGGCAAAGAATCAAAAATGGATCCACCATGTATCTGTTCTTTTATACCGCCTCCAGACCATCCATTCCTTTGTCATGGTTCTTTGTCAACATGGAATGTCAACAATATCTCTGTTACTTGAAAATTCACCATAGAAACCTACTTTGTCAATAAAATGATACCAATTTCCAAATTGATATCAGAAACTGTCTTTTGACACCAAACTGATAAAAATTTCCAAATTGATACCAATTGTTGATTGATGGGACCCTTCTCACACAATTTTAACATTAATCTTCTGCTTTCATACCTCCTACAGATCATTCATTCCTTTTTCCTGTTTCTTTGTCAACATTGATTGTCAAAAACATCTCTAGATCTTGACAATTCACCATGGAAACCTACTTTTTCAATAAACACAATCAACCCAACAATGCTTCAATGTTACCTTGAGGAATTTTTTCCCAAAAAATGGAATTTGGGATTTTTTTAAATATTTTGATTCCTCATAATATATATCTTATAATATAGTATATTTAATTTTTGAACATCAATAATAGTAAAATTAGTGAAAATTATTTACTCATGTTTTTGTTAAAATATGATTACAGGGGGTTGAAAATAATATGATAAGGGGTAAAATGACCTATTATTTCTTTCAAAAACCCTTTTAAGCCCATATTTAAAATTTATTTCCTCTAAGGATTAGTAATGAGAAATTGTTTTCCTTTTCATCGTGTGATAAAAAATATTGAACTTTATTCATTTAAATCATTTCACGTGTGACCTCTCCCCAACTAATAAAATTACACGCCTTATCCTCTCCACATAAAACATAAAAAAACCATTAGATTCTTCTATTACCTTTAAAAATATCATTTTAATTCACTAATAACATCATTTATTCCTTTTAAGGTCAGAATGATTATCTATGAAGGCTTTAGGAAAAATCATAATTGGTTGTTCTAAGAAGAGGTAAGGCTTTTAACTATACATTTTTCTTTTACATATTCTTATAAGTCATTAAAATATTTTTTTAACTATTATGATATAATAATAAATATTACACTAAATATAAATATATTTTATTATTTTAAAGTAAAATCCTATATCATTATCCTCTTTCACAAAATGGGATACAAAATCATCATTCATGGCTATGATAGGCTACCACAATGGGAATCGATGTTATTCTTCTCCATCAATTCCTCTCTCAACTAGCTATAATGATTGAATAAAAGTTTATATATAGATATATTTTATTATTATACTTTTATAATAATTTTTACACATAATGATTGTTACACATTAAGATTATTACATTCCATTATTCTATAATATGGTAACATCATCTAACTGTACGGAGGACTAACACCTCACGAAGTGACGTGATTCGTTCATTATTTACATGGAAGGTAATAAGGATGGGTATAATATAGATATATTGTATATATGAAATAAATTATTTTCTATAATGGTAACATAATATATAAATTTATATCATTTATTCTTTCGATAAAATGGAAACAATGATAATGTGTACGTAGTGACTACCATCTATATAAATGATGTATTTCCTTTTCTTTCTCTAAATATTATGGATTTCTCTAAATTCAAATATAGATAATATATATGTAATATTTATATAATTTTTAAATTATTTGATATTATGTATATTTGATCAAATCAATTGTACCATAAATAATAAATGAAGAAATACAAGAAAAAAATTGTTGTCATTTATCAAAATTTAATTTCAACATAGAGTATTTTATATATTTAAAATAAAAGGTCATAAGAAAATCATTTATGGTATGAAAAATATTCTAATGCATATTAATTATATTTATAATAAAATTATTATCAATATATTTGTGGTTTTAATGAGAACTTGGGATATTCAGATTTAAGGGAAGGTATTTTTTTCTCAATATTTATTGCTTTTCAGACATGTTATCTTTTCACCTATCTTATTTTATATGGTGGATGTACAACCACATTGACAAATAATTTAATGGATTTATATATTCACATTATATTATATGTTTCATTTAATATTATTTTTTCATGGAGATTAGGGTTTAATTATACTAAGGTGTAATGGATTGATGATACAATCCCATCATTTTTGGGATTATTTATTATTTTTCTTCTAATGATGAAATATTTTGATATATATATATATATATATCATAAAAATCATGATTTTTATTTTGATATGAATTTTTAAAAAGAATACAATTTTTCCCTTTATTTTACTCCATTTTTATACTCATGATTTCAAAAAAAATTTAATAAAAATCATATTTATTTTACTCTTAGGTTGAAAAATAGCTTCTCCCCAAACCATTTTCTAAAAAAGTTTCCAAAACCGTTTTTATCATTCACCAAATGATTTAGTAAATAAATTTTTACCCGTCTATGAATGTTTTTCAATATTATTGAAAGGAATCATCATATCATTTTATAAACAAGGACCAATTGGAATTTTTATATAATATGAGTGAAACATTCTGTTAAATTGTTTGAAATGAACTAAATTTCCCAACACCATGACCGTTATTTTCTATAATTATTTATTTAAATTTTACTAAAGTCACCTTAAAATAAAGGATTTAAATAAACTCATTTTTAAAAGATATTTTTAATTGTAAAAGGTGATTTCCTTAAGAAATGGTACACATTGTCACTCAATGTCATTATCTATATTAGAAGAATTTTAATTTAATGTTACTTAATATTTAATATGTAAAGGATAAATTAGAACCATATTTATTCCTTTTTATTTTGGGATTATATTTATGATGATTATATATTTATGAAACCTGTTTCTCCCCAATAGGTTATACCATGTTAAAAATCTTATGGAAATTTCTTGTGTTTTCATAGGTAATACATTAATTAAATGATTATAAATCGAATTTGTATTACATTTGTACTGTAATAATGAAATAATTAGGAAATAAAATTCATTTTATTTATCTTTTTGTGATGAATTATTTTTGATATTTCATCAAACATATTTATGATTTTCGTTATATGACTGGTGGGACCAATATATCCCTCAAATGCAATGGGTAAAAATTTATATTTCATTAGGGAAATTGGGATAGAATTGGGAGTGATCCTAGTTAAATATGGGGATCTTTCCACAAAATTAGTCATGATAGTGAACCATTGATAATATGGTGGTATAGGGAGTAGTTATACTCCAGTGTGATAGTCTTTCCAATGATCCCTAAACTAATAAATAACTGATTTTCTATTCATATTGGCATGCCAAAAATCTATGAATTATTCCAATGTTATGTTCTCATAGTTCACGATCGTTAATTCTAATATAATTAATGTCTTATCAAATTATATAATTTATTTCATGACTCTATTTTTTGATCTATGATATTTTTTGTATGGTTTTAAAATGTTATTATCATGTTATCGTACAGTTATTCTCACTATAAATAGATAATTCTATTGCTTACCCTTACATATCATATTAGACAACACATTTTCATGTTTCCTTTCCATTTATTATGATGTAAGTAAATATATATTAAAATAATAAGACTATTTTTAGTGATTAAGAACATAGTGAGAGATATCATTCCTCATTTATGGAACAATTGTTTTTGTGTATATGTTTACGATAGAATTAGACTAAAATAATTCTGGAATTTATAATTACTTTATGTATTTTATATTCATCAATAAATATATATATATATATGATAAGTTTTTATCTTTATAGTTTCAATCATAACCATGTTTAGTTATCCTTTTGAAACATGGATTTGAAAACATTAGTAAGAACCATACTGATAAATATAATTATTCGAAAATATCCAAGAATATTGGTGATGGTTAGAGTGAGTGGACTCCATAAAACTACATACCATTATAGATACTATAAATAGATATGGTTCTCGAATAGATGAAAATCGTGGTAATAATTCAAAAAAATGTGTTTCGGGCTTCACCCGATCAGTTATTGGTACACGATAATGGGGATCACTACAAAACTGGTCTAAGACACTAATTGTTTATTCTATGTAAATAAAAAACATTTAAAAGGATGATGATTTATTTAAATAGATTATGAAAATGACTGAACCAATATATAATGAATGTTTCATATATTATATAGAAGGTGTCTCTATTTAAACAACCTAGAAGTTATTTTTTTATATTTATATGTTCCCTCTCTATGATTATTAATTCTTCCACAATGTTTCATATTTTTAGTAAATTGATCTAACCCAAAGGAACCATTTTAATACATATTGAAAGGGAATATAAAAATATTTTCCATTAGATAGCTAAACTTAATGAGAGATGTAATGAAAAATATTATTTTTAAGCACAAAAAACATTCTCAATCCATGAATCATTCTTAATAGGAATATGAGTATATTAGGAAACAACATTATATTATGTATTTCATGATAAAAAATTCATTTAGTGGGTTTATGGATCCTATATTATTTGTCAAATAGATCAGTACCATTGGAAAAATATTTTATGTTCTCAAATTTTTTCAACGTGAAAAAGTCATTTTGGATGTCTATTATTATAAATGTGAAGTAGATAAATAGTGCACTCTCATCATGAAAATAAGGGAACATAGTGATATTTTCTCCATGGTGTCAGATGATTTTAAGAGAATACTTTTCAATAATTACATCCTTTATATTATATATACACAAATGGATAAGTGCTACCTTGATTTAAAGTAGAATGATGACAAATCAGTTGGTACCCATGTGGGAAATTTTAAAATACATTAATATCATGCTTAAGGAATTATCAACCAACTTGAAATTATGTTTTATCGATTCCTCAGTTTCATGAAATCATGTCTCTATGATATTTAGACACAAAAAAAATCAGTATCAATCAATAAATCATTCTATGTATCTAAATGTTGAAATAGATATCATTTTTATACATCAATCTAGTTATTTTGATATGAAAATGATGTGGGAGTTTAAAAGAATCTTTAAAAAACATTGGGATACAAATATGATACAACTATCATGCTCTATGTCTGGAAGTAAAAATAGATAATACTATCTTAAGGGGGCTGATAAATGTTTTAATTCTGTCAATGAGTGTCTCTAGGAAAATGACTATTGATGAGATAATAAGAAGTTAGCTAGAGATAAAAATATAGAAAATTTTTAATAGAGTGCACACCCCACTATCTATAGTTTCATATTAAAGGAGAATGTGCATGATTCTAATCATTGATAAATTTTGATGGTTGTCGATGATTTAAATCAAAAACCTCTCGTTACAATAGAAAATTGTAAATATAATCTGATAAATATTTATATCTTGGAATGTAATAACAATGCGTAAAAAGGTACACATTTCATCCACTAATAAACTACCAATATCTTATTTGATATTGGATATACCCATTATTTCCTATATAACAAATTTTATAAGGGTATCAAGATGAATCCATAAATATATTATATATAAATCATTGTAAAAACACTAATGGTATAATTTTCTCATCACAAGTATTTGATTCCTCTTCATTTTATGTTTTTGATAATTTACTATAAATCTTATCTGTCTTCCCCCAGTTTACTTCAATGGAATATTTGGAAAGGATTTCATTTTAATAAATAAATCCAAAATTAGTTTGTATGGAAGGAAATTAATTTTAAATATTCAAAACCAACATGTGATTTTATATTATTACGATGGAAAATATGAACTTCGGATGGTAATCGGATCTACTGTATGGGTTTTATTTATATCTAATAGGGGAATATATAATTGATGTTTGGGGAAAAACATAAAATTGATGATCCTTCCATTATGTGGGTATTTGTGATGTATTTCCAGAATTTATTCCCCGCATTCCACCAAAATAATAATTTGATTTTTCAATAGAATTCCTACCTAGTGCCTCACCTATTTCAAATACTATTTATATAATAGACCGATTTGAGCTTCAAAAAATGATGAGAAAACTCAATAAGAATACTAAGAAGAGATTCATTTGAAAATTTGTTTCACCATGGGGTTCACATGTTATTTATAATTAAATTTATAATTGACCTATTTGATTCTATTTGTTTATCATGAGTTTAAAAAGTTCAATATTAAGAACATGTATCCTCTATTACATATTAAAAAAATATTATCTACATAGTGCTCAATACGTTTCCAATATTTATCTTCATTAGATATATCATAAATTGTCGGTTTAAAAAAAAGATTTACCCAATACATTCAGCCATATGAGGTATAAACTTTATGAATACAAATTGATGGCATTAGGTCATACTATTTCCCTTATACCATGATGTGTTACTTGAATATAGTATTTATAAATTACCTTGATTAGTTTGTGGTAATATTTATTGATCATATTCTTATATATTAAAAGTGGAAATAAGAGTGCTTTTAATAGTTTATAATAGTAATAAAACCATTATGCAATGAGAACAAAAAAATTACAATGTATGAATTTTCTTGCGAAATGGTTCATTTTTGGGTCATATAATCTCATGATAGGGTATTATCGGTAGATCCCACAAATACATAACCTATTAATTGTTTTCCCATACCATATAATTTAACAGAGATTTATTGTTTCCAGGATTAGATATATATTATAAATGGTTTTTAAAAACATTAACATTATTATCTACTACACTCATAATGTTAACTCAAAAAGGAATTATGTCTGTATAGATAGATTAATTTATGGAAAATTACATAGAACTAATGATAAGATTAGACAGTGCACCTATTATTACATTACCCTATAGTGTATATATTTTTTAATCTATATTTATATATCCAAGAATTTATTGGGAAGTATTCCCATAAAAAATCAAATGGTTATTTATTATCCCTCATGAAAATTTATGGTTCTATAAAAAAATTTCACAACTCGTGATTTTGATTTAACTGTGGTAATTTTTGCATTTATGTTATTTTGGAATAATACTTTTAGATAAATGTGTGATATATATACTAATTAAAAAAGATTCAATTATATATTCGCATAAAAGAAGTTATAAATTAAAAAGAGGTCATGGTTATATGTAATTGAATATTATGAATACTCAATATATTATCACCATAGGAAATAAAACAAGGTGGCAGATGAATTGATTCAGAATGATCATGCCAGATTTTTAATGATGAGGATCACAAAAGATATAATATTTATTGATTTTAAAAATACTTATCTATAAATCCAAATCATAGATCATTTATCTCCAGGTCATCTTTCTATGATATATATTAAGGAAGTGGTAATCTTTCTTTATTTACCACATTCATTTATATTTTATTAGAATCCATTGTTTACCTCATAGATATGTAGTAGAATTTATCAATCTCATGATGAAAAGTAGAGTTTCAAAGCATTATAACATTCTTATATATATATTCAATTTGATAGAACAATACAAACCCACTGGAATATGTTGAGATACATTACATTGAATTTCAATTATATTTGTGGTCAGCACCATCATCTAATTTTGTTTTCATACAATAATATCATTCACTCAAGTGTTCAGAAGGATCCTATTAAGAACTATATGGAAATAAGTGTAGAGATGCTACATAATAGAATGATGTTTAATAAAAAATTATATGGGACGTGAGATAGTATATTTAATGTTAGAAAATGATAGATCTATTATACAACACATAATGGTAACCCATAGTCAACAAAAGGTTGTGTAGATAGTCATCAATGTGTTCTGAAAATTGTAGATAGTGATGAGGTGTTTCTATGAATTTCTTAATAGATTAAGGTAGTGATGTTTGGAATGAATGGAAATTCCATACCTATTAATATCAGTTATTTTTAAATTCATTTTTGTATCAGTATTGTTGAATATCGATTGGATCTTCCACTAGACCTCTCTCATGTCCATGTGGTGTTCTTTGTATCTCTCTTAAGGAGTACATACCCAAACACATAAATGAACTAAACATAGATGTTATAATATTAAATGATGAAATTTATTATGATGAGAAATAATTAGATATTATTGATCATATAGAGAAAATTTTATGAAACAACACCCCTCCTTTGGTTAATGGTTTTTTAAAAAAAATCACCAATTTGAGGAAGATAAATTAGAACAAGGGGATGTGATTACAAAGATGTATCCCCAATATGATTACCGAAGTGATTATATATAGAGGAAAACATTAAATTTAATTGGAATACAACGTCACACGTTGAGACATAATGGAATAATTGTTTTTAAGTGAATTATATTTCGTTAATAGCTTGAGTTATATAGAACATTATGTTTTAAAGAAAAATGAGAAACTATTAATACTATTATTTTAACACGACTATCATTACCTACATGTTAATATTTTTGGAATGAATAAGATGTGAAAAGTTATATATTATTTATAATGGTTTTATATAAATAAATTTTTTTGATAAAAAGTACCTAATTTTCAGTAAATAATCTATATGTTCAGAAATTGATATTTTTCCCAAGAAAATGGTTTTTATTCATTTTTGTCAAAAATATTAAATTAAAGATTTAAATTTAAAAAAAATTAATTTTACAAAAAGCATAATTTTTAAAATCATTATTTTAAAACTATGTTAGGTTTAATTTTTTATAACATTCTAGAATAGTGAAAATTTTATGAATTGTGAAAAATATAGGTTTACATTTTGAATTTTCATTTCTTTTAATGCTTGTAAAAACATTAAAATATCTTTAATATGGGTTTAATATTAAAATTAGTGAATTTATTTTCTATTAATAGTATTTAGGTTTTTTAATATATTTTAATTTTATCTTTTTATATAATAACATAATAAAATTTTGTATATTTTTAATTTAGAAAATTACTTGTCACATCAGAGTGTAAAAATCTAAAAAAATTACACTTCTATGAATTGAAATTTGTAAATATGAATTTCATAATTTTAATTTGAATAATTTTTATTTCATTTTATGTTCAAATTTATATTCAACCATTATGAATCGTAAAAGCACTAAAAATTAATTAATATGGTTTAGGTGAAAATGTGTTTACCAAGTGTTAATCTAAAAGGATAATGGTTAAAATAACCTAGAAACTGGTCAAAAACTTATTTTATGGTTATTTTGGAACTTATAAAGTTGAGGATCAATAATGAATCTTTTTTGAGAATTATATCATTCAAAAATTGTTGGTATACTTCATTCTTTAAAAAAAATCCATTTGTGTCCTCTACCCCAGTTATAAAGTGCCACACCTTATTCTATACTCTTCACACATCAAAAAACATTTTATTCAGTTAATACCTAACCAAAAATATTCCTTACATATCACACCATATCACAGGATCCTTGGTGAGATCTAATATCCAATAATGGATGGAATTAGGTGAAACATAGAGAGTATATTTGAAGAAGAGTCCATGCTTTTAACTATGTATTTTTGTTTTAATTATTATTATAACTCATTGAAATATATATCAATTATAATAATACAATAACATAAATATATTTTATTAAATATATTTTTATTATTATAATTATAAAACAAATATCCATCTACTCCTCCATTAACTCAGATATGAAATCATCATTCCTGGTCCTTATAGACTACCACATCACAAAAAGAGGTTATTTTTTTCCACCACCACTTATTACAATTATATATAATGATGTATTAAGTGTTAATAATGATATATATGTAATTATTATTATATTTTAAATAAATTTTAATATATAAATTCTTATTTTACATTCATTGGAAATGTGATTATGTCACCTTTCTATATTATGAGAAATTGCCTCATTAAGTGATTCAATTCATTCACACATTAAATGAAATGTAATAAGAATTATTCTAGTTAAAATATGTGATATATATGAAATTAATCTTATTATAAATGATTAATATATTCTTTACCAATATTTCATTCAATCATTCGCGAAAATGGATATATCGTTCATCCGTACAGAAGACATACCATTTTCATGAAAGAAGTATTTCATTTTATCTCTCTGTTATTTATGGAATAATAAAAATAAATATATAATTAATATAAATGATATTTATTTTATTGTTAAAATTCTTGATATTTTGGAAACATTATCATTTTAAGAGTTCTAAAAATAAAAAATTAAAACATATACAAAAAACAAAGCAATGATTGACCAAAACATGATTTAAATAAATAATAGTAAATAAATGAGAAATAAAATTTCATAAGAAAATAATATATGGCATGATATATATCATTATGGTTCTATGACAGATTTATCATAATATTTTATTAAATATATCAGTGTTTTGAACATGAAAAATAAATTTAATACATATTGTAATGGATATTTTCCTCAATTTTTTTTGTTGGAACATACGTAATGTTTGTCACCTATATAATATTATGAGGGTTATTTACAACCTAATTGAAATTAAATATCATTAATTTATGTATTATCATGATATGGTACATTTAATTTATTTTTATTCGATAATGGGGAATACTAGTAAATTGTACCATAGTGGTAATGAGTTTATCATACAATCTTATGATTTTTCAAGATTGTTTATGTTGATTCATTCAATGATGAAATATTATTATATATCTATCAATAAAATAATGAATTTTATTTTTCTATATTTATGGATTTATAATATGTGTATTCCATTAATTTACCTATCATTTTTTACTCAATATTTCAAAATAATTTTTTTTAAGATAAAGCGTATTTATTTCTCTCATCAGTCGAAAATCCTATTTCTACCAAAACCATATTTTATTTTGTAATAAATATTTTTAATGGAATATTGTTTTATTTCTTCAAGAATGTATCATATGTAATTTGACAAAAAAGTGAATGGAATATTTTTTTAATCTATACATCATTATCGTAATTTCATGATTTCAGAACCATTATTTTCATTTTAGAATCATTTATAAGATTATGAAGTTATATTCAAATAAAATGGTTTTGTAAATTATTTATGATGTTTTGGTTTTAAAAAGTGTTTTTTAATATAAAATGGTATTTTTCTTATGAAATGATATAATTGATATTTCAAAATCATTATCCATCTAATATGACATCCTTTAATGTTACATATTCTTTAATAGATTTATTTTTTAGTGATACACACTTTATTATTTGTTTAGTTGGTTTATGTTCCATAATTATAAGAATTTTATGAAATCTGTCTCTCTCCCACATGTTATAACCTGATAATTGTTTTACGAAATATACTTCTTTATCAACAGGTTACACTATTTTAAAATATTGAAATGATTATGAAACCTATTTTTCATATATGTTTGGATATAATGAAGTGTTAATGAATCCCATTTATTTTTATGAGTTCTAATATACCGAATGTTTTATGATATTATGGCACACAAATGTATTATTTTTTTGTAGGGTGGGTGGGAATTATGTCCCACTATAATTAATTAGTTAATGGTTCATATCTCATGAGATAAACATGACTACAATGGGGAGTAATCCCAGTTCAATATGAGTCTTTATGAATTTTTATATTCCTTTGAGTGATCCATTTATATGGGAATGCTTTGGGGAGTAAAGAGATTCCAATTTGATAGTATCGGAAATAAAACTAGAACAATTATGTAAATGATTCTGTATGCTCATTTCAATTATAGAAATCTATGCCATTTAAAAAACATAGGTTATCTTGGTTCATGTTCAATGATTATATTATGATTTATGTCTTATAAAAAATAATAAATTTTTATATGACTCATGTGTCTAATTTATGATATGTAGGGTAGTGTTTTAAATTTTTATTTAAATGATGTAATACTATTACACTCATGATATATTGTTTCCTCCCTTTTTACCCTTACTAGGAATTTCAGTGAACAAATTATTATATTTCCTTTACCGATGTAAAAATTATAGGTTTCATGTATTGTATGTCTATAAATTGTTCAAGTTATGAAGTACATAGTCGGAGATTATGTCACTCACTTGTGATCCAATGGTTTTTATGTTGATGTGTCCAAAGGAATTAGACTTAAATAACTATAGCATGGATCATTATATTATATATTGCATATACGACTATCAATAATTAATTATTATATAGGATAATTTTTGGACATTAAATTGAATATTTTTTTAATATAATTTTTCTTAGATACTTTTGAAGGTTTTCATCGGAAAAACTATTTTCGGCATATCAATGGTTATAATTCTAAAATTAAATTATACAAATTATTTGAATTTAGTTTCAAAAAAAATATTCCATATTTAGGAGAATAATAATTAATAATATCTAATAAGTTTATAATATTGTTTAGTTTTCATAATAATAAATTACAATAAAAAATTAATTAACATGGTTATGATTAAAATAACATTTTTCTTGTTTTCTGCACTTTTTTTAAAAATTTATTTTACATAAACATATAATTTTTATTTGAAAATTTGTATTTATTTTTTAGAATTTATTAGTCCAAATTATCTTATAAGTATCATAATAGTTATGTATTAATCAAAAATTTACCTCGAATAAAAATACTAGTTAACATATTGAAAAAAATGGTAAAATTATGCAAACATTAAGGCATAGAAATAACATGTTTAATACATGTGATTATTATTGTTTTTTGAGGTATGTATCGACCATAAAATATCTAATATCTATTATATATTAATTTTATTAGGCAATTTGGGTGAGAGTTACTTCCCATTATTGAATAGTGTTATTTATTCAAAAAAATTCAACTCCGCATCAACTATAAATGGAAGTTGACTTCCCTTACTTATTCATATCTCTCAATCCATTTGGATAGAAAAAATATAATAATACCCAAAAATCCATAGACATATAATAAATCATCATTTCTAATTATAAATACCAACCTTATTGAATTTTAAAAGAGATCCCAAGAATGTTTTTTAAAGAGACAATAATTGTCTTCAGTAATTTCATTTTTTTTCATTCAACTTTTGAAAGTTTATATTATATATACACACATAAAATACAATAAAACTAGTATCCACCATATAATTATAAGTTATTATATTTTATTTTGATTATTTATACATCTAAACTTACAAAAAATGCTAAATTAAATAATAAATTGTGTATATGATATACTTCTAACATGAAAACCAATGTTACTTTTTTCCATCAACACATCTCAAGGATGGATATAATGTTGTATTTAATGTGTCTCTCTCTTTATATATATTTATATAACAATGTTATGGATTTAATTATAATATTTTAATTAAAATATAACATATAACTTCTCATTTTCTTAACCTTTTAAAATAAAATACTTTATTATGTGTGTACGAAGGACTACCACTTCATGAATTGATATGGTTCTTTTATTTTCTATCTATTCTTAGGGAATGAATCATTGATATAATTAATGAATATATATTAAATGGCATACCCCCATAATGGAGCACTGATATTCATTTTCTATGAAAATATATCATCTATGGATATAAGTATGTATATAATGAAACAAAAATATTAATAACATTATTATAATTATGTAAATTAACTAAATACATCCTATGTAAAATAATAAGAACATTCATTAAAAAAACATGCATGAGAAAACCCGAAAATTAACACATAACACTATAAAAGTAATGAAATATTGTTAAAAAAGGGGGGTTAAAGTTTATAATATGATCATATATGATATGTTATATATTATTATGGAACTATAATATATGTAAAATAAACTGATATTTGTAATAAATGAGTTTTAGTCATGCATGAATTCAGTCAACATGGAATATGCATTGTAATCTCACTTTTACTTTTAGGGGGAATATTCTATATTAACAACTTATTCCATTGAGTGGTTTATATAAATAAAATATTTGTATATTTTATCACTAATATATTTATCTTCATGGTATTTTACATTCAATTTTAAGTTATTACTTTTATGGGTATTATGATTCAAATTTTACCAAAATAGTATTGGTGTATTTTGAAAAATCATCATTATTTAGAATTGTTTATTTTTTTTCCCTAGGTGGAATTATTTTATATTTATTAAAGTCAATATGATTTATTATTATATGTTTATTAATGATGTATTTCGTGTAATTATAGAATTTCACTCTCTAAGGTACATAATATTATTGAGAAATTTTTTTTTTGAAAATATGACATTATTTCTCTCTTCGATCCAAAATAAATTTTTATTCCAAAATAATGTTTCTAAAAAATGTTTTATAAAATGTTTTTAACATTATAAAAATAGTTTATTTCTTAAAAAATTTCTCATGATTAAATTTTTATGGTATTTTTTGAAATGAATCATCATGTATTTTTATAGACAATGTTTATTGTTATTTTTCCAAAAATGGAAAAGGAATTGTGGTTTTAACTTGTATAACATGTATTGAATTTCAATCCATAATAACAATTCAATTTTTGTAAGATTATGTTTTTAATTATAGAAATATATTTTAAATTAATATATGTTCAAAATATTCTGTGAACACCTTTGTTTCAAAATATTTTCCACGTGAGAAGTATATATTCCCGACTAATGTTTTAATAAATAATTTATTGTATTTTTATTAATAAATGGAATAAAACCTTTAGTTTAATAATTATAAAATGGGATAATGTTGTATTAATGTCATCCTTATTATTTTTCTATATGGTTTACGTTCATTTTTATTGGGATTTACTATTTTTTACTATTCCTTATATTACTCTGAATGGTTTATGATTATGTTTATTAATTGAGGATAATATTAAAATTTCATATTATAGTTTATAAATACGAATGTTTGTATTGATTATTTTTTAGCCCTTTAATATGATCAATTCATTGATCTTATTCCTTGATGGTTGGGGTCCTCTATGGACCGTCAATTCATCACTAGGTATCATGAGACAAACTAGCTTCATTTTATAGACACGGGTTTTTTTATGCAAGATATCCTGGAATGAGGCCGTGACAATATTGTATTGTTTTCAAGTAGTTTTAATTTTCCTCATTTTGAGATTACTTATTGATTTCTATGTGACTATTTTATTAGTTATAATATTAATGATTATGTTTCAAGATAATGGGATTATTTACATGGATTTATTTAGACATAAATTATTCCTATCATAGTACGGTCAAATTAATATTTAAATAGAATGTGATTTTTGTCATTTAAATTTCCATATTTATTGTGCATATATAATAATGATTTATTACACTATACTCATACACTTATTGAGAGTCTGATCTAACCCATTTCTTTTACATTACATTCTCTGGGATATATGGATGTTTTTTTATGATTGATATATATGGTTATGATTAGGGAAAATATGGACTTATCAACGAAAACAAATTTTTTATTTTGTGTCATATATTATAATGTGAATTTCAAGTATGTATTATGTTTACCAAAATAATTGAACTATTAGGTTATTTGGAATGATATTTTTTATATTTAATTACACTGTAATAATATAATCATTAAAAATAGGCTATTAGGGTCAGGGTCTTTACAGTTTCTATAAACATATTTTTAGTAGATACATTGTCATCTAGATTTGGTAAAATGTATATTAGGTAATATAAACCATTGACAAAAATTATATTTAGTATATAATTACAACCTAGTTTTATTTAGTGTATAAATTTTGGGTTTTTCATTTAAATACTTCAATGAATGGATACTACAAGAGGATGTGCTTCTTGAACAAATATACCTTGAGGTAATAGATTTGAAAAATTTCTTTTATGATTTACTTGAGTGTTTCCTAGTATATGAAATAGGCCCTCACTATGGACTATGTTTGATACTCATAGGGGAAATGTATACGATAATTCATATATTGATTATAAATAATTGATAATGGTTTCAAACCATTTTTATGATTTGATGAAATTACCAAAGAAACCTTTATTATGATAATGATATTATTCATTACTAAAATTTTCAATTTAGGATAATTGTTTCACTAGTTTTAAGATTTTACATTATAGTTCATAATGTTATGATTTTACCTACTATATGCCTTTATTTATAAATAGGACCATGATAATTCAATTTAAACCATAACAATTCACATACCATATGTATGTATTTATTTACTTGAATAGAAAATGAAGGTGGATCTGGAGATATAAATAGAAATGATCAAATTATAACTATACTCAGGCAACTAAATCAACATATGTTCAATAACCATGCCCATATGGGGCAGCTTTCTAATCTAAAATGTGGTATAAAAATGTTAAATTTATTTATGCATTAATAGCCTCTATCATTTAATAGTAGTACAAATCAATTTGTATTTGAGAAACCGATAAGTTCCATAGAGTGGAAATTTCTCAATTTACGAATAAATGAAACAGTTAATGTTTTTAGGGATGTTTATCATCACTCCTAAGATGTTTATCAATGGTGTTGATTGATTAAAAAAATATGAATAAGAAAGAGAAAACAAGGAATTGAAGTACATAATTGTACTCTTAATAAAAATTTATTTTCCAGTTGAGATACTAATGAATATGTGGATAAATTTACTAAATCTAATAGAACATGAAGTCAAAAATATTTCCAAGTATATAGTCAACATTACATGGTTCCCAAGGTATAATACATACTATGTAAATAACCCAATAATCAATATTGACCATTTATTTGATTGTATTAATCCAATTACTCAAAGGGATCTAGTATCCACCAATTTAATATATACTAGTAAATAATATCATATATTATAATGATTGATAAATAATTATACATGTCTTATAGATTGAAAGGCATGTAATATAAGAAGAGGATAGAAGAGAAAAAGATAGAAAATATGGATATGGTAAAGATGGTTTTTACCCAAGTAATTGTTTTAGAATGAAACAATTTGGTACTTGTTTGAAGGGAAATAAAATTTGCTATAGGTATGGATAGAATAGAGGATAAACATTGATATGTTCCCATTGACAAGATAATAATGATAAATGGGTCTTTGTGAAGGTATTAGACACTTTTACTGTTTACCTTACTATTGATGCTACGGTGATTATGGGTTATTAAAAATTGGGAACATTGTATGAATTATATTAATATTGTTTTGGAAAAATGGAATCCCATATACATGGTAAATCTAATAACATCTGGTGATTACCAGGGGTTTGAACCCACAACGTAAGGGAGAAAATGGTGTTGTTCCTAATAATATCCAAGGCGATATACTTGTTAATATATCGTTATTTTTATATAAATGATTTGATGGATAGAAATGAATTTTTATCTAGGGGTAGTGATATCAATGTTTAAATATTACTCTATTATATTGAATCAGTTGTCCCGACCATATTGATTTTGGGAATTATTTTGAGAGAGGAATAACTACTTTTAACAATTTTATTAATTGTACGATATGTTAAAAGTTAATTTTCATGGTTCTTGTATATAGCCAATGGATGAAATTTTTCATAGTAAATATAATGATGTCAAGTAATTATATATCTTTGTATTCATATACAATCAATGAATTCCTCAACTTTTAGAAAAGGATATAGAAACTAAAATATTCTCACCTTACATTCATATTTTATGAATCAAATAGAATTTTAAATCATAGAAAATTTATGGTTTTAATGTCGTTATCATTTCATTGGAAATTAAATTTCATTTGATCAATGATTTATATCACTACATATAATTATTTATTATTTTCCTTTATGTCCATATTTATACATCCTACTAATGTTTCTTAAATGAAAACCTAGGTATGTGTCATTTATATTACCTTTTCGTATACCTTTATCACTTATTAATATTTTTTTAATGAAACTTTTAATGTTTTTTGTTTCCAAAAAATGAATTTTCAATCATTATACAATTAATTTTCAAGATCAAGATTAAATTGTGAAGATGCAATTTCATTAAGAGAGGTATAATTTTAACGCACATGAATTTTAAAAGATGAACATTATCTAAGATAGGGTATATGAAATGAAACAAGAAGAATATTAGATAATGTAACACACTGATAACTTATGAAATATTTATTTTTAAATAAATTCAGTCTCTTTATAAAATTATAATGCACACATCACCCAATTTTAATAGAGCCCGATACCATATAGAAATATTATTAATAAAATACGGCCATTATAACTTATCCATTAAAATTGAGGGTAGGAATATGAATAATATGAATATGATAATTAATGGTTTAAACATATATAAAAGAAACTATTTTATATCAATTTACTAGAAATGAAAATAATAATCATTCGTAAAAAAAGAAATGTTTTCCATAGAAATGTATTTTTTATAAGAGATGTTTTCATCATTGTTTGTCCATAGATTTGTAATTAATTTTTACAAATTTAATATAATTTATAATATATAATAAACTAGTTTTTTATAATATTCAATTAAAAATTATATTTCGGTGAATTTTTGAAATTTTTTGGAAAAGTCTATTTTTTTGATAAACAGTGAAAAATATATTTTTTTTATTAAGAACTGATTGTTTTTTAAAATTATTTAAATTGTAAATTTATATTTTAAATTTTTTGTTAATGTAAAATTTGCTCAACTATATTAATATTATACTAATTGTTCTGGTTAAAATAAATTTTATATTGAATTATGATTTAAATAAATTAAAATATTTAAGGATCTGTTTAAGAAGACATATTTTAACACATATGAGGGCTTAATTTTATAATGAATTCTTCTAAAATTTTCAATTTAATTTGATAAAATATATTTTATATTTCTAATATGAATAATTACTATTAATTAATAAGTTCATTTTATTTTTAGGTCAAAATAATTTGTAAATAAAATAAAAAATTAACTATCGTGGTTAAGGTTAAAATGATTATTTATGCATTCCACACGGTCATGTTAAAAAAAATTTCGTTACACATATATTTTTATTAGATAAATATTATACCAAAATTTAAAATAAATTAGTAAATATTACCTTATATGGATGAAATTATTTTAGGATCAATGGATACATTACCTTGGTTAAAAGACTAGTAAACATTATGAAAACCAAAATGGAAATCTTTAGTAAACATAAAAGTAAAGGAATAACACATTCAAAAAAATTTCTTTGTTTTATGTGTTTCATGACCATATAAATCTTAAAATTAATTCTATGACAATTTTTGAGGCACATGTGGTGATATTTTATTCCAATTATCAAATATATTTTTTGATTATAAAAATGTCACTCCACATCAATTATAAAAGGCAACTCACTATTATAACTTATTCACACATATCAGGTAATATGTCTTTAAAAATGTGAATAATACAATCTCAACATCATTAGACACATTATATATAATATTTTCTTCCCAAAATTGTCACCACCCGACCCTACCCAGGCTCGAGCTGCAACTACCACAAGCCCGCCTCCGTAGGCCAGGGGCTGGCGACCAGCGTCGAAGGAACAACAACTCGGGGAGGCCTTTGCCTAAGTACCTGTACACACCCACACGCAGAACACTCAATGAAAAAGTGCAGAGTAAAAAGAAAAGTAAAGGAAAATGCTATATATATAACCCACAAAGTGCATTGACCTCTATACAGTACAAGTAAAGAAAAGGGAAAAAACACGCGCCCAACCAAAAAAGTGCCACAACCCGACAACAGGTAAACGAAAAGAAACAGCTAGCGGGTCTGCCACCTGGAACCCGGCCACGACCACTGCACGTGGTCAAATCTCCCAAGCTCCTACGCTCCACTGAAGTCACGCTCCACCTGTCCATCGTCTGCAAGGGCACACCAAGTGCAGGCAAAGCCCAAGCAGGGGTGAGTATAAAAATACTCAGTAGGATAACCTGAAGGCTCGAGGGAGCAACAAAGGAGGTACTGAAGGGTGAGAGGTTGAGTGAACAGAAAAGTAGAGGAGTACAACTGAAAGTGCAGTAAGAGTCCAACTCAACCCAAAAAGAGAAAGAATGTAGACTCAACCAGACACAAGGAGCTGGAAACGATGAGAAGACGAACTTCCCATTGAGTCTTCGCATCCTATAGCAGGAGAGTAGACTCGTCCAACCTTGAGAAGCTAGAAACGGAAAGAACGTGGCATACCCCGCGCGTCTTCGCCTCTCCTGGAAGGAGAGCAGCCAAAACCCAAGGAATGGGTACTCGTATGAAGAATATACATATATATGCTCTGCCAAGAAGCCCGAACAAGCTCGTAAGGGGATCTCCGTCCCGTAGCTCAGCCCAAGAAAACAAGTAGCCAACAGTCCCAGGAGTAAACTCCATCGATGCCCAGCATCCCACATGTCTGCCCTGAACCGCATGCCAAGGGGCTCAGTCACCGCACCTTGATACTATCCTCTTTGGGCGGCACTAACTCGCCCGCACGGTTTTAGATCGCGTCGCAAGAATGCATCTCGGTGGGGAAATCACCCCTCGTACTTGAGAGTTCTAGGAAAGTCAAACCACACCTCATCACTGCCCTGCAGTTGAGAGGTCTCCTCAAATTCAAGCTGTTCCACCACCGACCCGTACAACCAAAGGTCCCGCTCCGGTAATCACGAAGGTAAGACACAGACTAGCCTAGTCGAGAGGACTGAGTCTGGAATGCCAAATGTTGTCCCACTGCCCAGCCCCGCTGGAGGTTAATTCATAACAAAATGTTGAGAGACACACTGCTGAGCCCTGTTGGAGGGTAAACTTTAATACATCGTCAGGCGACCCACAACCCATCCCCTCTAGAGGGTAAACCATAATCAGATATCGGGTGACCCACTGGCCAGCCCTACTGGAGGGTAAACACTAATACATCATTAGGCGACCCACTACCCAGCCCCGTTGGAGGGTAAACCATAATCAGATATCGGGTGACCCACTGCCCATCCCTGCTGGAGTGTAAACCCTAATACACCGTCAGGAGACCCACTACCCAGCCCCGCTGGAGGGTAAACCATAATCAAATATTGGGTGACCCACTGCCCAGCCCTACTGGAGGGTAAAACCTAATACAACCTCAGCCCTACTGGAAACAACCTCAGCCCTACTGGAACAACCTCAGCCCTGCTGGAACAACCTCCAGGGTAAAGGATCGGTGCCCGCGTAAAGTGTTGGTCAAACCGAAACCACAAGCTCTACCAGGGAATACGGAACAACGGGAGAAACTCCCCAGGCCTCACAAGGCAATCCCGCTCCCATCCGCCGAGTAACTGTCGAAGTGGACCGAGACATCTCATCCCAGAAAGTGGGGAAAACAACCACGCTGTAAGAACACCCGTAGTCGCATACGGTGTCGCAGTCCAGTGAAAGGGCACAGTACCGAAAACTCTCACAGCCGAAGAAGCAGAGGAACCAAACCATCTCTGCCGGCCAAACCATCGATAACATGATTAGGGGGAGACCTCTCAACCATATTGGTAAGACAAAAGAGCACCAGGCCAGGGGAAACTCAGCCCTGCTGGTCAAGCAGACGAGCACAAAGCCAGGGGAAAACTCCTCCCTGCTGGTCAAACAAACAAGCACAAAGGGACCCTTTACGTCGGAAGAGGTCAAAGTACGTAAACCAGATCACGGCACGCACGTGGGGCCCACACAACGTGTTGTCCCATCTCAACCCCAACTGAGCGCACAACCATCCTCAGGTACAAACAACCACACGTACCTCCAAGCACTCCCGTATACTCCCGGAGCATACCTCATTCTAGCCCAAAGGCTATCGTGCACACGGCACCTAGCGTCAATGCGAAGGTGTGACATAACAACTCCACCTAAAAGGCCTAGGCAAGACCATCCCCATCTCGTGAATCATTTACATCACTCTCCCAAGAGTGTGCGATCACACGCCAAGGGTCCGCTACAGACAAAGTAGGGCGAACCACCAATGGAGCACCTTCCATGCTCCACATTTAACAAGATCATGCAAGAGGATCTGAAAAACCAAACGGATCGCACCGTTGTAACCCTCGCGAAAAAAAAAACGCAAATTCACTACTTACTCACCTCCAACAGATACCCGACGGAAAATTCATCAACGCTGCCTCACACCCGAACGACATCCCGTGATGCCGAGCTTCGGCCCCGAAAACAGTCGGGTTCATTGCACCATTGTGATCCCCTCAGGAAAACACTTCAAAAGCACTACTCAATTGAGTGCAACGGATATCCGGAGGAAAAGATGCATCCCGGCGCACCGCACACGAGCGGTGCCACGTGGGACCCATAACCCGGTCCCGAAACTCCACGAACGGATCACACCTTTGTGATCCTCTCGAAAAAGAACACAAGATGGACTACCCACTTGTCCAGAAAGGTCGTCTGATGATAAAGATGGAAAATCACCGTCGACGCCCAAATAGCCCTCATGGGCACCGTACCATCGTGCCGAATTTGAGCGGGCGGATTGCACCATTGCAATCCCTTCAGAAAAACACCCAACATCGATTGCTCGCACGCCCTGAACGAATGTCCGAGGAAAAAGACGCTAAAAGCTACATGCAGCCCAAAAGACGGGCCGTGGGGCCCTTGCCTCAACTTTGGCCTCAACTCCTGGAACCACCCTAGAAAACTCTGCCTCGGTGCCAGGGTCCCAACGCCGCTGACGGCGCTCAAAATGGACGTCGGATGCATCTGTGCCGCTCAAAACAAGATTTCCGGAAAAACGACATTCCACTTCAAGACGTGTCGCGCCTCCACGGCCCCTCATTCCGGGAATTAAAAATTCATGAAACCATATCAAACCATTCCCCTTGATGCAAGGTCCGTGCTTCTACTGACGACTCGCAAAACGGACGCCCGTAGCCCGAAATACGGGCGTCCGAAGACTGAGGGGCAAAGCCCCTTGGGCCGGACCGGCCCGATCCGCACAGCCGACCCGCGGCTCAGCCACGGTCCAGTTCACCCCGCCGCAGCCCGCTGGCCGCGGCTTGCTTCTACCGACCAGCCGCCTCGAGGCCGGTTGATGCCCCATAGAGACCTGCGTTTTGCGGGTCGTGGTCGTTGCACGGGGGTCGCGCGCTTCGTGGCCCATCTCTCCTCCCCTTGCCAGCGCTCGCGGGCGGCTTCCGACAGCCGCCACCGAAGGCCGCCGCCGCCGCCTCGAAGCCCCGACCGACCACCGACCGCCCTGGTCCGCCCCGCGCCTCCATGCGCCGCTGCCGTCTTCCGCCTTCGGCCCTCGCCGGAAACCGGTCGTGGCCGGAAAATTTCCAACGACCACCGGGAATGATCCGGTAGTCGAAATTTCGATTCGGATAGCTTTCCAGAAAGCTCGAGATGGGATCTATGCAACCACGGGATTTTTTTGAGGATCCAATGGTGCGATTGAGCATAAATTAGGATTAAAATAGGAAAGGGGAGGAATACTTGAATCCGCCTACCTCGTTGGGCTTCGCCCGGCGCTTCTCGCGCGATCCGCCACCCGCCATCATCTCGCCGGAGCCACCTCTTCGGAGCTCACCGGAGCTCGCCAGAATGGAGGAGGGAAGGGGATAGGGTGTGAGGGAGGAGAAGGGGAAGAGAAGAGGGAGGGGGTGCATTTAATTAATACATTTAAACACCCCCGCTCAGCACGCCCCCGACCCCGCTCTCGAAGCAGACAAAAAAGAGGGCGTCCCTGGGGTAAACACGACGCTTCAAGCACAACGGCGGTCTTGTAATTTTAATCCGAGACCCTGTTCAAAAGTTATTAAACATAGTGCCCGAGGCCGCCAAATTACGAAAATGCCCCTTGGGCCATTTTTCACAAACGGCCCGCGCCCGCGAAACTTATACCCCTCTTAGGGTAAACGGCACGCTCCGAACTCAACGGTGACCTCGGTTTTCCAATCCGAGCCACCGTTTAATAGATACTAGAATTTCTCCATTAAACGAATAAATTAATTAATTAATTTATCTGTTTAACATTCTAGAAGCGGGCGGGGGGTCCAAACGTCCCACGCCGACAAGTTTTATGTCGTTCCTAGGGTAAAAACCATATTCCGGACCCATCCGTACACTCAGATCTCTAATCCAGAACTCCTTTTTGCTGTTATCCCATTTATTTGGCGTTTCCAGTGTGAACGCACTGAAAATTTAATTCTGGCCACTCCGGGGTTCGGAGATGAACGCCGTCTGAAGGTGCCTCTCAGGAATATCTTACAGAATATTCCAAAGTCTTTTGTAGCAAAAACCCATGTTCTTACATCATTCCCTCCTTCAATATTTTTGTCCCCGAAAAGAAAAACTAGGGAGAAACACAGGGTACTAAGCCCACACCTGACTTCCCATACCCGGAAGAACCCACGCACAGCTCTGTGTCACGACACATAGACCAAAGGATCAATCTGTTCATGCTAGGTAGGCCCTTTCCGGCGTCGTTCACCCACTCCAGACATTGGTGTTAGGGAAAAGCGGTAGGGAACCTCACCATCCCTTTGCAAGGTATTAAACGACCCGAAGGCCCTCGGGGATAGCTCACCTCCCCGGTCCAACCTCTACGTCACAGGCCACGACTGGAATCACCGCCTGCACCTGAAACAAGGCCCGGTGATTCCCTCCTTCTGAATATCCACATGGTGGAACACCCAAGGATATTTGATCATGCAAGACTCCACGGTCGGGGCTCTATTACACGCTTGGTGAGCGATGGAGTCGACACCATCGATTAAAGGAAAAGGTCTCACGCCTTTTTCCTTACCAAAACAGGGTTACACCCGACACCCTGCGTCACCCTGGTAACACCTCGAACATAGTTCAGGGAGAAAACCCTTCACACGTAGAGCCTAATAATTCTACTGCAAAAAGTAGAAGAGCCGCAAGGGGGTACCTCTCACCATCACGTGCTCTGTAGGATCGTAGACATCCAAGCTCACAAATGTCGGTGGTCCCAACCGTCAGCTCTCGGAGCCTGATGTGGACCACCTAGGGGTGATGGGGAGATCTTGTAACGTCGTCCCCCACCCCCAGCTCCTCCCGCTCCTCTGCTAGAACCACTTTTGTGGCCACTACTCTGATCACGGCGCTGCCTCTGCTGTGGTGGTGCGTCTGCTACCTGCCTGATGCTCTCTGCATGCCTGGTCAGGCAGTCCCATGCCATGTGGCCTCGCCCGTCACAAGCATATCACTGGCGCTCTCTGGGCTGCCCTGGTGCCCTCCGGCGCCACTGTGGTGTACGACCATGGCCCGAGATCCACTCACGGAAGGGCATCCTTGACTGAGGCCCTATGCATTTTCGCCACAGTGGTATATGACCATGTCTCCGAAACCGGAAGTGGGAAGGCCACCTGCATCGAGGTCCTGTCCTCCGGCGCCTGCTAGCTACGGAAGACGTCCCGGCTCCATCGCGCCCAGCATATGTGGAAATTTCCAAGGGTACTATGACAGCACAAATCTCTCAGCGGAGACCCTGCTCAAACTTCCGCACACGGAGGTTGTCTTCATGGACCAAGTCCGGGTAAAAGCGTTCACGGTCTGCAAAACTAGCCGCGTACTCGGCCACCGTCAACCCTCCCTGCTGAAACTGCAGGAGCTCCTGAATCCGAACGGAGCGCAAGCCGGAGGGGAAAAACTCCTCACGGAGCAACGTCTGAAAGTCATCCAATGAAAGCGACGACTCCTCAAGAAACTGAGTCACCAGACTCCACCAACGCCAAGATACTCCATGAAAAAGGGTGGATGTCAAAGCCACTCTCTCATCTGTCAGCATCTGCACAAGCCTGAAAAGGCGAACCACTGCCTCGAGCCAAACCTCTGCTGCCTGAGGGTCAGGCTCAAAACTGAACCTCAGCGGTCTATGCCGCTGGGACTCACAGAGCGCGCTCAACCTACTCTCAAACTCAGCATGCTCTGCTGAAACTGTCTACTGCTCAATATGTGGGGGTGCTACTACCGGACCACTCGGAGAAAGGGGCTCGCATGATGGGTCCTGGACTGTGGCCTTGTAGCTCACACGGTCGTCATCACGCACCCAAAGCTGGTATGTTGGTTGGCTGTCTTTGCAGAGACATCCTGAATATTATCAAGGATGGCCACGGTCGGATGAGCATACATGTATATACCACAACAACAACGATGGAGAGCTGACTCAAGAAGGACAGTCAAGACTCAGTCCTATGTGATGCACAAACAAATTTTCCCTGCAATAAGTGTCTCAGCATGGAGAGTCGACAAGCAGGTTATCAAGGTCCTGGTGAATGGATACGTCGGCTGCCGCACCATCACTGGACTTCCTGGCCTGGGAGCTGCTCTCGAGACACGTTAACACTATTTCCCTAAATCCGAACCAATTCCTTTTATTTTAGGTACGTCCGCACAACGTCCCAAGGAACAAACCACCTTCGATACCACTTTGTCATGACCCGACCATACCCGGGCTCGAGCTGCAACTACCCCAAGCCAGCCTCCATAGGCCAGGGGCTGGCGACTAGTGCTGAAGGCACAACAACTCGGGGAGACATTTGCCAAAGTACCTGTACACACCCACACGCAACACACTCAATGCAAAAGTGCAGAGTAAAAAAGAAAAGTAAAGGAAACTTCTATATATATTACCCACAATGTGCATCGACCTCTATACAGTACAAGTAAAGAAAAGGGGCAAAACACGCACCCAACCAAAAAGTTCCACAACCAGGCAACAGGTAAATGAAAAGAAACAGCTGACGGGTCTGCCACCTGGAACCCGGCCATGACCACTGCACGCGGTCCAAGCTCCCAAGCTTCTATGCCCCACTGAAGTCACGCTCCACCTATCCGTCGTCTGCAAGGGCACACCAAGTGTGGGAAAAGCCCAGGCAGGGGTGAGTATGAAAATACTCAGTAGGATACCCCGAAGGCTCGAGGGAGCAACAAAGGAGGTACCGAAGGGTTAGCGGTAGAGAGAACAGAAAAGTAGAGGAGTACAACTGAATGTGCAGTAAGAGTCCAGCTCAACCCAACAAGAGAATGAAGGTAGACTCGTCCAGACACAAGGAGCTAGAAACGGTGAGAAGACGAACTTCCCGTCGAGTCTTCGCTACCTATAGTAGGAGAGTAGACTCGTCCAACCACGAGAAGCTAGAAACGTAAAGCACGTGGCATACCATGCACGTCTTCGCCTCTCCTGGAAGGAGAGAAGCCAAAATCCAAGGATTGTGTACTCGTACGAGGTATATACATATATATGCTCTGCCAAGAAGCCCTAACTAGCTCGTAAGGGGATCTCCGTCTCATATCTCAACCCAAGAAAACAAGTAGCCAACAATCCCAGGAGTAAACTCCATCGATGCCCAGCATCCCGCACGTCTGCCCTGAACCGCAAGCCAAGGGGCTCAGTCACCGCACCTTGATACTATCTGCTTTGGGAGGCACTGACTCGCCTGCACGGTTTTAGATTGTGTCGCAAGAACACGTCTCGGTGGGGAAAGCGCCCCTCGTACTTGAGTGTTCTAGGAAAGTCAAACCACACCTCATCACTGCCCTGTAGTCGAGAGGTCTCCTCAAAGTCAAGCCGTTCTACCACCGACCCGTAAAACCAAGGGTCCTGCTCCGGTAATCACGGAGGTAAGCCACAGACTAGAATAGTCGAGAGGACTGAGTTTGGAATGCCAACTGGTGTCCCACTGCCTAGCCCCGCTGGAGGGTAATTCATAACCAAATGTCGGGAGGCCCACTGCCCAGCCCTACTGGAGGGTAAACCTTAATACATCGTCAGACGACCCACTCCCTAGCCCCACTGGAGGGTAAACCATAATCAGATATCAGGTGACCCACTGCCCAGCCCTGCTAGAGGGTAAACCCTAATACATCGTCAGGCGAACCACTACCCAGCCCCACTGGAGGGTAAACCATAATCAGATATCGGGTGACCCACTGCCCAGCCCTCCTAGAGGGTAAACCCTAATACATCATTAGGCGACCCACTACCCAGCCCCGCTGGAGGGTAAACCATAATCAGATATCGGGTGACCCACTGCCCAAACCTGCTAGAGGGTAAACCCTAATACAACCTCAGCCCTGTTGGAAACAACCTCAGCCCTGTTGGAACAACCTCAACCCTACTGGAACAACCTCCTGGGTAGAGGATCGGTGCCTGCGTAATGTGTTTGTCACACTGAAAATACAAGCTCTACCAGGGAACACGGAACAATGGGAGAAACTCCCCAGGCCTCACAAGGAAATCATGCTCCCATACGCTGAGTCACTGTCGAAGCGGACCAAGATACCTCATCCCAGCAAGTGGGGAAAACACCCACACTGTACGAACACCCATAGTCGCAGACGGTGTCGCAGTCCGTTGAAAGGGCACAGCACCAAAACCCCCCATAGCCGAAGAAGCAGAGGAACCAAACCATCTTTGCTGGCCAAACCATCGAGAACAAGACCAGGGGGAGACTGCTCAACCCTACTGTTCAAACAAAAGAGCACCAGGCCAGGGGAAACTCCGCCCTTCTGGTCAAACAGAGGAGCACAATGCCAGGGGAAAAATCCACCCTGCTGGTCAAACAAACAAGCACAAAGGGACCCTCTACATCGCGAGTGGTCAAAGTACATAAAGCAGATCACGGCACGCACATGGGGCCCACACAACGTGTGGCCCCATCTCAACCCCAACTGAGCGCACAACCATCCTCAGGTACAAACAACCACACGTACCTCCAAGCGCTCCCGTATACTCCCGGAGCATACCTTATTCCAGCCCAAAGGCTATCGTGCACATGGCACCCAACGTCAACGCGAAGGCGTGACGTAACAACTCCACCTCAAAGGCCCAGGCACGACCATCCACATATCGTGAATCATTTACATCACTCTCCCAAGAGTGCACGATCACACGCCAAGGTTCTTCTACAGACAAAGTAGGGAGAACCACCACTGGATCACCTTCCATGCTCCACATTTAACAAGATCGTGCAAGAGGCTCCACACAACCAAAAGGATCGCACCGTTGTAACCCCCGCAGAAAAACACGCGAGATCGACTACTTACTCGCCTCCAAGGGATACCCGACGGAAAAGTCACCAACACTGCCTCACACCCGAACGACGTCCCGTGATCCCGAGCCTCGACCCCGAAAACAGTCGGGCGCATCGCACCATTGTGATCCTCTCGGGAAAACACTTCAAAAGCACTACTCACATGACTGCAAGGGATATCCGGAGGAAAAGATGCATCCCAGCGCACCGCATAAGAGCAGTGCCACGTGGGACCCGCAACCCGGTCCCGAAATTCCATGAACGGATCGCACCGTTGCGATCCTCTCGAAAAAGCACACAAGATGGACTACCCACTTATCCAAAATGGTCGCCTGGTGATAATGATGGAAAATCACCGTCGACGCCCAAACAGCTCTCGTGGGCCACGCACCATCGTGCCGAATTTGAGCGTGCGGACTGCACCATTGCAATCACCTCAGAAAAACACCAAACATCGACTTCTCGAACGCCCCGAACAAACATCTGAGGAAAAAGTTGCTAAAAGCTGCACGCAGCCCAAAAGACGGGTCGTGGGGCCCGCGCCTCAACTTTGGCCTCAATGCCTGGAACCGCCCTAGAATGCTCTGCCTCGGTGCCAGGGTCCCAACACCGCTGCCGGCGCTCAAAAGGGACGTCGGATGCGTCCACGCCGCTCAAAAGAAGTTTCCCGAAAAAATGACATTCCACTTTAAGATGCGTCGCGCCTCTGCGGCCCCTCATTTCGGGAATTAAAAATTCCTGAAACTATCTCAAAAACATTCCCCTCGACGCAAGGTCCGCGCTGCCACTGACGGCGTGCAAAACGGACGCCCGTAGCCCGAAATACGGGCATCCGAAGACTGAGGGGAAAAGCCCCTTGGGCCGGACCGGCCCAGTCCGGCCGGTCCGCCCTGCTTGGTCCGGCCCGCGCCGGCCGGCCCAGTCCGCACAGCCGGCCCGCGGCTCAACCGTGGGTCCGGTTCACCACGTCGCGGCCAGCTGGCCGCAGCTTGCTTCTACCGACCGGCCGCCTCACGGCCGGTTGATGCCCTACAGTGACCCGTGTATTGTGGGTCGCGGTCGTTGCATGGGGGTCGCGCGCTTCGCGGCCCCCCTCTCCTCCGCTTGCCGGCGCCCGCGGCTGGATTGTGAAATCCGCCGCCGAAGGCTGCCGCCGCCACCTCGAAGCCCCGACCGACCGCCGACCACCCTGCTCCACCCCACGCTGCCCTGCGCCGCCGCCGTCTGCCGCCTTCGGACCTCACCGTAAACCGGCCATTGCCGGAAAATTTCCAAGGACCACCGGGAACGATCTGGTGGTCGAAATTTTGATCCGGATAGCTTTCCGGAAAGCTCGGGATGGGATCTACGCAACCACGGGATTTTTCGATGATCCAATTGTGCGATTGAGCATAAATGAGGATTAAAACGGGAAAGGGGGGGAAAACTTAAATCCGCCTACCTCGTTCGGCTTCGCCTGGCGCTTCCCGCGCGATCCGCCACGCGCCATCATCTCGCCGGAGCCACCTCGTCGGATCTCACCAAATCTCGCCGGAATGGAGGAGGGAAGGGGAGAGGTTGTGAGGGAGGAGAAGGGGAAGATAAGAGGGAGGGGGTGCATTTAAGTAATACACTTAAACACCCCCGCCAGGCATGCCCCCGACCCCACTCTCGTAGCAGACGAAAAGGAGGGCGTCCCTGGGGTAAAAACGACGCTTCGAGCACAACAGAAGTCTCTGAATTTTAATCAGAGACCCCATTCAAAAGTTATTAAACTTAGCGCCCGAGGCCTCCAAATTACGAAAATGCCCCTGGGGCCATTTTTCACAAACGGCCCGCGCCCGCAAAACTTATACCCCTCCTAGGGTAAACGGCACGTTCCGAACTCAACGGTGCCCTCAGTTTTCCAATCCGAGCCACAGTTTACTATATACCATCATTTCTCCATTAAACGAATAAATAAATAAATAAATTTATCCGTTTAACATTCCAGAAGCGGGCGAGGGATCCAAACGTCCCGCGCCGACAAGTTGTATGTCGTTCCTAGGGTAAAAACCATATTCCGGACACATCCGTACACTTGGATCTCTGATCCGGAACTCCTTTTAGGTGTTATCCCATTTATATGGCGTTTCCCGTGTGAATGCACTGAAAATTTAATTCCGGCCACTCCGGGGCTCGGAGTTTCACGCCGTCTGAAGGTGCTGCTCAGGAATATCATCAAGAATATTCCAAAGACATTTGTAGCAAAAACCCAGGTTCTTACAAAAATATCAACAATATGGTCTTAATAAAGATACCCAAAGGTTTATTTTCTAAGATAATTTAATTTTCTTCAATAAGGCCATTCTTTTTATTTCTAATTTTACCATATTTAATATTTTACTAACACAGAAAATATAAAAAAATAGTATATCCAACATACTAAAAATTTATTATGTTGATTTAATACCATTAATCCTTCTCCATTTCTGTCAAATGTGAAACTAAATCGTCAATCATGTGTATGGAGGGATACCCCCTCACGAACTAATGTAACTATTTTGTCCATAAACAAATCTCTTGCGTGAATATAATGATATATATAGTTTATATAAACAATATTTATTATATAATTATAATAAGTGAGTTATTATATAATATATATCTTCTTGATTTCTTTCTTCTAAAATAAAATTACGCCACTCGTGTGTACAACCGACTTCCACCTCATAAAGCTACGAGATTCATTTTTCCCTAATGCTTTACATGTAAAATATTAAGGATAAATATAAAGATTATTATGATATATATATATATATATAATGATAGAAACTATGGAATGTTAATCTATAACATAATTCATTTCCCTTCCATCCCTTATTGTAATGATATTGTCACTCATGTGAATGTATGTCCTATCGTATCGTCCAAGCTATGCGATTAATTTTCTATGTAAAGTAATCATCAATGGTTACAATGATGTATATAATAAAAATTACTAATATTTATAAAATTTATATAATTATACAGATTAGGGAACAATATCTTATGCATTATATGTGAAACATTAATAGCACAACACACATAAGAAAACAATGCAATTAATAAATATATTAATAAAAATAATGAAATATTATTAACAAATAGGTAGTAAAATGCTGTAATATAATGATATATGGTATCATATATATAATAATTGTTATCTAATATATGAATAATAAACCTATATTTAGTATTAAGTAGGTTTGAACACATAAATATGTTTTCAAACCTAAGGTGTTGGTTTCTATTCTCACTTTTACTTTCATGAGACATTTGATATATTTACTCTTTATTAGTTTTTGTGGTGTATATAATTACCCTTTTAATATGGTATATCACGAATTTATTTCTCCAAATGGTTTATTAATGTAATATTACACATGTTATTATAAAAAAATATTTTGATTGGAATTGTTATGTCTTTTTTAAAACAAATAATTTTTGGTTTTTCCAATAAAGGTGATGTGAATATTTCATTTAATGTAGAAAACATATAAAATGTATCTCACCTTCATGAACAATAAATGTTTTAACAGGTTATTTATAAGTTAAAATTTTTATTTTAAATTAATTTTATTTTCAAAATATTTTTTGAAATTTTGTTATTATAAATTTTTATAGTGAAAAGATATGTTCTACCAGAATGATATAATTGGAATGATTAAGGTATTTATATTTTTGAATGTCATAAAATAATTTTTGTAATTATTATCCATTGGTGATGTATTATACTGAAATAATCTTTTTATATCTCCATATTGATTATGATTACTAGAAAAAATGTTCTATTGTGATATCATTTCCCATATTACTCATAATAGTATATGATTATGTTAAATGTTTGGGAATATATTAAAAATTTGTATGCATGTTATTCAATATGAATTTTTATTTAGAATATATTTCAGCCCTTTCAGTTGATTAATTAATTTTACATATTAATGGATGTGTAGGGACCTCTATGGCCCCTTGATGCATTGGTTTGTCTCATGAAAAAACTATATTAGATTCTGGCTATAGGCAAAATAATTTATATAAAATATATTGGAATAATAACTTAAAAAATTGTTATGATGATTGGAATTAGGTATTCCATAATTATGAGATGTATTTGTATTTTTTCACATCTGATGCCACCCACATTGGAGATCAAGATCCTACTAGAGGGAATAACTATGTTATTCAGAAGCCTAATATATATAAGGATTCAGTTGTGGATAAAGTCAAAAATGGGAAATATATGAGTTATTCATCAAGGAAAATGACAATCCTGGTTTTTTAGAACTATTTCATATTATGATAGGTTCCACAACTAATTTTCCTACCAATATGGGTAATCAATTGGAACATAGTTATCCTTATGAATTATTCCAGGAGGAGTATAATGGTTTCCAGTATGATTATAATGAATCTTTACATGATATTAGTGATCAATACTGTTGTATTGAGGAGTATTAATTGAAATTGAGTTAGGAATTGTAAAATACCATTGATTAGATCAAGTTTTTTCATCGCTATGAATCCAATGAAGTCTTAGAAACTTATATACTATTACAACATATAAATAAAATTTATAACTAGATCTTTTGATGTTTTTATGCATAAAAAATTGGACTCGTCCCATAATTGATTTATAATGAACCTCTTGAACACCCACGAGTGATGTTTATTCAAATGGAATATTTTTTTTGATAAATATGTTTACCCCTCCTTTAATAATTCATATAATATCATAGAGGATAATTGGGATAAAATTATCTATAGGATTGAGGAACATAATGCGATTTCTTTTTCAAAAATACAATGATGGTGATGTCATCGTGGGGAATTATCTTTAATTGAGTGGATGAATTCATTCTAAAATAGACGATGAAATTAAATGAATTAAAATTTTTAAACGAAGAGTAATTCCATGGAAATGAATCAACTTATAATTTTTTTATGTCTTCATATAAGATTTCTGGTGGTTTTGAATCAGGGATGAATATGTTTAATGTGTGACAAAAGTAATAGATTTATTAATTATTGAGATTATCATTTCATGATTTCTATTTTTTGTGAATATAAATAATCATTGTTATTATGTGTTTATGATTTTACTAATGGTTGATATTAATCATAATTTTCTTCTACAAGTGGTTATCAGGGACTTTATGGATAATTGTTTGGCTACTTGAAGAAAATACATTTTACTTTTCCAAATTATAAATTTTATGTGGAGGAAATTTGGAGATACATGAAATGAAATTTCTTGGTATGACTATTCATGGAGGACTGGAATTTCCTAATTTTATTTTTAATAGTGTATTATGGGATAATCATGTTGATGATACTTCTTAAATTTGGAGAATTTTGAACCAGGTGAAACCGATGATTTGATGGTATTTTAATGTTGTTCCCCCAGATTTTTCACAAGCTGGTTGTTCACATCCTATGCATAAATCCTCAACTATTTAAAAATAGATCCACTTGGTGATTGATTATGTTTTAATCATTGTTGATGTCTATGAAGTCTATTATTGATGACATTCCCCTCACGGTTCATTGATCATGATCATTGGTTTTGAATAAAATATGTGATTTCCTTGGATGATTTTTCTCGGATGAGTGGATTTTATGTTAGATTTTTCATGATTTATAGTATTTCAATTACTTTTTTTCAAATAAATGATACATCAGAATTGGATAAAAAACGTTGGAAAAATAATTCTATGAGTGACATTTCTATTATTTTGGGATTCATTCTTTTCTTTTTCTCAATATATAATAAAAATTATTTGGGGTTTATGTCTATATATATAAGCTATATTTTTTAGAAGTAGTTACTTCTAGGAAGATGGAACCCTTACTCATAATGGTTTGTAGAAAAGTTATATTTTTTATGGCTTGTTTTGGTCTCGGAAGGTTGTATTCCTTGAATTCATTGACGGTCTATCCATGATACCCATGGAATTTATACTGTCAAATTTGTACTTTTAACTATATTTATTTGGGGACTGAACTGGGGGACTAATTTATTTTTAATTTTGTTAAAAAAAGAATTGATCAAATAAATCTCATTTTTATCTAATGATAATTTTATTGTTAAGTAATAAAATTTCAAAAATAAACATATTTATATTTTTATATTTTGTATTGTAGTTCAAAATTTTATTATACTATATTAAATATTATAAAAAACTATAAATAATTTCAATGTCCCTAAAAATTAATTTAAACTATAATTTGTGAAATAAATATACTGAAAAAATAAAAAAAAATTAATAATCAATTTATTTGTTTTATGTATATGGAAGAATAATTAATAAATTTGATGATATATTAAAAATATTTAAAATCTATAAAAAAAACATCGCAAGGATTTAATAAGACATATAGTAATGTTTAGAATAAATAAATTGGAAAAACAAAATATATAAGGATGTAATAAATTATATTATAAAAAAATAATGAAAAACATATTATTGTCCATATTTTATATTTCCATGAAAAGATTTGAATTGGATGTGACAGTTTAGGGAAAATGACTTAAATACCTTTTTGATCAATAAATTTTCCATGTCATCATATCTTGTGGTTGGTTCAACAAGTCTTGTAGCTGGTATACTGATTTATTGATGTTTACAATGTGAAATCACTTATGTTAAAAAAATAGTATGATCTCTTAAATTTTCAATTTCCTCTATCAATAGGTACCATGTTAGTAGAAATATCATTTAGTTATTTTTGCCACTATAGAATTCACTATCGGTCAACCAAACTACTAGAAATGATAAAGCTGATGTTGTTGCGAACAAGAAGTAACATCGAGTTGTTATGCATGCATGAATTATAGTGGAATGCATGGAGTGAGACAGAGAATAATTTATTAATTAACTAAAATAAACATCATAGGATAATTTTGATATAGTACCTTATATATGAACATTTAAATATCATGCTCGGATATTATGATAAAACCCATAGTGAGTCTTATGAGAGAGTTTCTCATACATCAGAATATGAAATTTGGTACTGTTCATTATCATATCCAAATTGTAATAGAAGATTCATTTTTTTATATGATTTCTCAAATATTCATTATCAACCTTGAAATATAGGACATCATATGTGAAATTAATGGCACCGAAATATAAATATGAGTTATAGAAAAATTAGTACCAATGGAAAAATAAAGTACATGTTTTAGGATTAGGTTTGACTCATGAGATCAATTTTGAAAATATATACATTCACTTGAAAATGAATGGAATAGAATTATAATTATACTTCAAAAAATTATATCATATGACCACTTTGATTAATAGTTACACGGTTGGTTTTAAGTAACTCCGGACATATGCTTAAAATAAATACAAAAAAATCACATTTTCTTTAGAAACATAATTTAATTTTAGATAATAATAGTATCCTAATTGGTGATATATTCAGATAAATTAAACATAGGTAAATTTGAGAGGAATTCAAAGGATCAAATAACACTTCAATATGACTTTCAAATCTTGATATGTTATTGAAAAATAAAGAAAAATATAAAATCACATATGAGAAACAAATCCCTAAAATATTATATAATTTTAGTCATTTTTTGAGTATATAAACATTAATTTCATCCTACCATAATGGTGAATAAAATATATATAAGTTAAACATCATTCCATTTTAATATGCTTTGTAAAATGTGGGGACTATATGATGTGTTATCTTAAAAAATAGAAGACATGAAATTTTGGAAATTCTAGGATTTTTGAAATATTGGAGAGGATTTGGGAATTTTTTTAAAGAACTAAAATAAGAATATAAGCATTGATACAATACTATAGAGTTTCAATATGTTCAAACAAATAAATTACATTTTGGATACAAATTTAGTATTTGAAAAAGATGAATGAAAATTAGATATAATTCTTAACATTAATTTGAAATGGGAGTTATAATGTTCTAACAATGAAATCTCATGATATAATAAAACTATAGTGATCATGTAAAAAATATTTCAACGAAACCATGATTAACATAAAACAAATATAATTTCTGAAGGAATTTTTATATTTGAACAATAAATTAAAAAAATCTAAAAAACTCCAAACAAACTCCCACTTTTTGAAAATTAAAAAAACCAAACATGACATTGTAAATTTTTTAATAATTTTCAAATATGCCAAAAACAAAATATTTAAAAATAATAAGAAATAATTTAGAAAATTAAAATTAAAAAAAATCATAATTAGAAATACTCCTCATAAATAAATTCATATTAAGGAATGAAAAAATCTTATTGATATAATATGTTCATACTAAATTTAAAACAAATAAATATGAAATTTAATATTACCCAACATTATAAAATCATAAGGTTTGGTAAAAACATCTACAAATTGATTTTTAGTATGAATAAATTGGAGAATAACATTACATTATTTATAAAAACATGAATAAAATAAAATTAAATGTTTATATTCATGGATTTATAACTTGTTAATGTGTTATTAGAAATATAAATAATTTAATACTTGTGATGAATAAAAATAAATATTTTCCAAATGATATCTATTGCTATATAATTTTTATTTAATACATAATGATGGATATAAACAATATTCTATAAAGGTATACTCACTTTTTGAAATTAATAAAGTTGTAGAGCTTCGTTTACATGAACTCGATGAAACTAAATTCTTACTGAGAAAGTGGAAAATATCAGTGCTGATTTTTATACCATGTATACATCCTACAAAATCAAATTCATTGTAACTAATCAAATAAAAACACATTGTTCCCAAAAAAATTTCAAATTTAATGGTTCCTTTATTATATCAACAAATATTTATTACAACCATGTAGTGATATTCCTCATGATATGAATGGAATATAGAATAATGACAATGGAAAAACATTACATTAGGTATATAAGAAGTTAAATAAAACAAAAAATCCAGGTATTCCTCTTAATAATTTATAAAAATTTATTTTATATAAACATTTTAGACAAATTTTAAAATAATATTTATATGGGATTTAAATTTTTTGTAATATTCAAGTCCAAATAATTTTACCTAATATTTACCATCATTGTTTTTTCCAAAAATATAACACCAACTCTATAAAAAAAATTATTACCAATATTGAATTTAAATTATCCGACCAGTCATATTTCAAACTTTCATGCCATAAAATTTGAAAACTCTTTTCAATGAAAATGATTTAACGATACAAATACAGTATCATCTGTAAATGAATGATTTGGAAAAATCCCAATTTCCAATCATTTATCATTATAAATTTAAAAAATCATAGCCTTTTTATTTTTGAACTTATTTATAATGAAAATTATTTCAACA
Organism: Viscum album; assembly: GCA_963277665.1. Classification (NCBI taxonomy): domain Eukaryota; kingdom Viridiplantae; phylum Streptophyta; class Magnoliopsida; order Santalales; family Viscaceae; genus Viscum; species Viscum album. The sequence continues at coordinate 1,862,938,837 of OY728142.1, read as the reverse complement.
TAAAATATCATTTTTATATGGAATAAAATAAACCCAAATAAATCCATAATACTGAGAAAAATAACTACATTGAATTTATATCCTAAAATTATATAAATTTTAATATCAAAAAATAGTTCAACATATACTAATTTTTAAGTAATGTTAATAATTATATAATTGGTAGTTCGGAATGAAACATTATAATGTTTACCATTCATGAAAGTATCGCAAACTTGATTTTCATATTTAATCGTAGTAGGTAATTATATACCCTTTTCTTATTTACAGATCTTATCTAACATTTTGAAATTTACATGAATTACACTTTGATACTAATGTTTTCTACCACTCTTGGCATAATTCAAACCCTTATCATGTTGGGATTTTAGTTCAAAAAATCAATAGTATAGATATTTTCATTTAGATTTGCATGAAATAATAATGGATCATCCCTAAAAATTTAGAACATTTTATTTCTGAAACAGTAATTCCATCCCATTATCATATAATTGTGATATAAAAATTATTTTATATTTTATAACATAATCATATAAACAAATTTTAAATGATGTTGAATTTGATATACCCACCATACAAAAAACGTTTTAATTTTCCTTTTTAATTGTTTCAATTTGTAACAGTACTACCATAAATTATTTTAGTTATACAGTTTTATTCTCCATTGATCATATTCATATTGGATCACCAATCAAGGTAATATATATCATTATTGATATTTCTAGATCATATTTCTTAAAATAATCAATTACGTAAATATTTAAATACCCATGATACTTTTGGTTCAAATAGATTAGAAAAAACAATTGTTACCACATAGAATTTAAACAAGTATTTTGTGGAAATATACACCAATAATAATTATAAATATGATCTGTTATAAATCACATATTATGTTTGAATCTCAAAAATTAATATTCATATCTAATACCATCCTAGAATATTATTTTTAATTATTAAAATTCATTATCCCATGATACATTAAAATTCCATTAAAACAAGAATAAAACCATTTCATTAGACATTCATCTTTATTTTTCATTTTTAGTTCAAATCCTTGGATGATTTCAAATCATCTTAAAGATTGCAATTACAAATAGAAATATTATTCCGTTGTTTTTTATTATCATGTAAAAGAACTATAGAATTATAAACACGTTTCTCATTATTTTAAATTAACTGATTACATAAATCAAAATCTTTAAAAATTTCTTTTCCAAACTTTTAAATTTATTCATTTATCTTTGAAAAATTCATAATTTCTAAGTCATAGATTTAATTTGAATATTACAAATAAAATCCAGAATCTTTAACTCATACATAGAATCCAGGGGGCATATGTTATAAATTTCTTTCACATTTATAAATTCATTACTGGAATTGTATTTTTTAGTATAACTCCAAAATGTCTTCAATTCAAATTTATCCTCATTTTATTATTATAATTTATTAATTAGTTATGGATAATCATTCTTGATATTCCCTTTCTTTTAATACTCATAATAGTAAGAATACTATGTATTATAATTAGTACTAAAATTATTATCTCACTACCATTTTTATTTTTAAGAGTCTATTTGAAACAAATTCTTGAATCCTTTGTTTTTAATTCATTTGTAAACCCCAATAATGATCACATATATCCATATATATTTTACATTAATGTATTTTATAATTATAAGATATTCTGGATTTTATTTTCAAAAATAACTTTACACATTTTCTTTTCATTATATTATCATAGTTATTTTATAAAATTTATATATATACTAAAGGAGTGATCTAATAAATACATCAATAGAGTACTCTTTTATGATCTTACATTATGAAATGTAACAATTATTTGTGTTTGATTTATATTGTACTTAATAAGGGAATATTTCAATATGTATTAGGTTTTCCAATGTTAAATTGTGGAAATTAAATACATTCACAATTCTTGTGTCTTAAGGGGATATTTGGGTTATAGTTTCTTGTTCACCCCTATTGAAGTCATGGTACTCAGTTTATATTAAAACAAGAATAATAAAAAAATTCATAACATAACATAAATCATTTATATATATTTAATTTGAAATATATTTTATAGCACCATTTTCTGTTAGAGTTTGTGGATTAACTTTTAGTAGTTAATATGGTTTTACAATAATCAACCTATTTTCTGTTCTAAAATTCTTGAGGGATGTACCGACTCTATATTTCTATTATCCATAATTGTTTCCTTAAAAGTGATTTGGACTATGAAATATACTTTTATAATCATTATTTATTTTTTCCATTGTGAATATCATTCCATTAGACAATTAGGTCTATGAAAGGGTTAGAATAGTTAAATATGAAACAATTATTTTCCCTAATAACCTAAATATGTTTGAACCTTTGATACCAAATGTTGATACCAGCAAAAAAAAATAACAAACAAAACCATATAATTCCTTTTATGTTCACCATGTGATGCCAATTATTATGTCAGATAAGGTTATTGTAGACAGTCTAGAGGTGGATTGGATATAAGATATTAAATTTCAAACATAATATAATTAATAAAAAATTAATTAAATCAATAATCAATAGTAGAAAAAAATAATGAACATGGTGAAATTTTTTATAGTTTTGGTCCTAATTAAATGTTTTTCACATTTATTCCCCTCAAATTTATTTGATATATGTTATATATTAAATTTTTTTGGAGGAAAATAATAACATGATCGCAACATAAATTTTATAGTGTGAGAACAACTAAGAAAAATAACTTTTTTGTAGTGTTACTACCCATTTACATCACTGATTTTAGATAATGTGAGTCACTACTAAAACAGTCATGACATAAGAATATCAAAGTCCCAAATCATGTTAACGAGGGAGGAATTATTTTGAATATAACAACATAAAAATTGAGATGATTTGTGAGAGATGATATATAATGTAAAATACACAAGTAATGAAAATGAAATATATGATAAATTAAAAAAATGCATGTACTAGTACTTGAGTGATGTATTAGAGGACATTGTAAAGGGATTAGAATAGGTTTTAGAAGAATTCATTTGGTAAAAGAAAAATTATTCAATAGTTCAAAACTCATTCACATAGGACATTGTTAGTACAAAAATCAATGTTGAAGCTAAATATATATTCATTCAGAAAATTTCATGTTTTTGCAACTCTTTTCCTATAATGTAATCCATATTCCTTAAAATAAAATAAGTAAAAACCAAACAAATACTCAAATAGGGAAATTTATTTCAAATTAAGCCTTATTAATTAGCTAAGAGGAGGATAGGGAATGGTTTCATCATAGAATAATCATAAAAAATCATTTTAATAACAAACATAATGACTTATTAAAAAAATTAATTAATTATTAAATTATTTGAATATTCTCTATAGTTATAGGTTACATAAATCCCATAAAATTATAAAACTATTTGACTTTTACATTTTAAATTAAAAACTACTATCTAATTTCATAGATTTTATAATAATTATAAATTTTATTATACTATATTAAAAACCCAAAATTATGTTTGAATAATTTCAATGTCAGCAAATATTATTCTTGAAAACAATATGACATTGAAATCAACTAAAAAAATAATAGTTTAATTAATCAAAATATATTATTTACATATATGAATGAATAATGAATAAATTTTGTTATATACTAAAACTGATTAGATTACTTTAAAAAACTTCACATTTATATTATGTAATAAATATAAATTGAAGAAATCAATAAATAAATTAAAATAATTAGTATAAGAAACAATTGAATCAAAATATATATAATAATGAAAAATATAGTATACTAAAATTATAATATTCCTGAAAAAAAAATAATGTATTGAATTGACTACGAGTTCTATGTTTTAGTGAGGTATATGCCTTACGATCGATTAAACTACTATCTTGTCCTAATTTGCAGTTTGTTCTAGTGTTCCTGAGAACAATATACTGACCATATGTATATTATAATGTGTGTAAACTTATGTTACCAAAATGAATATCATTAGTTGAATGTGTAATGTGTGTTATATTTACATAACATGTGAATAAAGATAACATTATATTAGTTTAATTACCACATAATCCATTTTCAGTCTTCCATAATACCATGAATAATCATTTTTTGTCGATTTGTAGAATGCAGTGGCTTAATATTTACATTAATTCATAAAATTTAGTGGAATGTATGGAGTAGGACCTTTGATGCCTCAATGATATCCTGAATGTTGACCCTTGATGCCCCGATGATATACTAAATGTTCCATACCTATTTCATTTTCACATGTTATCTTGAATTCATTATGATGAAATATATAGCTAGAATAATATGTTATGAACCTACAAAGAATCTCATGTGGTGCTCTGTGAATTTTTCACACATCATTATATGACTTCATGAACTGTTCATCAATATTTTCATCCAATAAGAATAGATCACGTTTCTATATATATTGAAACTATGAAATATTTTCAACTATAGAAACCCATACAATTTATGTGAGCTCTATGACATGGACATATAAACTAGATTATTGGTAACTTCACTACAAATGGTAGAAGAAAATAAATGCAGTGGGTTTTCCGTTGAATCATGTGTCCATTTGAGAAAATACATATAGTCACTCAAAAATGAAGGGTACTGTAAATGTTGTGACCTTAAAAATGACATCATGTTGTCAATTGGATTAATTTTCATGCAGTAGCTTAAAAAAACACAGACGTTATGTTTTAAATAGAAATGTTGTACCACATTTTCCTCACAAACATCGGTGATTGTTTAGACCATAAAAACATTTGAATTAGTGATTTATATATCTAATTTAAATGGATATAAATTGCAGGAAAATAAAAAGGATCACATAAAAAACCAATACAACATATGAATCACACTATATGATTTAACAATAGTAAACAATATAAACTAAAATATCCATACAAAATAAATAAAATATTTTATAATTTTAATAATTTTTTAGAGAATCTAAATTAAAATATTACCCATCCATTAAATTGAATAATAATATCTAAATAATTATTATATTTCCATATATATTGGTTTTAAATAATTAGTTATATTGTTATTTTTACTAGTGAAAAAATAGATGATATTTTATTCAATAAACTGGGATATTGAAAAAATATTTAACAATATTTAGGATTTTATCTATCTCACAAACAATGATATTAGATTTCTGATTCGTTTGATTAAATTTAAATAAATGTCTTTATAATATGATAAAATATATTGGGTAATATTCAATCCATATAAATCAATTTATCATGGAATAACTAAATAATTTTTCAAATTAAAAAAAGATATATTATTAGAGACATGCAGTACATTCAAACAAAAAGAGTCAAAATTTTATATACTAATTTAGAATTTGTAATAGTGTAGTAAAATGTTTATAAACATATAATATTTCATATGAAAGGATATTTATAAAAATCCAAAAATTATATATAATGATATAATAAAATTATAATGTGTTGGTAAAATATTTTTTTTGAAAATATGATTAGTATAAAATGAATAAAATATTATGAGTAATTAACTTATAAAAAATATATAACATAAGCAAAGAAAAAACGAATACCAACATGTGTGACAATATAATACACATATAATACACATATATTATTTATTTATTTATTTTAAAAACATTTTAATGTTTATTAATATTTCATTAAAATAATAATTTAATTTATTTTACTAACATATTTAATTACTAAACCAGTTATGTCCATGTTAGTTTTTTTAGGACATTTGGTTCATAATTAACAAATAGAATATATTTGTTGATATTTTTTCCATGGGGATATTATTAAATCATATCATGAATAAAAACCATGAAATAATTAACATTTTTATATATTAAATAAAATATTAGAGGCAATAATGAAAAGATATTTAGAAAATAAAAAAGCATCGACAAGAAAGAAGGTATTCCAAACATACACCCACATGATCTTTTCTACTTTTAATTGGATAAAAAATAATGAAATACTATATTATATTGTCTTCAAATTATAATTATAATTTTCTAGAAATAAAATACTGTGATTAAATTCATCCATATGACCTACCATGAGTGTTGGTTTTTTTAAATGAATTTCTTCGTTGTGTTAAGATGGTTGCATGTGCATACGAACACATGATGATTCATTTTTAATGGTTGAAATGATAATAATATAGATGATATATTATATTTAATTAATAATAATTGTTTCATGAATATAAAATTTATATATAAGAAATCTATAATAATAAACCACAATGGATGGTTGTGATGAGAAAAGAAATATATCTGTTCGTGTGGTAGTAGTCCACACATACACACAAATGTTAGTTTTTTCCAATATGATAAAAAAGGATACAGATAGAGTTATGAAATTAATTTAATAACATAAAATTATATGCTATATATTTATGACATTATATTGAATTATTTTGGAGAGAATAAAATAAGGTAGAAGAAAAAGTTAAATGGAAATGCTCGATTGAGATGATTACCACCTCTTTGAATAACCTCATATAGATCACTTCTTGAGGACCCATTTGATGGAACATTAAAAATATAAATACCTATAAAATGTTCTTCAATATATTTAAAAGCATTTTTATTCATTGTATGACTGAGATAAGTGTCTTCATATGTGTGAAGATGGTAGTAGATGTTGTGTCCTTATATAAGACAAGAGAGAGGCACTTATGGAATTTCGTATTGTTATAAATTAATATAAATAAATTTCCATGATATTGTGGAACCAAAATAATTTATTTATTGTCTAAAATGGATATATTTTATGATCCTATCATACATAAAAGTTTATACAAGATTATATTATTTAGTAACACTAATATTTTATTTTTTCCCTGTAATAACCCATTTAATTATTTCAGCGATAACATTGTTTTTTCTCATTAGGTGTCAAGGAAGATAATTTCAAATGAAAAGAGACACATAAGTGTAAAATGGTTGGTATGATATACCATTTAAAATTCACTTTCACAATGTTAGTTTTTTTATTTGATGGACTAACCTGTTTTGATAATCCCAAATCATGTTTCGTTTTGATGATAATCGGGTTTTGTTTATATAAGTAGTTTCTATTAAGTAATAGCTCTTTATTTTTTTAATCTCACAGATCTCTTGTTTATAGTTTATAGTGAAAAATTATTCTAAGTAAAATGTCACATATAGAGGTTATCGATTGAAGGTTACCGATATAGCTTACCGGTAGATGGTTTCCGATAGATGTTACCACTGAAGAAGCTCACCTCTCTCTTATCAATGCAAGGTCATCACTATAAGTCTACATATCAAAGGATATTGTTGTAAAGGTACAACTAATTGTTACTGCTACAAGGCTACTGCTGAAGAGTATGACAGAAGGCTACTTCTTAAGGGTACTGATGAAGGCTACTGTTGAGAAGGGTATCTTTACCATCCTAACAATACCATCTCTTGTACTCCATACATTTTCAATTTCATAAGATTATTCTAGCGGTCTAATTTAGTATCTTAAATGCTTCTAACATTAATTAATGCTGATTGTAGACATATCAAAAGACTATATCAGGAGATAATACGAGGAATGAGTAAAACCGAACATGGTTTTCTTATTCCTATTGTGGGACCTGAAATATAAAATAGAAGACGAAGGAAGCGTAGATATAGTATTCTTGAGTGAGTGAGTCATTATATGAAGAATCTGAAGAACCAGGGGAGCACATCAACTCTTACACTGTGAATCCAAGATACTAAAAAAGATTATTTTAGGAGAACATATTCAAGACTGCTTTCGGAGCATCATCGAATATATCTCAAACCAAGATGTGGGACACTCAATACCTGGAAGCTAGAACCTAGATTTGCGACACTTTGTTTTGGAGAAATCGTCTATTGAAAGACTCATACTGTAATTTTCTCACTCAAAGAAGTCAAGAGCTAAATAAAAAATGTAAAGACCCATAAATTTTGAGAAAAAATTCTTTTTTATAAATTCTTTGGGATTTTATGAGTATGCAGTTTCTGACGACACCTGATTCTGAGGCCCGGTGTGCCCAGAATCAATTCCCAATGTGTAGATTGGGTATGTTCAATGAACGTACAAGAGATATTTTCTATCTTTTGAACCGGTGTTTGGAATTGAAATTTGAGGGCACCGGTGAACTAACAATGCCATTAATTTCTTGAGAGGTCTTTTTCTGAAGATGTGTTTGCATGGGAGAAGGAGTTAAATATTGTGGTTTAAATAAGATGTTAATAAATAATTTGTGGAATAATTTTTTTCTTTATCTTAAGTGGATATATCCTATATAGTGTAGTTAGTATGGGACCCACAATATTCTAACTACCCATGTGAGTATAATTGTGAGGTGGGTCCCACATGAGCCCCAACCATTCACATTCTCTAAACCCCTTAATCCTCCCATTAAACTCCTTTATTTTAATGTTGACAACCCCTTGTATTTATTTGAGTAACATTTCCACTTCTCTCTCTCCCTCATTTAATGTTCCCAACCTTTCAACCAATTAATTTTACAACTCATGGTTTAGTGAATTAGGTGAATTGGATTTTAAATTTTGTAATTTTGTATGATAGGAAAAATAAAATAAAATAATAGGAAGCCTTATTTTATTTTGTGATTAGAATTTTTAAGTGAAGAGATTTGAGAGAACTATTGTTTTATTTGAAGAACTTCATCATCCCGAGAAGAACGATACCTCTTCGATGAAGAACACTGTCACCACAAGGATAGACGATGTTCCTTTTCTTCTTCTCTACGTAGCTAGTGTGAGACGTCGTCCCCACCATGGACTCACGCCAACACCATCTTCAAAACTTTACACTGCGATGCCATCATTCGCAACGCCCGACGAATGTCATCGATTATTGAGGTAAAGGTTAAGTTCAATTTTTAATGGATTAAAATTGTTCTATGGTTTGTTGTTGAGAATCTCGTTTACCTTGGCCAATTGTTATCGTTTTACCTAGAGGGTGCGGGCCGAACGAACATTTCCAGAAACCCTTCGTTGTTCTCGTAAATTATTTTATAATTGATATTTGATGGTGGTGGAAGCACAATGTCGTCGCGCTATGCTGGGAACGAGGCAGAGGGATCCATCATCATAGCATTGGTTTTGAGCAAAGAAATACGGACCGCTACACGGGCCGCTTCGGCGGAACAACCGGCTGGCCCGTCGTCCTGCTGGGCCGAAGCAGACTGTGGTGCCAGGAGGGCGCTGCACCAAATAAGTTGCGGCCTACCGAGCGGGACGCATGCGCCAGAGTGCCGACAGGCTGAGCCAGCCGATTTAGGGAAGGGCGGCACCACATGGCATCGCTGGTGCGGAAGACCCCCCCCCCCCGCCCCCACCTTGGAGCCTGCTCGGCTATGACCGTGCCGCTGGGCCAGCCGGCCAAGCCAGTCGTGATGAGCCGTCCAGCGCCGAGTCGGGCCACGACGAGCTGCACCGAGCCGGGCCGGGCCAGGCCGGGCCGTGCCCCGCCGGGCCGGATCGCACCACCTCGGGTCGGGATACGCCACTTCGGGTCAGGCCGCGTCCCTTTGGGTCGACTTGAGTTTTCCCTTCGGACCGTTCCGACACCCCTGCCGGGTCGGACCTGTCAAACTAGGACAACTCGACCCGTTGGCCCACCGGGCTAAATGGGTCGGGCCTGTTAATCACTTAAATGGGGTAAACTGAACGACTGTGTGTCCGATCGACGTGTCGTCTATGGCATAAGGACACTTTCAACGAGGCAGTCCTCTTGAGATACTCTAAGTGAGTTTCAGATGATTTTGAATATCATTTAGGTTAGAAACGAGCATATTTCTAATAGTTCCCGTAGAATGGAAAAGCCTATATCTCTCAGACCGTGTGTCTTCATGACACGTCATCTATAGCATTGAGTTACTTTTGATGTGACAAAATGTCAGGATACATCAACTCTAGACTTTATGACAGTTTATGTATCGAACCTCTTGGACTGTGGAATGGACCCTCCTAGAATCAAGCATACTGTGTGCGGGAACCATAGAGATAGTTGTGACTGTGATGACTATGATGACTATACTTGGATCCTATGTGGTTTCGGCAGTGAGGATGATTGTAAATGGATCCTACGTGGGTTCAGTAGTGAGGATGACTATACTTGGATCCTACATGGGTTCGGCAGTGATGGTTACTGTACTTTGATCCTACATGGGTTCAGCAGCGATGACTTCTGTACTTGGATCCTATGTGGGTTCGGTAGAATATATAGTTCAGAGGATACATTTAATCATCTCCACCCATCTTCGTGAGTTGTATACCTGTGAGAGTTGAGTCTTGACTTTAAAAATTATCATCGATATGATTGACTTGCTTTCCGGTGTAGACTGGGTTGTGCTTTCCTATGTTGACTGGGTTGTACTTGGGATAGGGAGTTGGAGCCGTACTAGAATTGATTACTTCGGTATATGTATGGGAATATACCTAGGTAGAGTTGGTTGATACTTCATGTTTGTATCTTTCCTTTTTGGTTTATCCTTTGTGGAGTTTGGGAGGCCTTTGAGGGTCTCTGGGGTCCCTACTGAGTATCGTATACTCACCCCTGCATCGGCTATGCCCTCACAACATTGTGTTGGTTGCAAATGATGGAAAGTGCTGACCATGGTTGGGGCTTGTGGAGCAGGATTGTATCTGGTGGTGGACTATCAAGCGGGGCATACACGGAGTGGATAGATGGATTCGAGGAGATGAGGTGAACATCTGTACCTACCCTTCAGGTGGGGTTTTCGGAGGATGACTCGGTGGTTGTTGTTTTCTTTTTTAGGTATTTTACTTTACTTTTCTTATTTGTACTGTTCTTTCAGTTGGGTTTCAATACTGGCCCATTTAATTTCTAGAACATTCTTTTGTACTCAGTTTACTAAGTGTTTACTTTATCTTGCATACTCTGTGATTTTTTTACTTATATAAAGGCAATTCCTTCCCTTTTTATCATGATTTACGCCTTTGGTGCTAATCACTAGCCCCAGGTCTATGGGAGGTGGGCTTGGGGTAGTCACGACATGGGCCCTGAGGATAGGTCATGACAAATTGGTATTAGAGGAGTCGGTTCTTCCGCAGAACATAGGATTGTGATAATTTATTCTCTGTGAAGAAATAATGTTTAGAGTAATGAGTGTGGTTATCAGTCCAGGGAATCTAGTGTTGGTGAAGCTGCTGATGTATCCGTACACTAGGACCATGACTTCTGATTTCCGACTCAGTGCCCGAACACTTTGATTGTGTGTTTGTTTCAAATGTTTTATTTGTGATTACTTTTTTCAGCTCACCAGGTATACATTATTAACTGTGGTGCATCTATTTCTTTTCAGGACGGCCCCATGATAACAGTCAGCTTGGGTTCCCAGTTACATGCAAGATGGTAGCCCACCAAACGATGAGGCCTCGGTATAGGGCCACATTACAGTAGAGGAACCAGCGGTACCTATACCTACTGGGCCACCGATAGCACCATCCCCTGCAGCAGAGAGTTCACACATCCTAAGTGTACTACACGAGTTTCAGAGAGAGAGGCCGCCTAGGTTCTATGGAGAGACGGACCCTCAGGCAGCCGAGGATTGGTTGGAGGTTTTTGTTCAAGTCTTTAGATTGGTAGGGACACCGACAGATCTTATGGTGATCCCTCGCACACATCAGCAGGTTATTGGTGGATCCTGATGCTCTAGGTGCACGATGAGGGATCACTGCTTTGGATGGACTTCGAGAGCCTCTTCAGCATGGCTTTTGTTCTATCCACCCTCCATGCGGTGCGCATCCACGAGTTACTACAGCTGCGGAAGGGAAGCATGACAGTATACCAGTACTCGTCAAGATTTACCAACCTCTCGTGATTCTCCACTGTCATGGTATGGGACAAATTCTTTCGGGCCCAGACCTTCGAGCAGGGACTGAGGCATGAGATCAGGTCTTCGATTATCTCTCTTAGAATTTCAACGTAGGCAGGAGTACTGGAGCGAGCCCTTCTTGTGGAGAGCTTCATTGTGTAGCCTACACCAGTAGTGAGGCCTACCGTAGGGTGACATGTAGCGGAGTCTTCTGTATCCGGTAGTAGACAGATGTCACAGAGGTCCAAGTGGACCAGGCCATCAGGTGGGAGACATCAGGATACAGATTTAGATATGCGGGGCATGCACAATAGAGCCAGTCTTACGAGAGGCAGATAATGCAATGCATGTGGCGGGCAGGGCCACATGGCTCATGACTGCCCGACCCACCATGCAGAGGAGCATTAGACGGTTGAGGGACCACCTAGGTAGAGGAAGAGGTTCGACCATGACTGTCTGTAGGAAGCAGGAAAATGAGGTAGAGGAGCTGGCCCAGCAGTAGGTGGTGGACGATGCTTTGAGGCTCTTCCACCACCACCACCAGGAGTCCACCTCGACCATAGGGAGCTGGCAGACAGAGGTAGGCTCAGCTTCAGGCAGTGGAGGCTTACGACCACAGCACACATGAGATGATTCTAGGTACTATCTATGTCTACTCTACCCTTACTGCAGTTCTTATAGACACAGGAGTGAGTCATCCTTTCATTGTCGATGCCTTTATTCAGAGCTCAGAGATTCCAACAGAGCCATTGGCTCGATCTATACGGCTTGAGACTCCTATGGGAGTAGACTCGACGATTATGCACTGGTGTCAACCGTCTATGTTTACACTAGGAGGCGGGAGCTTCGGGTGGGATCTTCTTATAGCGGCGTCGAGGACTTATGAAGTCATCTTGGGTATGGACTGTTTGTCTAAAGTCCATGCTACGATCGACTATATTAGGTGAAAGGTGCTTTGTGTCCGCACAGGTGGTAGCAGGTTCACCTTCACCGGCGAGAAGGGAGCCTTTGTAGCACAGGATGGACTCACGTAGAGGAGAGGACAACCGATCACCCATCATTCGGCTAGTCTCATCCTAGGAGCAGTTAATGTTTGGAGTCCGAGATTTCCTGTTGTGGTGGATCAGTATGCGGACATTTCCCTGGAGATGTTCCAGGACTACCTCATCGCAGAGTGGTAGAATTATACAGTGACCTATACCCTCGGATTGCCCCGATATCAAATCCATCATATCGGATGATACCCGCTGAGCATCGTGAGCTACGGGTACAACTGAAGGACTTATAGGGAAAATGATTCATCCGACCCAGTGTTTCATCCTGGGCTTATCCAATTTTATTCGCCGAGAAGGCAGATGGGAGCTTACAAATATTTTTTGAATACCGTTTCCTGAACCAGGTGACTGTGAAGAAAAAGTATCCACTTCCAATGATTGATGTCCTATTTGATCTTCTCAAGGGTGTATGATCGTTCTTGAAGATAGACCTCAGGTTAGGCTATCATCAGCTTAGTGTTCGAGATGAGGATGTACAGAAGACGACTGTCAGGTTTCGGTATGGACACTATTAGTTTTTGGTTATGCCTTTCGGTGTAACCAATGCTCAAGCTTTGTTCATGAGTCTCATGAATAGGATCTTCCAGCCTTACCTAGATCGATTTGTCATAGTCTTCATCAGTGACATATTGATTTACTCAACTATTGAAGAGGAGAACGCCTACCACTTGCGGGTTGTACTAGATACACTCTGAGTGCACCATATTTATGTTAAGCTCTCGATGTTTTATTTTTTGGATTCGAGAGGTCCACTTCTTGGGTCACGTCATCTCTGAGGTGGGAGTTGCGGTGGATACTGTGAAGATCGAGGCAGTACTAGCTTGGGAGCCACCAAGGAGTGTGACAGAGGTACGAAGTTTCCTAGGTCTGGCAGGGTACTATCAGCGATTTGTGCCAGACTTCTCCAAAGGTGCAGCACTAATTTTAGCTTTGAAGAATAAGGGGAAACACTTCGTCTGGTTAGATAGATTTCTGTAGAGCTTTGAGGATCTGAGACCGAGATTAACAAGTGCACCCATCTTGAGGCTTCCAAAGGAGGGAGTAGGGTATGTAGTTTACTAAGATGCATCAGGGAATGTACTCGAGTGTGTCCTAATGTAGGATAAGGCTTTGATCACTTATGGTTCATAGAAGTTGATGTAGCACGAGTAGAACTACACTACCCATGACCTGGTGTTAGCAGAAGTGGTCTTCACCATGAAGATGTGGCAGCACTATCTGATGGGCGAGTGCTTTACAGTCTACTCTGACCACTAGAGTCTTACGTACATCTTCTCATAGAAGGACATGAACCTGAGACAGTGACGATGGATGAAGTTCCTTCAGGACTATGACAATGAGATAGTCTATACTCAAGGGTTTGGTAATATAGTAGCTGATTCTCTCAGAAAGAGGTCGGACATACATCTACATGGAGAGGTGATAGAGTAGTTAGTTGCTTTGCAGATATCCTTTGTGGATAGGGATGGGGAAGCCTTTCTACAGTTGCTCATAATTATTATGTGTTTTTATTTTATTTAATTAAGTGCAAGAAGTTGGTTATATGGATAAAATAAGAATCCCCTTACCTTGTTACACGCCACAGTATACTACGTGTTTAGAAAATGTTTAAATTTTATTATTATTAATCAGTTTGTTAATAAGACTATAATCTGACAATAACCTAAATATAAATTAATAATATAGTTGAAGAAGCATAATGTATATAAAGACTTTATATTTATGAAATTACCTTATCAATAAGAATGAATAATTTTGGGTGGAAAATCAAACATTATAGAAAATTTCAGAACTGATGTCAGTCAAAATAATGAGCCCCCAACTTCCTCAATAATGGTCAATGACATTTAGAACATAATAAATGATGCATTTGAAATTATAGTGAAATATCAATATCATCTGAATATATCCTTAAAACCAATTTACGGTTAGATGAATATTCTATTAAAATTGATGTTTTACATATTTTATGATGATTATATAATTTTCATAACATTTCATTGGTTCATACTAATAATTTTGTGGAGCCTATATATGAGATAACATTAATATATAGAAAACAATTTTCCATGCGTTTTTAATTATGAAAATAAATTAAAATATGAAATATGTTTTATATAATCATATATATATTTTCTACTTATGTTTTTTATATCAAATTATTATGAATAATGAAAAATAAATAAATAGTCATGATATAGGAATTATTTCCTATGAGATTTATGAATGAAAATTTCCCTAATAGATTTTATCATATAAATGATTTTTCTAACAAGCATGATCTGGATTATAAAAAAACATGTATATACCATTTATTATATGATATATTATGGATAAGATCCATGAATATAGTAATGGAATTTTTTTTCAATATATAGAAGAATGTAAATGAATAATGTTGTAATTTTGAACCAATGAATTATTATAAACAAGTAGAAAAAGAACACACTAGTAATTGTTTATTTTTGTTACTTTCCTTTAAAACCTCGATTGAAAAGATAAGTATTGTCCTTCAAAATCACTAAAAACGAGAAGTGGAATTATATGGATCATAAAATAGATTGTTTAACATTGAATCTAATAGAATTAAAATTTATGAATAAATTTTATTCATTTCATATGTATATCTCATCCAATCCATAAAATATGCGATTTGGATTGGTCCTTGATGGATTTTTCCAATTCAGGACATCATATTATATTTACATAATTTATATTGTTTTTTAATCCCTTATAATAAAAATTTATTGATGTGTATGAGTGAAATATGATTTATAATTTTGAGGATTATTTATAATATCCCAATACCCACACCTACGGATCTAGTGCTATGAATATTAACTTCAAAAATGTTTCTTCTGTAATCAGAAAATGGCACAATTTTTTACATTTATAACATACTGAATCAAAATGAAGTATTTGATCACTTTCATACCCCTGTACATTTTAGTTTTAGAGTATCAGATAATTAGTATGAATACATATAAATTATGGTTCATAAAAACTTGGTTCATAAATATCATCATCATCTCTAAAAAATAGTCATTCCATATTCCCTATAATGTATTCATTATTTATCCTAAAATTCAGCAAATATTAAAAATTAACAATAAAAATTAATTTAGTATAATTATTTATTACATGGGAAAGTACATTAATAGAAAATAGTGAGCTATGATTCTTTTTATGGTTATACTAGGAGATATTTAAATTCGCATAATAATTGTATGAGAATAAAAGAATAAGAACCCAATAAAAAAAATTAGAACCATAACCTGAATATAAAAGATCACAATCAGAAGTCACAACAAAAATCTTGGTTGTTCATAAGACACATATCATTAATATACCTGAACCATGTGACCAAAAAATTGAATAATAAATACACTTGAAGCATTCACATTATAATATAAAATATTATTTCTAGTAGGTCCAACAAGATTTTAATAAAATATAATTCTTGGAATATAAACCATTGTACCCGATCTAAGTTTATGATAATCTCTATTGTATCATATTTTGAGCATGTAATATCCTCCCATGTACCCTCTTTAAATATCTGGATAAAAGATCAGGTATGCTTTGAGCTTATGTAACATTAATCATTACCCAATGCTTTGGTGGGAGATAAAGATCCCAACAATTTGATAACTAAAATTATTGATATGTGTTCCACATGATCATAAAATATTAATAATATGATAACCCTTGAATACTGATTGGTTTCATAAACTGTAATACTATCATAACTTGTGGAAAATAACAGGGGCTCTTAAAATTGTCATGAAATATTTATTACCCCTCATGAGAAATAATAAATAGAGAATCGTTGGTTTATATCCTCGGTAAATCTTAAGAAATATCAAAGGAAGTTTTCTTAAATGGAAAATGTTTTTGAAAGACTACTAGGATTATTCAAATTATTAAAAAAGTGCAATTACGAATGGAGAAACATTATTTCAAAATAAATCTTCTAAACATTTAAATAAAAATTTAAGGAAAATATGATTCATAATAGATGAAAAATTAATTCATATTGTATGATTAAAACATTCCTTCAATACTATAGTTATGAAATTTATTAAAGTACCCCAATAGGTAAATGCAAAAATTATTCATTTAAAACCATTTTTCTAAAAACTAAAACATGTCTGCAAAATTATATTAATCAACCATAGGAGAAAATAAAAAATATTTTTTATAAAATTTTATTAAATTATGTATATAGAAGAAAAATATTCCCATGTGGAGACACAAACAGAAATAATCCTGATTGTTGATGTGATTGTAAAGTAAACCCTATAACATGTATGAATATATTTAATTGTAATCCCCATGAAATAGAGAACCTTATATTGATATAAATACCCATGAATTTAAATGAAAACTATAATAATATGTATTAAAGTGAATAATACACATCCCAAAAAATTAACCAGTGGTATTTTAGTCATGTGTCTTACACATATTAAATTGGGAAAAAATCCATTACCTTGAGTCATATTTATCACTCACATTCTTTATATTCAATTTTAATTAACATTGGATAATTATTTACTTTATTGAGAACTTTTTTAATGTGTATCGTTCCATTTATCTCACTAATTTCCTAGTTAGAACATTTTATGATCATGTCGTACATTTTATTGATATTTGGTCAAAAGTAAAAAATGAATTTAGAATGACGAATATTTTCAAAAGGATCATTATTCGATCATGTAAAGAATTATAATACTAAAATAATTATAATTTATATCCATCAATCATAACATTAAATCCAATTACAAAACATGTTCATGAAAATTAAATTATGCTACAATCAAGAAGATGGTATGTTATACATGATCTTGAGTAACATTTCAATATTTCAATGAATATTTTGTTAAAAAGGTAAGTATTATAATATATTTTAGGAATGATAATAATATGATTTATATTATATTAATTAGTAAAATATACTTATATATATCACCCATGTTGAAATTTATACCTTCAGTTTGGAAAACATTCTTTGATTAACAAATTATGACCTCTGAGATTGTTATTATCCCCAAAATGAGTCATGTATAAGGATAGAAGGTATTATAGTATTGTATTTGTGATGGGATTGACCAGAAAAATGTGTTTTGAAGTGTGATGTAATGATAAGAATAGGTTTCGTTTTATAATATAAGGGAGATATACTCTTGGAATTTCATAAAATATTAGATTAATATAAATAACTATTCAATTACAATGACTCCAAAATAAATTATTTTGAATATATTATGAACATGTGTAAATCATATCTATTCAAAAAAATTCTATAACATTTGATTAGTTTCTTATTTATATCAATTGGTTTCAACCCGTCGTTACCTCCTTTTAAACTTACAATGACAACAATGTTTTTTACTCCTTGATAGTCATGATAATTAAAATGAATTGACAAAATACCTTTAAATTAGACATGTTTCATATTATAAACCATATAATAAAAATTAGAGAGAACATAATATTTTTGTAATTTTATATAATTTAATAAATTAATATTTATTGTAAAATATAAATAATGTTAATTTTTATAACTATTAATTTGATTGATTTTAATAATTACATGATCAAATTAAATTTTCAAAAAAATTTAAAAGATCCCCAAATTTATTTATTCTATAAAATTACATTATCATGTTAATTTTCTCAAATTATAATTTTTTTTATTTTTATATCATATATAGATTTCAAAATTAATTAAAATTAATTGCATCAACAATGTGCAATAATTTAAGGTAATAAATTTTCACTGAGAATTAAAAATAAATTAAATTTATGAATATAAATGTTTTATATTTCAAAATAGTATTTATAGTGAAACATATCTGCTTAATAAATGCATTTCAAAAATTATATATTTATTAAAAGTAAGAGTTTAATTTTTTTGATTTTTTTTAAAATAAAATATTATAAGGGTCATAAAATTACCTATAACCAATTTTGTTTATGAATATAGAGGAAATGGACTCATAAAAAATTAAATGAATTCTTAGGGTAATTTTATAATCCATATATTTTATTTTTAACTTTAGTTACATGATTTACCCTTCACCATGGCGATGAAAAATAGAATTTTTATATTCATATTAGCTGATATTAAAAAATAAATATTAATTAAATTTTTAAATCTTCATTACAAATTTGAAATTCATTTTAAAATACTAATAACATAGAAATATCATAATTTAATTTAAAATCAAATGAGAAAAACACAATAACAAAAACAGATTTTTATAAAGTTTTCCTTCTTAAATAATAATTTTTTTTCCCAAAATAATACTATAAAATGAATATAAAAACCCATAATTGTATCATTTTAAATGAAATGAAAAAATATAATTTAAAAAAAATAAAAAATAATAATTTTTAGTTGTAAAATATTTAAAAGAAAAGATGGGTTTAAATAAATATCGGTATTTTGAGAATTTCAGGAAAAATTAGTCGTTTAATAAAATAATAAAAAAATATACTTAATTTAATAATGATAAGTTGAATACAAATATTGTATTAATTTTTTAATATAATTTATTTTAAATTTTCCTTAAATTAATTCTAATATTTACTCATTACAATCAAGGAATACCATTTTTAGAGAAAACATAATTTTGAATAATACTAGGAATTTAATAAACAAATGGGTGCTTATTTAAGATGAATTAATCAATAAATTGTTTTTATCAGAAATATTATAGAATTATTCAAAATTATTTAATAAATCTAATTTTAAAAAATTGTTATAATTGTCATATAATAATATTTTTTGGTTAGATTATGTGGAATGACTCATATTTGATCTAGTATAAAACATGTTAATTCTTTTACAAATCATGGGATATTAGATTGTCAAACATTAATAAATTCACCCCATTAAATATTAACTTAGTCTCGATAACAATAGTTTTTAGTTTCCATAATATATTTTTTGAAATCCCACAACCTAAAATGGGTCGATAAAACTACTTCATTAAAAGTGAAAAAAGGGAAGTATGAAGGTCATCTATGAGAACACCCCCTTGTCTTATATGTAGGAAAACATTAGTGGAAATTGAAAACTTGGATATGGAGGAGAATCGTTACTCCCAAAGAATTATAGTAAGCTATAGAGAAAACAGTAATGATAAATCAAACCATCAAAAAACTATAAATATGTTATGGAATAAAACACCATTGATTTCTTGGTAAAAAACTAAACATCTACATTTCCTACTTCAAGGTATTTTATCAAATGTTGAGGGATTATTTTACTATGTAGTCTAATATCATGACCAAATATACATACATGACAATAATAATTTCACTATTTAATCAATTTCATCAATAATATGAAATTTGTTTCTAAATGATCGCTATCCATGATTATTTTTTCTTCCATGATACACAAAAATCTAATTCTAATAGATCACATAATTCCCTAAATTAAAAAAAATAAATTCATCATATCATTACAAATTACTGAAAAAAATGATAATACTAATAAATGATAATTCACAAAATTAATAGACCATTATAATAATAAAAACGTGATTAAAATATAATATTAAATAATAAAACCAATGAATCAACATTTCTCATTTGATTAATGAATGTCTAAAAATTCCTCAAAATATTTCAGACTATGATTGAAACCAAAAAATTAGGAGGATTTTATAACAGAGTTACCCAAGATTTATTTTATATTTATAATCAAATAAAAAAAATAATATTTATTGTCCAATTTTAAAATTGTAACTACCCCAATAATATAATCTAAAAAATATATTAATCATTTTTTAAATAAAAATAATCAATATAAATCCCCATGAAAATTATTTATACATTTGAAAGATAATTTAATATTTATACATTAAATAAAATTCAATATTATTATATTTACATTAATAATATATGGTTCCCAATGTATTAAAAGTTTTCTAAAATTTCATTACAGGCATAATAAATAAATCAATTTCAGTATCATGTTTATCTAAAAATATATCTTCAAAATCAACAATTCATTTATCTATAGTTATCTAAACATATGTCTTCTAAACATATGTCTTCTTAAATGTCATTACCTGACATGATCCTTTTTGTAAAAATATATTAATAAAATACTTATAATATAACTATAATTGTTACAAAAATACTCATAAATAACCATAAAATATTCAATATCAAGGAAATGGATTGTCCTTAAAGGTAGTCTTATATTGTTCATTTTTAATCCCAAAATGTTATAGCCAATAACTACTTCAAGATCAATGATATATGAAGAATAAATTTTATCCAAACCATTAATCATAGTTCCAAAAAATCAAAAGGCAATTCATACTAAAATCTATTTTCCCCTTAAAAAATCAGTGTTATATATACCTCAAAATAAAAGAATGCATTCCAAAATCTCATTAATCACCTTAAAATATAATAAATTAGGACCTTAAAGGGAGAGTCTAAAATATAGAAATTATAATATTCTATAATATTTTAACCACATGATGGTATCCATAAATCATAAAAAAGTATAATGATAAATTTTAATCCCTGATGTAAACCATATTCTGATAGTAACAGTAATAGCTCAAGACCCCCACTTCCAGATCTATTACTAAAAACACTATCATTAAAATTTTGGATTTGATAAGGATAAAGGAGACAAAATTTTATTCCATATAAAACAAACTATATAAATTTTAAATAATGTATCTCTTACATACCAAATGAATGTTTAGGTTTATAGTTTTATAGAAATATGAAAAACTTTTAAGTATATGGGATTATAATGAAATTGTTCACAAAAATAAACTTCATTTCCCATCAACATTAATTCCATATTCTATTTAAATTATTAATAATAACCTATAAAATTTATTACCTATGAATTCATTCTAAACAGAAATCATTTATAATAATTATCCGTAATTTTAGTAAAACATTAAACTGAGATGGTTAAGCTCATATTATTAGTAAGTGTCGAAAAAGGAGATAAAAATGATAACATAGGTATAACATGGGGGTAAGTGTATAATAACATGATCTTAATATATTATAACCACACATTTCATATCAAATATCATAATATTATGCCAATTAATAATTCATGGTAGTTCATAAGACATGAATCATTAATGAATGTGAACCATGAGATCCAAACATTTTCATGAGAGATGGATTTTATTGGAATGAATAAGTATAGAAAATCCTATTTCAATTTAATACAAAAAACACACGCATTAACTATTAATATTGAGATAATAAACCATTTACCATCTTTGGTATTGGAATAACATCTTGTGTACCCTATTTTGGGATTTGGCTTAAATCATGTGTACTCTATTCTGTGCTTTGGATAATATCTCATGTACGCATTGAGCTAATATATCCTTAATAATTACAGAATGCATTAGAGGGAGATATAGGTTCCAACCATAGCATAATGAATATAATATATTTCTGATAAATAATATCATAAAACATTCATTATATCAGTTTTGATGAAAATAAATGGTTTTTATTAAAATTTTATCATAGCATTAGCTTTTAAAATAATTATGTTTGATAAATATTATGTCACCATATTCATAAAACATAAAAATAAATAATAAATTTTTATATCATTGGATCATATCCCCTATAAAGAATATTTCACTTTGTTGTATTTAATTTTAAATGTTAAATGCGTTGTATGGATCAAATAGAATACTTCATATGGAAAATTCCTTTTGCATTATAAAATTTCCTATATTAATAAAACTGTGAAATTATGAAGGAAAATATTTTATTTGAAAAAACCCTTGAAAATTATTATATACGATTATAATATAAGATTATTCATGATGTTGTGAATAGTTTATCATGCCGTATAATTTAAATAACATTTCATCCATGCTTTTTCATAAATGTCTCAATGTAACTAATTTCATAATTGAGAGAAAGATTCCAAAAAACCATTTGGTACAAATTAAATCATGGGTAAAAATGGCATTAAACAACCAAAGTAGAATAGTAAATATACTTTTGAAATAAGTTTTCAAGACATTGGTATGGATTAGAAATACTCCCAAGTTGAAATATAATTATAAAAAATGTCGAGTATTGATGTGATTTTGAAATTAAACCCTTACCATAGTGGAAATTTTTTAATTGTAATCCCCATAAAATATATAACCTAATATGGATATTTAAATAACATAAATTTCATGATAATAATTAAAAAATATATTCATGGGATGTATATACACCATACCTAACAGTCACGCAGTATATAAGGAAATTTTCCCATTAAAATAATTGTGAGTTGAAAATGACTTACCATGAGCTTGAATATTAACGTATGCTATTTATCATCCTAGATAATAAAAATAGATTAATTATTTACATTATTAATAAAATTATTGAAATTTATTATTCGTTTCATATCAATTATTGAAATTCTATAACAATTTATTTTCACAACAGAATATTTAGTTATATTAGGTATATATGTCCCAAATGACGTTAATAGGATTATTATGGTAAAAGTGGATATTATTATATCATTTTTTGAATAATAAAAATAATAAAATTATTAGTTTTTTACATTAATTATAATTTTTTAGGAAACCATTAATCATTTTTTTGAAAATTTAAATATGTTATATTCAGGGAAATTGTAGGACATATGTACCCATGTGAAACGTTTACATTTTTTAATGAAATTTTTAGAAATAAGGTAACTATTATTTTATATTTTCATAAAGATAACAATAGAAAATATATAACATTAATTTTTTAAATATAATTATATATATTATATATGTGATAAGGAGATCAAAAACTAATCCCAACACTTTGTGGATTTGGTAGTTAGAATTTATGAAGAGACCACATTATCATTTATTAGTGCATGGAATGGTAAAAAGGTATATGATATATTATATTATTAGAATGAACAATATGTTATTAATATCATATATAATCATTAATTTCATCACTATAATTATTCTTGGTAGTTGGTGAGGGAACACAAATTACATCAGTTTATGAGGAGTTATTCATTTATACACACAAATGATGAATTTCATTCCCATTTGATGGATATTGGATATAAATATAGATTATTTCATTTAAATAATAACATATTAGTATATTAAATATATTTTAGATAATATTTTATCATATTTGGATAATAATTTTAGGAGGTTAATAAATAAACTAAACTAAAACATTCATTTGAATACAATACATATTCTTCGAAAAATCTCATTTCCATTACACCACAAAACCTCTAAAATTTGTATTTTACCAAAAATATCTCCTCCATCAAGATGGGGGAAGGGATTTTATGTTTGTATTTGTTCAGTTCATATCCAATCAAAATGATATGTAAAGTGTGAAGGGATAATAAGAGGATGTTCCCTTTTGTATTAGAGGGGATGCAGACACTTAGAATTTATAAAAATTGTAAATTAAAATAAATAAATATTCCAATTAAAAAATAATAAATATAAGTTATTTCATATATTAAATTTATTAGTTTTTATTTATAATGATTCAATTATGGTATTTGAAATTAATTTTATACAAGGATTTCGTGTAGATATATTTTTATGTTAAAAAATGTTATTTTTCATGAAAACCATTTTGGTTGTCTTTTTTCATTTTGATTTGAAATTAAATTTTTTAAATTTAATGTTTTGATTTTTAAAAATATCAATACATATTTTAAATAATAAAATTCAAATTTTTTAAATATACCCCTTTAATTTTTGGTCAATTTAAATTGTAAACAAAATAAATTTTTACCCCAATATGGGATAAACAAGGTAATTAACGTGGAAAATATAATGATAAGGATTATAAAAGGAAATCAATCTTTCATTAATTACATCATATAGATCCATTTAATCCGTATTAATCAAATATTCCCTTATATAAATTTTATTTCCATCTTTCTGAGATTATGACCATTATAATATTTTATTTCAAGAAATGTCTTCAATATCACACCCATTTTTTAATAATTACAATATTTTTAAAATGAGGTTATCTCGAGGGTATATTGGAATATAAATAGTATTTTTAAATATAAATGGACTATATTATTCTTGGTAATTTTTTTAATAATGATATGATATCATTAAAAACATACACAACAAACATGTAGTAATTATTTAATTAATTGATAAATTAGTTGAGAAATAAAATAGTGATTTTAAAACTGTTAAATTATTCTAATTTTAGATAAGTAATATGATCCATGACTTCAATAGACGATGATGACATATTATTTATGTTTTAAAATAATTAATTCAAATTATCTGTGTGATCATGATATTATTATAGTCAAATAAATTAATAGTTCTAAAAATTGACATTATTGATATTTTAGAAAAATATATATATTTTATAATACTTATAATTTATTTTCAAATTTAATTATTGGGTTTATCCATTATCGGGGTAAATAAATTATTAAGATTAGTATTCATATTGAACAAAAATTAATGGGGTTTATTTATATAATTTTAAATTTTAGATTGTGAATTTGCAATCCATTTTTTAAAACCCAAAACATATATATTTTACAATTTAATTTAAAACAAATGTGAAAAAATGCAACAAAAATGGCTTTCAAGAAAATAACATTTTTTAATACAATTCACATATAAAATCAATTTCAAAAAACATAATTTGTGGATTATAAATTTGAATTAACAAATTTAATTTTGAAACTAACCCACAAAAGAAATTATATTTATAAATATTTTTAAATAAATAATAGTTTTTTTAAAATATTTATTTTTCTCTGTTCATAGAAAAATATTTATTTTTATTAAATACTAAAAAAATAATCATGCGATAATTTTGATATGATAAATTAAAAAATTATTTTCATTTTTCAGATAAATTTTATAATATTTCTAAAAATTAATTATCACATGAACTATAAAAAACAATTACTTCCAATTTTATTGAAAATAAATTTTTTATGAAGCATAGGATTTTAGTAAAAATTTAATTTCTTTTTTCCTAGGAACTAATAAACACATTTTTTTCAAAATAAACATTATATATATTTTAAAATGTATTTAATTCTGGCCATTTTTCTTTTACATTATAACCGTCTAATAATATTATATTAGGGTTTGATTCAACTTATTATTTTGTATTTTTTGTGCTATAGAACATATTTATTCTTTTTAAAATCAGGGCTTATTACATTATTACTTAAAAGGCCATAGGAATAATATTTATGGATTATTTAAAGCCCAATTGATAAATTAAATGTGTTATGGGAAACATTTGTTGGGAATTTTGGTGGAACATAAAGAAAATTGTTTGGTATTTAGATTTTTCTAATAGGCCCCCCTAATGACTTCCCTGCATTTTTGAAATTATATAATTAAAAAATCTTCCACATGTTTTCATTGTCCTTTTTGAATCATTAATTGCATCTAAAATTAATATTATAAAGTAAAAAATGTTATTTTCCATCGACATCATATATTTCTAGATGCATGTCAAATATTTCAGTTGAACAAGCCAAACATCAATGAATCCATTTATCATTGACTGCCACTGACATTATTGACATGTTCTAGTATACTGGATCAACAATTAAATATTGAAGGATAATTGGTGAATGTTAATCATTTGAAATATTCTTGGAAATTATTTTAATATGCATCATCATATTTAATATGAACACACTAATGGAAGGAAAAGTTATATTCATCAACCATTAGTATTTGGAATTTTATACTTCCATCATAATATTGATGTTATGCATATTAAGAAGGATTCTTGTTTCATATATAGTGTCAAATTAATTAATGATCATGGATAACTGAACAAACATCCCAATTATTGGTAGTATACAAAACAAATGATTATAAAATGTGATCAATGGGATCATGCAAAAGAAATGTATGCTCCAATTGTTTTTGAAATGAAAAACTTGTAGAAAGATATATTCCATTGAATATTACAGTATGTGAATGTACCTGATGAGTATTCATGTATCATCTAAATGTTTTTGGACTCAAGTCATCATATGTTTCATGGAAGGAAATGGCATGGTCCGTATATTATGTTATAAAAGTTATTACCATTACCATTATGTATGTTTTTTACTAGAAAATCCATATGTAGTTTTACTCCAATTCATCTTATATTTATCCACAATATGAGAAAAATATTAAATAGGATGATCTTGAAAATATTCAAGAAAGATTTTTTCTCACAATTTTTTCAAAAAAACATTTCTCCTTTATTTTTTATTTTCATGATTCATTTAACAATGAATTTATTCGATAAATCTACATTAGAATGACTTTTAAAATATTAATGGATATATGCAATTAAAAGGTAATTAATTTATATGTTTTTTATTTTATGCTAATAGTTATTATGTCCCCATTAAATAAAAATATATGTTTTGTTAATTTCATTTACAGATACCATAGAAATTATAAATCATATGTTAAAATTTATTATCAACCAGAAGAATATATTTCAGATGATTACCTAGAGAATGAGTGTCATATATTTTTTCCATACACATGGATGATATTGAGAGATGATTCAATTATATTATACCATTTGATGAAATATTAACTCAATATCAGTTAAAGTGTAAAGAAATAATATTTCAAACTATTTTTGACATATTGGGAGGTGCTCAAATATCGTACTAATAGAAATTTTATTTTTATAAGAACACATATATTTTTTATTGAATAATGAAATTGTAGATCCATTCATTAAAGATATAAAGATAAAAAACATGAAAGGATTGTAGAACATAAAATGATAATTACATTAAAAAACCTATTAATATAGAATTGGTTTAATGGTTATTATATCATGTAAGTTCATAAATACTAAAATCAACATGTACATTAGGTCAATATAAATAATATCTAATTATAATAATACACATTAATTTTCTTGAGATGATAAATACTAATATATGGTCTTATTCATCATAAAATTTTATCGTTCATGGTTATGGTCCACCAAATCAAGTGAGAAAATTTGATTCTTTCAATTTGAATGTTTTTAGATTTTATATATTTTAATGAGAATAGGATACATAACTAAATTATGGCATATTTCTGTATTTGATTTGAGATACAATGGAATGTTTACTGATATAATCTAATTGGACCACATTTTCTATTTTTAATTACTTTATCGAAATTAATGTTGGTCAATATTAATAGGGGTATTAAAAGATATTCCTTGATTTTTTTATGTTATCTTTCATCGCTCAATGGAATTTGGAGACCAAGAAGGTCATGATCCATATATTTTCATATCTCAAAATAAGTTGATATATTATGTTTATGATGTGGTTGATTGGTATAATGTACCTATTAAAATAAGTTAATAAAACATGAATAATATGGTGATGACTTGTAAGAGTTTACCTCTGATATTTAGTTCCATAAATAGGTATAAATGTACTCATTTTTCTATCAGGATTTTTAAAATATTAATCCTACAATCGTGGATGTTGTTGTATATGTAAATATGGATTCAGATACTGACTTAATTGAAGGGAAAATTATTCTATGTAAAATACCTCTATAATAAATTATTTATTTCTTTTACAATGGATCATCTATAGTATTTAAATTTATATCTATACATGAGTTAATTAATTATAAAAAAATAAAGTTGTAGTAGTTAGTATGAAAAATCATCCATTAAAAATCCTATGTGTTATGGTTGTTAGTATTGTGTGGATTTTAGCATTTGATGATTTATTTTTCTAGATAAATAATTCAAAATATATGTTATGGTGTTTTTTTACTTATTTAAATAATTGGATTTTTGAAGAAGAAGTGCTTTAGGGATGGAATTTGGCTTCAAGATAACCTTTCTAGACCCATAGATACATCATAAAAATCGTTTGATGATCCCTTTCCCCCCTCCCGTTTGATTATAGTAAAGCCTATATCTAAGTCCCATTAACATATTTCACACAATCTTGTAATTTATATGGTTTACTGTAACACCCCGAGATTTTTAGTATATAGAATTTTTTAATTTCTCTACAGACTTTTTCTTTATGATACTTCAAGTTCAATGTACACTACATAAAAAACATGCTTATCATGCAGTATATGAAACACTATTATTGGATTGTCATACACAAAACTTCAAGATACTTTGATAGAATTCATTTTGTTCAAAATAATGTTTAATTTAACAATTAATTTTTATTAAATTACATTGTATGCTATAAATTATAATACATATTACAAACATTATTTACTTAATTTTTAAAATATTATTGACAGAGGAATATATAATTAATTGTTTGGTTAGAAATTAATTATAAAATAATATAAAACACATTAAAAAGAAATGAAATTGTTTTTTTGAAAAACTATTTAAATATATTTAAGTTAATATATAAAATAAGAAAATAATGCATGACGTATTTTATTAATAAAATATATTATTAATATATTCAATAAAATGTTTAAAATTATAATTATATATTTTCTATACATGTTGAAAAATTTAATTTTTCAGATAAAAATTGTATTTTTCAAAACAAATGCACTCTTTTCTGCTTTTGATGGTGCACTGATTTAATATAATGTAGGTAATGGGATTTAATTTAACATTGAATTATGATGTAATAACATTTTAATGTTTTCCAATGATTTATCTTTTGAAACTCATTTTGTCATTTGGAAAATAGGAATATTAATAAATTAATTAAAATAAATTAGGAGTATTTATTTTTAAAAAATAGATTTTATAATTAAAATTATTGGTTCAAAATAATTTTAATAGGGTTCTTATATTTTTTTTGTCATATGAATTGTAACTTTGGTAAATTTTTGATTTCCACAACAATTAAGGTAAATCTGGAAATTAAGGGTGAAAATAAAATATTAATGTCTCTCTAACACATCGACTATTTTTATTGGATGATTTTTGATCTACCTAAATCACCATTGGGTTGAAAATTTATCCTTTAAAAGTCATTTTAATTAGATTAGGACATCTAATATAAAATATTTAATGAAAAGTTAAATATATATTTCTAATATTTTAATTTCAACATCATTCATATTATAGGGATATAAAAAATAGAAATTAATTTATAAGTAATCATTTTTAATCTAAAATGTTTTCCTTTATCAGGGAATTTAATTTAATTCTTAGGAATCAAATCATTAATTTAATGAAGTAAATATTGATAATGGGGATATTATTTAATTGATGATAAATATATAAAATAATTTTTTTCAAAAATTAGAATAACCATTAAATGAAAACAAAACTTGTAAAATATTATTGATAGAGAATATCTCAACGATAATCATACTTGGGTTGAGTTACTAATTATTTAGATCTATATGGAAAACATTATGACACTTATAATATTTTTTAAACTGATGTTAAAGTTTTCACATTCAGGTGTTAATACAAAAAACTTTTTTTATATATTATTTTGAACAAGTAATATTATAATATATGTTTTATTATAAAATATAAAGTTTTTATATACATCATAGTATTTTATTTTTCATTTTTACTAAACATATATCTATATTTAATAGTTACACAAAGCTTATGTAGTAGTTATTTTATTAATGGAAATATAAAATTAATTTCATTAAAAATATTAAAACAATTATAATTTGGGATAATTAATATAAAAAGGTAATTTTTTAGACGACCTTTACCCAATAGAGATATAATAAAATACTTTTTTTCTTGGATAACATTGTATCTTGATAATTTGAAAAATCCCAGATATGAATGGTGACAAATTTTACACAATTGATATTTTATTAATATAATGATTTATTAAATTCATTGAATACAATGATACATTTTAAAAAAATATATAAAAAATTATATATTCTAAAATTTTCAAAATTTTGAAATTATGTTTTAATTGGATTCAAATAATTAAAATCATCCATATTTTAATATAGAATAACTTTTTTACCGTAGTTAAAATTAAAATAGAATAAATAAGGTTTAATTTAAATTATCTGTTTTAAATTGAAAAACAAACTTTTCTATGCATTTTGATGATATTATAGCCTCAAATAATCTTATATTTGAAAATATAAATTTTTTGAGGTTTTTTGTTCTAGTTTCAGATTATTATAAGTTAATATTTTTTTAGATTCCATAAGTGCCCCTAACATCAATTGTAAAAGGGAACTTCCTACCATACTTCTTGACCTAACATTTCGCCATAAATCATAGATATCCTCTACACATTTCCATTATAAAATTTCATAGTTATAACCTAGAGTTCATGTTATATATAAAATACAAATTCTACTACCATTAAAAGGAGATCTAGAGGGAGCTCATTGAAGAATAGGCAATCTCCTCCACAGATTCATTCAAACTTATTTCTTCTTATATTTACAGTTCATGAGTTGTATACATTCTAAAGTGACACCTCAACTATCACTTATAGAATGATATATTATTATTTTTATGGAACAACCATATTAATCTTTCTGTCCATCCTACCCAAAATGAAATCACTACGAATACATACATACGACTAACCGTCTTCACGATGTTGTGTAATATTTTTTTTCACCAAAACCATACATAGATGGGTATAATTATGGACATACTAACAAAATTTGATTATTATAACAAGATAATTATTCTGGAACAATATTTATACCATAATGTTTAATATCATTTCAATATTAAGGGAATGATATCGTCGCTTGTGTGTACGTACAACCTACCGTCTCCATGATGTGATGTGATTCATTCTACCTGATATCTATAAAAAATGATTTTATAAATATATACAATTGACAAATATGATATATTTTATGTTAATATTAATTTTTAATGATTTAATTAAGACCTAATAAAGAGAACTAGAACTGATTCAACAAAACATGCATAAAAATAAAGAAATTAATACCATAATAACAAGTAATAAAAAAATGTTATTAACAAAAGGATAATATTATGATCATATATGACATTTTGAAAATGATTACAATTATGTAACAATTAAATTTGATTATTTAAAAATTTATATATGAAGTTTAGATATATATAATGTATATTAGAATTAAGGTAAGTAATTATATTGTCTCACTTTTATTTTTGTGGGACATATAACATATACAACACATATTTCTTTTGTTTGCTGTTTATGTTTCCCATGAATGTTTTTATGATTATTTTTATTAGGATTATTGTATTTAAATATTAATATAATTATATTGTATACATTTTATTGATATTTGTTATCCCTACACTACTAATATTATGTTATTTAATACATAGATATCATCATTGTTATAGAGACCGCTAATTCTGAAGATATATGTCTCACATAAATGATGAGATGATTTTCATGGTTTATGTTTTTGTTTTCGTCAAAAACACTTTTTCATGTGTAAAGAGGTAATTTTCATTTGGGTAAGTCCTAGGATTAAAAAAACATGGTTAGTGATCCACTATGATGTAGTTTACATTAATATGTTTAAATTTAGTTCATAAATATAAAAATCCATAAAATTATTCAAATCTCATTCAAAACATTAATACACTATGAATTAGGTAGAATGAAATTATTTCTATTATAAATATTTAATTAAAAATAAGTATAAAAACAAGGTGTCATGTTTTACCTTTCATAAAATACATCTTATCATCATGAAAATTTCTTAAATAATGATCTCAAATAAAAAATCATTGAACTGGGGAACATCATAACCAATAAAACTAATATATGAAAATATATTATTGAAATTCAAAAAGAAGTTATACTCATGTTATAGGGAACTCAATGATGCTTCATAAATGAATAAAATTTTCTAATATTTATATGCATTCAATCCAATCATTAAATTTTCATGACTATCTATGATCACATTTTTATATACCTTTCTATAAATGAATTCATTCACCCACGTTATATTTTCCAGAAGTTATACTTAATATCATATATATGAATTCTATCTCTAAATTTGTAATGCATTATAATCTCTACTTCAGTAATTGTATATTATTAATGATTATTACCTTCCAAAAAAGAAATTATAATCTTATGGGTAAGTAGAAATTGTTTTAAAAATTCAAAATTCATAATGAGAATGCCAATCTACAAATGTATATTGAATTATTTTCAATTAAATCTAACTAAAAAAATTTAATCATTATTCTATTCCAAAAGATAAATATATCATTACACCTTATACATATTTCATTGGTAATAAAATTAAAATAAAAAACACAATTATAAAATTTTCTAATTTTATCATTTTTTTTCAAATGATAAAGCAACCATTGAATAATAATATATATTAGATTTTGAACTATTCACTCATATTCCAGGAAAATACATCAAAATTTTCTATTTACAAGACATTGCTTCCCAGGTAGCATTATTGAATAAACAATATTCACATGTTAATATTTATTTAAATCACTAAAAATATGAATGAATTAGTAAATAAAGGGAAATTAAACAATTATTCTAGATTCCCGAACTATTTTCCCATGTTTTCTACATGTTTAGAAGAGGGTTAAATGAAATGTATTATAATTGGTCTTAGTTATAATATTATTAAATTGTGGACTCAATTAATTTAATATGACATGAATCTTATAATTTTGAACAAAAAACATATTTATTTTAAAATTTTAATATCCCAAAAACCTGTTAAAAAAGTGGATATGATAAAGAAAAATTAAAAGAATTTAGAATCACTCTAGGAAGTTACAATTTAACATTACTTGATCATTAATGGAATTTATAAATGATATAATATCAATTAACTAAATTAGATTTTCAAAAAAATATAATATGGAAACATAATTAATTTTATTTTTATATAAAAATGTGAAAAGTGTATGCTTTTTTAAATTTCACAAAAATGACACGAAAATATTCTAATGATCAATTAAATTTTTTTAATATATAAAATTATATATATGATAAATATCTCTATAGTATATTATTTAGTTTATAAGAATTTCAATTCTATTTCGATGGACCCTTCACAAAAAATAAATTCCATAATTTTAGTCATTTTTTAATTTATATAATAGAGGGTAAATATAATATTGAAGGAAAATATAAGTAAATTAAAATAATATAATAAAAAAAATAATTACCTTTATTTTTCCCATATTTCATTGAAACTTAGATGAACATGGTTATTATTTTCCTAAAAATATCATAACATTTCTCTTGAAAATGTTTTGAATCAATCTTTGCATTAATCAAAATATTTCATTATGATAAATTAATGAAATTAAAAATCGAATTCTTTTCAATAGTATAATATAACCATAAATTTTTTCCTAATATCCTAATTATGGAATTATAATAAATTTTAAATATAAATAAATTGTAGGGAAAATTATAATTTTAATACAAAATACAAAAAACAATATAATCCATTATCTCCATTGGATTAACATGTTTTCCCTCTATTAATTATTTTTTATCCTTTTTCCTTAAGTAATATTTAATGGTCAAACATCAAAACATTTAATAAGATTATGGAAAAATGATAAGTATAATATCTTGAAAATATCAACCTAGTTGTTTGTAGTGGATTGGGGTTGGTTATTTGTTAATTGGAACTAATGAATATTTAAATTATAGAGTTAGGGATACCCATTTTTGTGGTGGTGGAATGAATACTATAAATACCATAAAAATAAGGGGAGTATTCTAGATGTCTTAAATTATTTTCTATTCCACTAAAATAGATACAAATATTACCTTTTCGATAATTATAACAGTGTTACGAGAGGTTGTACTCGGTTGAGTGACCATGGGAATGTGAACAAATTTATTAGGGGAATATAGAATATGTGATAATTGCCGAGAATGTATCTTAAAAATCACACCATTACCCATTATTTTCATCTAATTGTTAATTACTATATCAATATTAATGTTATATCATTCAATTTCCATTTTAATTATTTATCATCACTCTTTATCTCATTATTCTCTTATTCCATTATTTTACATTTATCCTTCTTCATTATCATAACCTCCCAAGTTTGTTTTCTTATATTTATGAATATAAAACATTTATAGATGAGTTTGAACCTCACATGTTACTAGAAATATCAATGGAAATTTTATGACAAGAAGGAATAATGATTTTGTATCTAAACCATCACATAAAATTTAATATTCCAAAAATTACACATTATTACCCATGACTATGTGTAGGCTCAAGATGTTCACTAGATAGATCACCATCATTTCAGATACCCAAAGCTTATCGTACATGGAAATTACCATACTTCTATGGAATAATTAATATATAACAAAAACAGACACCAAAGGACCTTAATAGTTTAGTGTCTTTGGAAACTTAGAATATAATCTTCTAATCGTGGTAAAAGATCTTCAATATCTCCCATAAAGATCTCCCCCTTTTGTTTCCTTACCTAAAACATTTCTTTATATCCTGGGGAAATGAAAACACATAATTGGTGAGCTCAAATGCTCAGTAAGGGTAATCATGGAGAAAATAAAACAAAACATATAAATTTGAACCTAAAAACATGAACATAATGTTTAAACATAGAAATTTTGAGAAGTGACATAAAACATGGGAGTATGTAAGGCATAGATCATAATGGAACATCAATAATGACAAAATATCTTGGAAATAAAACCTGTAATTGTGGAAAAACAATAAGCACATGATATGATTTCCATAGTAGCCAAGGCAATGCTGCTAAGACAATCTTAGTGGGAAAAATCCTTTCTGAACCGGGATTACTTGTCGTTCCATCACTGTATTACAGAATCAGATTTACTTGTCATTTCATCCATGTCTATCTCATGAGATATTAATCTTTACCCAATCCATTGAAGGAAGATATAGGTCCCACCCATCTCATAATGAAATCAATTTTCGTGTGCCACAAAATAAACAAACATCATTCATAATAACCCAATCAATACAATGGGTTTCATAAACATCATTCCATCATAACATAATCCATATAAAACAAATGGATATTATTTCATCAAAAATGAAGTTAAATAATGTAAATCATAGAGACATTATACTTGAAATAAACACATATGAAATAATGTCATCTTATATGGAAAATGGTTTTGATAAAGCACTTGAAATGAATTCTTGAGTAAAATGTCCTTTCTTCTTAAAAATCATTTTCTTTTCACAAAATTCCATTCAATTTAAAAAGAAAATTATTATTTTTAAATAGTCATGGAATCTTGTAGAGTAAACTTCATGAAAATAACTCGTTATGAAATCGTAAATAATCCGGTCATGCCATATAAGTTAAAAAAAACATTCTTCTCGTACTTTTGTCGGAAAAGTCAAAAAGTACCTCGTATGGTAAACGAAAAAAATATTCCTTACATACCATTTAGTAAAAGTAAAAAATGGGTAAAAATAACTTTAAACATACATGATAACATTTTTATAAAACTTGGACATGTATGATAAATATAACCCCAGTAAATACTTACAAATAACAATCTCGGATAAAAATGAGATTGGAACAGTTATCCCTTACCTTAGGTCCGATATGATTTGTATGTACCTGAACCTATTGTATAGTGATTTAAATAATGTCATTGAATTATTACATAAGCATATTCATTGTTATGATATCATATATCATTCACTTATGACATTATATAACCCGTTCTTTTGTAAATTCATGTTAAAGTAGCGTTTGGGTAAAATCTTTTCATTTATCGTCTGTATTTTGACTTATAATTATTAATATGATCACATAGATAATGATTACATAATTACAAAATATAAAACATGAATTATATATAATATATATTCATAATATACATAATATATCGATAGAGGGAAAGAAATAGACCGTTCATGGAGACGGTAGGCCGTACATACGTATAAACGCTATTTTAGTTTCCTTACTGAATTAAATGGAATTAAGTAAATGAAACATATATGTTCATAAATCCATAACCATTATTATTTAATATAATTCATTAATATTTATTATATATACTTTATAATCACTCTTTAATGGTTAATCATAGAAAATGAATCTCATTGCATTCGTGCAGACGGTAGTCCGTACGTACGCACGAACGATGATATCATTCCCATAATCATGGAATTTTATTGAAGTTTTTGTATAATATTTCCAATTCATTATCACTTTACAAAAATCATATATTATTTTTTATTTACACCATTATACCCATCAAAGTAAGGTGGTGGTGGAATACAGATTACACCACGGCGTGGAGACGGTATTCCATACGTATACATGCGTGGTGATTTCATTTTCTGTCAGATACATAGAAAGTGAAATAGGGTTGTTTCATATATATAATAACATATCAGTATATGAATGATACTGATGTTATTATTTCATAATGATACTACTAATGAAGAAGAATAAGAAGAAGAAATTAATTTGAAAAATTGGTAATGGGTATTACCTCTTCTTCGACACGCCTCTTTAAAACCTCCTCTTAGGACACTAATATTGGCCTTTAAAGAAGACCAGGACCCCTAGAATATTTCTATGGAAGTTGAAAAGGTAAATGGACAGTTTTTTGGCCGAGCTTGAAGGCTCAAAGTTGGGTAAACATGAGAGGGCGGAGGTGCCCTTTTATAATGGTGGAGAGGGGCACCTTTGGAATTATAAGAAATATTAATTTATAATAAATTCCAACAACACATAAAAACCTCAAAAATGACTCAAATCAAAAGATTAGATGAGATTGGGTTGTAATATCAACAAATAATAAAATTTAGACAAGTTGAAAATTTATTTTAAACATTATCAACATGATTTATCTGTATTTAATCTATATAATTTAATTTTTGGTAATTATATTTTAATTTTTAAATTGTTATAAATAATTAATTATGTTTATTGAATTGTCCATAATTGGATAATTTAGGAAATTATGGACCATATAAATTTCAATTTATAATTTATAAATATTTTTGTTATTTTTAAACAATTTTATAATATGTTATTGTTATAAAATAATAATAGTGTCAATTTTGACACTATTCAATTATTTTAATTTAAATAAATTATAAAAAGAGGATATATTCTAAAAAAAATATTTAATATATTCCTAACATGTCTAATTTGTATATAAAATTCGTGGATCACATTAAACGATTCATATAATATTTATTTTATTTCTTTTTAAACCATTTATTTGGTATATCTCTTAATAAAATCATTAGTACATCATTTTTTTATAATTATTTAATATAATTATTTTTTGCATAAAAATTAAAAATAAAATACTATGATGAAGATAAATCTCCTAGATTTCATAATAATAAATTTAATCTAATTTATCTTCTTAAATTCACAACATGTAAATTGTTATATTTATAAAATTATGAAGGTGACATCTTTGAAATCATTTAAAATAAAATAATATAAGTGTCATATTCGCATTTATAAGAATCCAAATTTTACCAAATTAGGCCATTGGATGATTAGGGTTTAAATATGCACTACCTATATGTAACGGTCGGATTTTTGGGACTTTTTATATGCATTAATATTTCAATAAAAACTATATTATTGATTTTTCACTAAAAAAATAATTTCTGCATCATTAATGTATAAAAAAATAAGGTAATTAAATAACAATTAAAAATTACAAATAAATTAACATGATAAAGATAAATATTTTATATTTCAAATGAGTATTTATAACCGAATTTATATTCTGTATAACCTTATATTAAAAAAATGTAATAATTAAAGTTTGAGTGAGACATATTTCACTTTCCTTTAAATAAAATAAACTAAAGGTCATAATCAAATAAAAGTGTCTTCCAATGGATTCCATTTCGACCAAAATATGTAATAAGACAAAATATAATCAACCAATTATATTAAGACAAGTGTTAGGGTAATTTTATAATATTATATTTACCCTCAATTACCAGATTTTCCTTTAACTATGGTAAATAAAATTTACCATAGTTACTATTTATAGTGCCCAAAAATAAAAAGTATCATATTAACATAATTTCGACCTAATGATTCCAAATATGGAATCCATTTTTCTTAATTCAAAACATAGAAGTTGCATTAATTAATTTAAAATTAATCCCTCTATTGAGAAAACATGTTTTAAAAGTTAAAACATTGAAAAAGATTGAAATGATTTTACCTATGAAATCAATTTAAAATATATGATAATGACATACATTATATTAAATGGTAAATATATTTTCTATTTATACTTTAAAACCATTATATATTATAATTTAACCATATAAATTATTATTATGAAAAAATATGTTTTTATTTAAAATATAGCGTCTTTTTACTATTTATTAAAATATGAATGTTATCAGAATAATATGAAAATTTTATCCAAAGTAAATTTTAATATCATAATTCCAAAGAATAATTTTATTTTGTAAAATTAAACTTATAAAAATGTCAAAATCTAGATTTAATGTGGGTGCGCTATCAAAAGGTGGAAAAACTGCATTTTTTTGAAAAATACTTATTTTACCCGAAAAATTTATTTTGTTCTTATACCATGTTCTAGAAAATGTGTAAAATGATTAATAATTTTATAAAATTCAAAATTTATTTAATACTATTCATAACTTCTAGTTCATAGTAATATTATAATAATATATCATTGTTTAGTGAAACTCGGTATTACGTACAACACATGCTATCGAGGAAGGTCGTAATTGTGTGTAACGCAAGACAAGTCAGGGTTTCGTGTAGTGCAAGACTCCATTGTTATTTTTAGTAAAAAAATACGACCATATTTCATTTATACAATGAATATATATGAATATATACACTCAATGTTGTGTTGAATATCTACTATCGAACAAACATGAAATTGTTTTTAACCTGATCGAAGTTTAGTGTTACGTATACTACATGCTAATACGGTGTTGTGTATAGCGCAAAAATAATCTTGGTGTAACGTACAATAGAAGATATGAAAGAAATTATAAATAATATATCTTATAAAATCTCGTGGTGTTATATTCATCTTCCTCTATACCCATTGGGCTAATAAATAATTTTTATTAGTGAAATTACATCATAATAAAAAAACAACAATATAAAAGAAGTCAAATAGAGGGTAAACTCACAATAACTATGGAAATCTAAGACAAAAAACAAGATATTTCCACTAGTAACTACCAAATGAATGATAATTGAAATAAAAAAGAGCATGGAAGAACCAAATATAATTTAAAAAATGGTTACAATTGAAATTCCACAAGAGCAACCGGTAAATCCTCTACCACTATTATGAAGAATTATATATCAACTATGTAATTGTTGAACACATCACAACTGTACATCCTATCCCTTTTACCACATGCTCAGTCAACTAAATACGACATGAGGATTAATAAATCAATATTCAATGAAATAACCCCTATGTAGAAGGATAATACAAATTTTTTAGTAAATAAAAACCTTCATGCCTTTATAATTAAATATTTACATTGGGAAAAAAGTTTACTCGATACTCTAGAGAGAGATATTTGATATGGTAGACATCTATAGGATATCAAATTTGATTAAATTCTATTCAGGGATAGAATACTAAATTAATGCAACTGAAATATATTTTCATTGTTCGTACGCAATAAAAACATGATTTGTGATAGCCACCCTAGGATGGAATCCTATGAAATCAAGACATGGGAGGAAAAAATCTAGAAGAATTCAGTGGAGAGTGAACATAGTAGAGGTTATTAATTATATAAAATGGTGGAAGGAAAATTGATATGAAAAAAATGAGGGCCTCAATGTAAGGTAGATTCGTAAAACTATGTGAAAAAGTGAGTAGGATGGCGAACCATTTTGTTCCCATCACCTCATGATATCATAAGGAAATAAAATGGGAACCATGTAAGATGTATAACCTCTAAGAATTATAATATGATCATTATAAATGATGACAACATGGATGAAACACAATGGTGGAGGATGGAGTCATCGTTTAATTATACAAATATTAGAATTCCCCCCTAAGGGTACCTTACTAAGGAGAGACATAATGTTGAGATAAAATAGGGGAAATAACTATTTTCCCTATTATATTTATGTTTTACTTTTCCAAAAATACATTTATTTTACTGAATTCTACATTCTTAGTGAAATATATTTAATTTACAGATAATTTAGTAAGTATTTGGTGTGTTTGTATTCGTATTATGGTAAAAGTATCAGAGGATGTGACAGCGGTATGTTTAAAATTTTGTGTGTTTTTTAATGGATTTAGTTATTAGGGTCCGTAGAAATGAAAAATTTTAATAATTTCATTAAAGGAATAATTTTATGGAACCTTATGTCCATTATATAGGGGATTCATAGGTCTCTAGTAAGGATTAATAGATAATTCGACAATATTTAATCTCACAATCACAAATATATATACATTTTTCTCTAGTAAAAAACAAGATTTAGAAAACAATTAAGAAAACATTTATGTAATGGAATCATTTTTTTGTTTTGTTATAGGGGAATCTATTATTCAACAGAATATGGGAATGTATGTATCTATTATTAATGTACATGATTACAACTATCTCTTTTATGTTTGAGCTCATGTATGATTATTGTGACAGTAACATGGGTGAAAATTTATAAAAACAGTATTATCACATCATTTGAACAATATAATATGTGAGAAAAACCTTAAAATAGATATAATTATTTACAATAACTTGGAAAAGTAAATATTATATGTAGTCCTCTCTTTTTATATGGTTAGATCATATGGACTACACTCTATGGTTGTTGATTTTAAGAATTATGAAACTTTATAGAAAAATAAATAATAAGGATACAAATTCGTCACTATTTTGATGAATAATTGGTTTAAAAGAGTTTTACTTTGTTATTAAAGAAAATAAAGGATCGAATAATATATTGTGTTTTAAATTTTATAGGATTCAAATGAATAATATATAGATGGATGAATATATTGATACGGATGATGTGTTCCTATTTTTGTATCTTTTCCATGATGATTTAAAATTTTATCTACTGTTCACTAATATAACAATTTACATAGTGACTGAAACAATTTATTCCGACATTTCATGTTAATAAGAGAAGTGGTTTTGGGTTAAATATCATTTTTCCAATTGAATTTCCATTAACTATTCAAGTATTGTGTAGTGTAAATCAATAGGATCTCTATGCAAAGACTAATGGTGGAAATATTTAGTGAATTTTTTTCCTTAATGCATAACTAGTGGACACTTTGTGTCTGAAGGAATTCTTTTGGAAAGCATAAAATTTGAATTCATTTGACTAACTCTATACAAGGCAAAAAATTTATATATAATAAATTTCATTGACAGCTAATGAGTATTGTACGTTGGAATGTGAAATGAGTTATCTTAGAACCTAATGTGTATGTTTTATTATTTTATTTATAGTGAATTGATTTTATGTTGCCATTGTCTATCTTTTATGTATGTATATATATTAATGTGTTTTTGGAATATTTTGAAAAAAATTTAGATGTACAAGTGATATTATAAATCATAAAAACTATTTTATAGGCCCATGTTTTTTAACCTATATTTTGTTATAGTAGTTATGTTAGAGAAGGAATCAGTGAGTTTTGATGTTATATTTAGATGGAATGTTAGATTTTTATGATTTATGATAGACCACATTACGCTGATTGGTAGAAAACTACATGGTGTGTGTATAGATTTTTTGTGGGTTATCTATGGAATTGGTGCCATATCAGGTATTACAGTTTGGTGAATTTAAGGGTTTCTTTATAAACATTATATGATATTTATGTTGTGTTATATATTTTTGTGGACATATTTTCAGTAGTCCTACATAGGGATGAGTTATGAGAAAACCTATATTGATCATATAGTATATGGAAACAACAAGTTTAGTTCATATGGTAGATTATAGAATGGTGTATAGTACATTGTGACATGAACCTACTTGTTGGTTTAATAAATTAGAGGTAATATTAATAGTTAGAAGCAGTTATATCGTAGTGGCCATCTAGTAATTAGTGAGAATTTGGGAACAAAAAATAGTTATAGATGAGTTTTCATAATTTTATAGAGGATTTATAAAGAACAATTAGTGTTTATGGTGGCCAGATCATGGTCGTATTCAAAATCAATTTTTATATGAGTGAAATTTTTTGTGTGATTTGTAGAAGTGACTGATTCAAGGATCATTGGTTTTTGAATCTTCATTGACAAACTAAACCAAGTAAAATTTCATAGGAAACCACACTACTGTTAATCTAGGTCTACCATCTATAAATTCATCCACACTCATTTATTTTTATTCCTCCCCCTTATCTGATGTGACCTATGTTGTATCTTGGGGGACCATTAATGGCCCTTGAGTTCTTTATCTGGTTCTCTTGATTTGATATCATTCCTATATCTTTCAAAAAGAACATTGTTGAAATTGTTTGGTTAAAATTATGGTATTGTGGATTTAGATACCTTTATAAATGTTTATAGATCTAAATTTACGGTAGAGTATTCTATAATACATATTTTATCATGTGAGATTTTATAAATGATTTATTTTTAAGGTTTTATAGAAAAAAATTATGTAATTTCCCTTTAATTTATTAATATTCATTTTTTAATTATAATTTATTTGAAATGGTTTCCTCATTTTTTTCATGATTCAACATTCTACCATCGGAGAAGTGGTATAGTGGGTTTTCCTATGGAGAGTTTGAAATTTGTTTGGATTTATTGTTAGGTGTTGGTATTTTTTTGTGGGATTCTACCTGGAAGTGATTATTTTCCTGGGTTCTACTAAGACAAGATTGGTATGGTATAATATCACATCATCATAGTGTTGTGGGTAATGGTTTCTAATATAAATAATTACTATGGAGGATAAAATTATCCTGATGTTTTCAAAATTTACATTTATGTGACGCGTTTGGTGAAAGAGTGTTTTGTTTCTTCATTTTTAAATTTAACAATCATTAATGTGCTGGGGAAGATTGTATGATGTATCTAATAATTGTAGAGGGATTTTTTAAACATGTCTTCATGAAAAATATTTTTGGTTGGTCAAAATTATGAGGATGTTTAGAAGTGGAATCATGTGGGCGTATTTTGGGATACAAAATCTTTTATTTTGTAATTATGGTTAATCTTTTTAGTTTGGAGTGTTATATAATTTTAATAATTTTTTTTGAAAGTTTATTTGAAAAATTAATGGAATTTTTTTATGGTGTGGAAGAGTATGGTATGTATGAGGGTTGAGGTTGATGCTTTAAATAGGGTCGTAATTCCATGATGTATTTTTTTTGTGAAAACATAATGATCTGTTTTCATAATTAATTTTTGTTCCTATTTTAATGTTTTAATTTATAATCTAATTGAATTCATAAGTAGCGGAAAGAAAATTATTATTTTTAATGTTTTTATTATTAGACTTAATTATTTATAAAATGTAGTGAAAATTAATTTAGAATTGGTGATATATTAAATTTTGAAGTGTGGCGGTGATGTGATGTGGGCACCAGATAGTCATGTGATTATTTGGAAATGATGAAGTTATGTGGTGATGATATTAAAGTGGTTATGAGGTACTATGGTTGTATTGAAAACATGATAAAAAAGTGATGTGATTATATGTTATATGGAATATGAATTTTTTAAGGTAGTTGTGACATATTTGTAGGTCTGATTTACTTAGTTTT
This sequence comes from Viscum album, assembly GCA_963277665.1. NCBI lineage: Eukaryota > Viridiplantae > Streptophyta > Magnoliopsida > Santalales > Viscaceae > Viscum > Viscum album. The sequence continues at coordinate 1,862,894,184 of OY728142.1, read as the reverse complement.
TTATTCCCAGATTTCTTTCCAATTAGTGAGGGGTTGTCCTACCATTAATCTCCAAGTATTGGTGAGTTAGGGAATCATTTTAACTAAGAGGTAATATCTATGACTAATTAACAATGTATTTTAAAATTTTATTTTTTTTAATGTTGAAAAATCATTACCAGTAGCACATAGTTGGTAGATTCATTATCACATTATCTCTATATATAAAGAAGCACATATTGAATGACCAAAAAATTTAGCAGTCTTGGTAGGATAGATAAAAACATTAATATCATATAAATTTTAAAACATAAATTGTAAAAGATGTTGAATATAAATAATATTAAAGCAATAATACATTCAAAAATTCCTTCTTCGTTTCATGGGGAAAAGAAACAATATAAGGGTAAGTTGATATTCTCAATAAGGTCTATAGATCGTGAAATCTATCATGAGTAAATAAGGTATAATAGATATGGAATGGTGAATAACTGAAAAATATTACATTTAACCAATAAATTAATAATAAATAAAAATATGATAAGAATAACAATGATCAACTAATTCCATAAAATGGATCAAATTAAATTGAAACTTATCCAAAAATTACATATTGATCCTAATAATAAAAAGGAAATCAAAAACTAATCAAATAATTATGGAAAATATAATTTCAGACACCATAAAAAAAATTTAAGACCCCATGCCAAGAAATCTTACAATAGTCCGTATAGCCACAGTAAAATACCAAATAATTATTTTTCTTATGAGACCTTCATATTAATTTAAGGGCTATAGTGGGCCTCAATCATCATTTAATAAGTATGATTCATTCACTATATGAATGAGAAAAATAAAACAATCAACAATTAATCAAAATAAATATTTTTATAGAAAAACTATAACACAAAATGTTTAATTTCCCCAGTAAAAATAACCATAGAACATATAGTTAATGAATGATTATGTTATCATTACAAAATATAACATGATTAGTATGAATAAATTAATCGGTTTTTGTTGATGATGAATTGAAATAACATAAAATGTCACTAAAACATCATGCTAAAAATACAATTTTAACATTGAACGACAGTTTTAAAAATTTAAAATTTCCTAAAATAATATAAAAAATATTTTATTTGAGAATAACTATAGAAAAATTTAATGGAAAATTTCAAACATTGTGTAGTTATGATGGAAAGAAATTTATTTCATGCCTTATAGGTTAGAGAAACATCTTTTCACACATCTGTATGAAATGTTTAAAAATAATTCTTTTAGAAAATAACATGAAGATTACATTTAAAATTTTTTGTAAAATATTATAATGGGTAAAAATTTAAATAATATATCCTATGAGAATAGTAAAAATATACTTTATAATATTTTAATGAATATATGGATATAGCCTAAATATATATATGGCTGTAAAAAACTATTTCATTTTTTATTAAAAAATATATTTTCGTCTCTTGAGAATTCAAAAGTATAATTTGAGTGGGAAACTAATAATTTTATAAAATAAAAAGTGGATAATAAAATAGATCAGTTTTATGATATAAATATAAAATAATTCCACCAATAGAGACATAAAAATAATCTGTCCCGAATAACGATGACATTACGAACTAAACCCTCAACTCTTTTGTAGAATTTGAAGAATAAGCCCTAGGAAGAATATAAATTGAAATAAAATGTTAAATTCCATGAATAAAAATATATTCGTTATATAAAATATCAAATTATCTATAGATAAACCCCGTAAAAATAAATAGGTTTGCATTATCAAAGATATCTCTATATAGTGTAAATTGAGAAGAAATCTCTTATAAATATCATATATTTGATTTGAGAATTTAACAATGAATAGATTTTGTGAATTAGATTTAAAACCACATAAAATTGGTGTAAATATAACTAAAAATGGCCAAATTTTATTGAACAGGTAATCTTATAATATAAAATAAAATGAATAAGTAATATAACCCAATGAAAAAAAATAAGTTATGAAACCGCTTCCACAAGGAAAATTTTTAGTAAAATATACATTGACAATATAATTAAAAATAAAATGTAAAATACCATGAATTATTAATAAATAATGCGATTTTATTTAATAGTTTCAATATTTACAACATATAAAAAAAATTCGATGTGTCAAAAAAATTCCAAGATGAAGGAAACTTTAGACAATATCAATTACCTTAGGTTAGAATCATTACAGAAGTTAATTATCATACAGAATAGTAAATATTTGTTATTTGTTTACTTTATTAACAAAATATTAAACGATTATTATTCCTTTTAAAATAATTATTATAATTTTATGTTTAATTGGATATTCAATGAAATACACATCCGAAATTTTGAGATATTCAGTTCATATGTCCAAAATGACATTGGTAAGTTTAATATATTAAATGTAATCATTGTTACCTCATTTCCAATATAATAAAAAATAATTAATTGTCATTTTATAAAAAAAATATAGATTTTAATCCTATAATTTAATATTTTTATGAAAAAATAACTCTGATAAAATCCTGTATATTGTATGTTATTCATTATCATGTGTGACATTTTCATTTTTCAATGATCATGTTGGAAGGAAAATAATAAATATTTAATATTAATTAAATTATTGTTATAATATAAATAAGATATTATTTCAATAAATTCACATATATATATGAGAAATTTTATGTGTTTTTTAGAAATAAATAACATCGCTTCGTGGAGGTGATAGTCCATGTATTTGTATGAATAACATTTTAATTTTTAAATCAATGGAATCGTAAGAAATTATATGAAACATTACTGTTCCAGAATTATAAATATTTCTAGAAATATATGTATATATATATATATATATATTTGTGTACATAATACATTCGTCATTACAACAATACATAAGAGGATATGGGGAAAAATAATTAGATCGGTTTACGATGTGGTCAATACTAGAAATAAAATTTATAACAATGGTATTGGGAAAACTGTTGGTATAGTTCACTTATATGGACCTAAACCAATGGTTTGGCCAAAACCATTGTTATAGGTCACTAATTTTGACATATACCAACAGTTTTGGACAACCGTTGGTATAGGGGAGACCAAAACCAACGGTTCGTGGAAAAATCATTCGTATAGGTCACTTATATGAACCTTGCCAATGGTTTTGTCCAAACTATTCGTATAGGTCCATAATAAAGACAATATACCAACGGTTTTCCACAAACCATTGGAATAGGTCCCCCCTATACCAATGGTTTGTCCAAAACCATTAGTATAGGTCCTAAATTCAGAGAATCTATACCAACGGTTCTCAAAACCATTGGTATAGGTCTATACCAATGGTTTTGAGAACTGTTGGTATAATTACTTGTATTTTTTATGGAATCATCTTACATAGAACATTAAATTAATAAAAATTTAAAATATTTATGATAATAAATATACACATTTATGAAATTAGGTTCACAAAAGTCAAGTTAGGTTAGTGGTTAGGTCATTCAATCATAAACTGCAGGAGCTGGGATCAATACCCAACAAATTCTTCTTTTTTCATATACATATACTGACGGTTTTTTGGAACCATTGGTATAGATTTTTCATTTTATTTATATCAAAAGTTTTCAGAAAAAAATTGTTAAATACCCATCCCCATAGATTTCTTGGCCACGGTTCTCCAAATAGTTGGTATAGGATATACCAATAGTTTGGAGGCCAATACCAACGGTTTTAAGCCTTTGTTATAGGGTATTTTTCTAGTAGTGGGTAGTCCACCGTACTCCTGAATGATGGTTACATATTCCATTTGATGAAAGAAAAATACAGATATAGGTCCTTATATTGAAATAAAAATAATATAGTATTAGTTAACATAATTATTATTTTATTTAATAACTTTTAAATATTACTTAGCTATTTTGGTATAAAGATAAAAACCTAAAAATTGGTTAAAAGTGATACCTCTTTTTTGGAAAAACCCATTTTCATTACTTCTCAATCCCACTAAGGATGGTTTTTGAATCAAACCATGGAATATCATACATGGGTAGAGATGTTAAGAATAGGGTTATATAGTTATTTTTTTAGCAAAAAATGCATATTATGTGTGAATAAAAGTGGAGAATATATTATTTTTTTCTAAGGAAGGTAATGGGAACTATTGAAATTTATAATTTATAAAAATAATATAAATTTATATTCATATTAAAATGGATTGAAATGGTTAATAATCAAAGATAATATGAATATATTTCTAAATCCTATCATATAATAAATTATATACATGTTTTGCTGATGTTTTTATCCATATTCTTTTCTTTTAGCCCATATTAATCAATTTTGAAAATTATTGCACTAATGTGGTTTCAACTCATCCAGGGACAATATATTAACAATAAATGGAAAATTGGGTCCTAAATAGTATAAATATGATATTATTAAACAAATAAATATCTTTTGGATGAATATATGATTTCATTAAAATTCTTACAGATTAATAAATTTTAGTTTATTATGAAATATCATTAATGTAATTTTTTGAACTATTAATTTAATTAAACCATGGAAAAACATGAAAAAAATTGAATTTAGATACATTCCTTAAAAAATCTCTAATACGTTATATTTATCTAAAAATTCATGTACAAAAATAATTCATCCAAATTATTTTACTTTTACTAACATTGAAATAATTTATTTTATAGTTTAATTAATTGAAAAAAATTATGTCAACCCTACGTAAGAATTTGAGGCATTTAATTATTTACTAAAAATTATAAATGAATTAACTTGATAAAAAATCATTTACATTTAAAATAAAAATTTATATCGAAGAAAAAAAATCACTATTTTAAAATTTTAATTATAATAAAACAATGAAAATTATAATTTTTACTTTTCCTTACATAATTTATTATAATTGTATCTATCATGGAAATATAAAAAATGGAAATATATTTAAAATTTTGATTATTATGGATAAAATATACTCATAAAATTACATTAATTAAAGTTGTTGGTTTATTTTTTCATCCTTATTAAAATATTTTTACCCTAATTAACTCATCCTAATGTTACCATGATAATAAATATTTACTACGAATACTATTTATGATGAAAAAAATAAAAGAGACGTAATTGAAAAAATTCAAAAAACATTATTCAAAATATTGAATACAATTTCATGATTTATAATGATTAATTTGTACAATTTAATATTAAATTATTCCTTGAATATGCGATGAAAATTATTTTTTCATGAAAATCCATTTCTCAGGCAATAAATGATTTTATATTAACTCTCTAAAAAATAATCATTATAATGATTTAAATTAATATAATTACATAAATTGTATATAAAAATCATTTATTTGTTGTATTATTAGGGGTAATTTTTATTAATTATAATAGATAAAATTAGTGCACATAAAATTTATTTTGGGAAATTTGTTTTTTAAAGAATAAAAATAAACTTATACAGAAAATGATAAAAAACTAATATTAAAGAAACTATTTATGTTATAAATTAAATGGTTCATATGTCACATTCAGTAAAAACCCAGATATAATGGGACTTTTACGTTAGTTTATTTAATTGAAAAAATGATAGTATTTTAGGAAAGTATAATTTTCAAAGTTAGTGAAAAACCCACCATCTAAAAAACAATCATATATGTTCACCCAATTTTAATTTGGATATTTTGATTTAAAAAATTATTCTCATTTTACAGAATAAAATTTCTATACTTTTTATATAGTAGTTATTATTTCATCTAAATAAGAAGAAATCAAATTCTATGAAAACATATATAGAAGGAATTAAATTAAATTACATAAAGTTGAGTGATTATTTAATAAGAATTTATAAGAAAAAACAATTTTTTTGTAAAATATTTTTATATATTTCATAAATTGTTTAATCTTGCTTAGACCCTTTAATTTAACTACTAGGTTATAAAAGTCATATTTTAATAATAATATATATTAGTTCATTTAGGATCACTTTTTTATGTCATTAAAATTATATATAACTGTATTATTTTAAATTATTAGGGTTTTATATTCTACCCACACACAATAAATCTTGTTTTTATTATTTTAACTTGTTCTCATAAATAAAGTGTTTTAAATCGGATAAATATTATTTGGAAATCATACATCAGAATAGGGTAACTAAATTCTCCTCAAAAAAAGGGGGATATTGGAAAAAATAAGGTCATATAAAATAATACCTTACTAGATTTGAAAATAGGATAATTTTATTGGGAGTTGAATTTAACACCTAATGATTTTGGGAAATATATTTTTTCATATTAATTTATGTTATTGATATTTTTAATTTCATGGGACACAATGAATGGTTATATATATTCATATATATATATATATTAATATATATTAATACATTAATTCAAACATTACTTTGACATGAAATACCAATATTTATTTCACTACATGAAATATCGACATTCCAATCACTATACGCAATGCCAACTAGGCATTCACAACTTGCAACACTGTTATTGTGTATGTTGCACATAACATCGATGTTTCTATTATACCTAATTATATTTATATTTTTTAAAATTGGCTAATTATAACCTATCCTATAAAAAAATTATGAATAAAAATATATATATTCACATATTTTTTATAATTTATTATATAGATAAAACATATTGAAAATGAATGATATGATTTTGGGTATGTCTATTCTATGTTTAAAAATAAGGCTTTCTTGAATGAATCCATTTTAATAATAAAACTATTTTTAGAAACACTAATAAATTTAATTTTATAAACTAAAAATAATATTTCAATTTATTATTCCTAAATTATATTAGGGTGATTGTTTGGTATTTTTAAAAGAAACGTAATTTTTTGAAGATGAATGAAAAAAACTACATTTTATTTAATAACTTCATTTTCATTTAAATAATTTTTTATTTTTTATTTTATTTTTATTTTGTGTTCAGGTAAAATTAGATCAATTAATTAAATATTAATTATATTTAGGTAATTAAAATCATTTTAACATTAAAATTGAAATGAAAAAACATATCAATATTTTGAAAACAATTCAACATAAAATATCTGTTATTTTTTCCCATCTATGGGATTATCATTTATATTAATTTTGGTGACTTTTTAATTTTAATGTTTAAAAATATAAATAATCCATTTAAATATGTATAATATTTATTTTCCAAAAATATCAACACAGTTGTTTTACCAAAAATCTTCTTAAAAGTGATTAAAATTAATCACAATGATTAAGGTCAAATTTAGCATAGTTAGACACTAAATCCCAATATCTGAGTTTCAAATGAACTATACACTTCTCAAAAATACATTTTATGTAAATTATTAGCACATAAGAATTAAAATATTGATTTTATATTGTTCTTTATGTCATCTATTTTTGGTAAGAACTTGGTTACACCTAACTTGTTTTCAGAAATTCTATCTGAGTGCTTTCCCTTCCATATAAAAGGCCACCACCTCTACCCACTTCCTAACACCTATCAAACCCTTGGGATCACCCAAAATTTTGTAAAATGACCTCTCAAAGTCCATAACTTCTTATTTTAAGACATATCTTTGGTAGAAGGCAAATCATGTAATCCTTTTAGTAGAAACCAGAAGGAGTTACCCAATTAATAGGTAACACATTCTGTCAATATCTTTTCGATTATTTTTATATCCAACACCTTCACTAACATTATTCCATTATTATAAGAAAAAAACCATTATTACCAATAATATAGGGTGTTTTAATGCTAATTTTGACCAACACATACACACACCTCCATCTAAAGGGTTTGAAACATATTTTTTTGTGTACTGTGAACTACTCCCTCTCGAAAGCTTGATTGTTCATTTTTCCATCACCATATACCATGGTGGAAATATGAAGAAAATATGTCTCTATATGAAATAGATTATTTATATTATTTATTTAAATTTATTTATTCCTTTAACAAGATATATAGTTTTTACTTATCATTTGGTGATTGATATAATAATTTCGTTCGAGGATGTGTGGACGATTGTACCTTCAAAGCGATGTGATTTGTTCATACACTACATGTATTTTTAAGGATGTTTTTCTAAAATATATAATAATATATTATATAATTAAAATAATTTAATTATTATTATTATATATATATATTTATTTTTCATTTCCATTCCTTCCATCAACACGGTAATAAAAACAGAAACAATTTTTATGTTTATGTATGACTTATCGACACCAGGAACGGTGTATAAAATTTAATTTTCAAACATTATATAGATTATTACAATACACATATAATATATATATATATGATATTATTATAATGGTTAAAGTTCTGGAATCAGGGTATTAGTATATGGTCCAACAATGAATCAAATTAATACACATGCAGGGAATAATAAAAATATTACGTGAAGTGGAACCTAAACAATGGATGGTTAACAAGTGTGTAATAGAAGGACACAATAAAACCTTATAATGTATTAACTATAATAATATGGTTATTTAAAATATTTATAACAAATTTATATTTATTATACATGTGGTGTTGAAGAGTTCGAAAAAAATCAAAACATAAGGTAATAGGATTTCATCTCACTTTTTATTTTCGTGACATACATTCTATGTTTTACATTCCTTAATTCAATGTTGTGTATGTACATCCAATTATTTTATTCATTTATTCTCATAATTAAATTTATTTGTATTCATATATCCATGTTTTTCTTTTCTTTTATGGTGTCTATGTTTCAATGTATACCAAATTAGTAAAAATATCTATTCATTATTTTCCTTTATTGAGACTCATGTTTTGTTATGCCCATTAACTATTATTCAAGATTTATATACATAAATTTTATATATTATATTATGGAGTAGTTTATTTTATTTATATTTTAATATTTATGTGATATTAGTTTCTTACATGGAGTGATCGATCCCATGTAACCAAGTGGTAAGTGTTTTTTGAAACAATATCATCAATTTTGATGATTGTAAATGATTATGATTCTTCTAGTGAACTATTATGATACATATCTCAAGAATGATCATAGTATTAAATTTATTTATTTATTCTAGATGCATTCATGTGTTAGTACCATGATATAACCGTATAGTACTTAATATTACTATAAAATTGTATTTAAAAAAATATGATTACATATCTATCTTCATTGAGAAGTATATTATATTTGTAACCCATGTTTTAAAAAATGTCTTAAGAAGTAGGTAAAATAATGTTTCAAATGATCTTTCAAGATCAATTTAATGTAAAAGAATTAATTTTTTTATTCCTTTAAAAAAAATTAATTGTTTTGAACGTATTTTCTATGAATTAGTTTTCATAAAATTTAAATATTTCATTATAAGTTTTCAATATTTTTAAAAAAATGTTTTAAATTTTTTTGAAACATATTATATATGTTCTGAGAGATAAAGTTTATAAAATATTTTGAGGATTATTTTATGAGTTTTAATTTCAATATGTTATAAAAATATTTCCAATATACTATTTAAGTTTTAATGGTATTTCATATGAAAAAATTTTTAAGATGGTTTTATGTATTAAAATGACATTTTCAATGAAGTCAAGATATTTTCCACAGTAATGATTTTTAGTAATATTTCAAAATTATATTTCATCAACGATGAAATCTGTTGATGTTTCTCATGTCCTTCTTGGAATTGACTTAATGGTTTTATTAATATCCTCTCTATGAATGGGTTATCCATAATGTCATGGTCCTTATGAAATTCATTTATCATTCACAGGTAATATGTTTTGGAAATACCTTTCACATTCATGAGGTATGTTTTTGATGAAATTATTATGAAGCTTAAATATTTTCCATAGGTTATCATATTTTTACATGTTTATAATACACATTTAATAGCATGGGTTATGATATGATTGTTTATTATTTTGTGTCACATATATCTATTATTTCACTATGAGACATGTGTGGCCTATATCTACCTATAATGCATTGGGTAATGATTTATATCTCATGAGATGGACTGAGAAGGTCTTGGGAGTGAACCATGACTACTTAGATTTCCATGGGATTGAACCATCACTACCATGATTATATGAGGAGCCAAATCATTTTACTAAGATTTCCATGGGAGTGAACTATGACTCACAAGATGGTACGAGTAGAGAAATAATTCTACTAAGATAGCCATGGGACTGAACCATGGTTTCCAAGATGGAATGGGGAGTGAATACATACTACCAAGATGTTCTAAGATGTAATTACTTAGATACAACTGAAATCATATTATATGCTTATGTATTTCCCATAATTCAATGTTTTATTCTAATGTTATGATTTTATATATTATTTTAATTATTTATATAAGATTAATTTCTTATAAAAATATAATATTTATTATTATATTGAATGTTAATGTTATAATCTTTAAATGTTATTCTCATGTTACAAAGTTATTTGTTAATTTTATACTTACACATTTCTTTTATTTACCCTTACAGATCATCGCATATCACCCCTTTATAATGTTTCCTTTACCCATGTTATAAAGAATTGTTTTAGGTTGAAGTACTAAAGGTGGATATATTTATTGGACATTTTTATGATCTTCCACTAGGATTGAAAATTGTGTTTCCAAGTATCCAAAATCTCGGAACTATTACGTTCCCTAATCATGTACAATAGTAATGTATTGAATATTCATCTAAAAAAATATCATATCCAGGAATGTCAGGACTAGGTATTTATAGTGAAAATGTATAAATGGAGAAGAAAAATAATTTTAATATAATTATAGATATTTATAGATATCATTTGTTACAATAAATTAAATCTTCATGATAGAGTTAATGACCATAACTCAATGGGTTATTAGAAAAGGCCATTATTTCATAATAAGTGATGATAAATGTATAAATTTTTTATGTCAAATATTTTACTAAAATTTTATGTATTATTAATCTATATAGACTAAAATCATTATTACATATACATGAAATGTGTAATTTCATTATTTAATCAATTTACACCCTAATCTCATCTTTTTCTCCATGTGATGAGTGTCCAATATGAAATTTTTTATCGTAAAATCACTAAAATAATCATCTAATGTATGCCATTACACATTAAATAATAAAAAACTAATCCCACAATATTTTATAGAATACAAAAGTTCAGAAAATGGTAATATAATACCCAAAATTAGTTATCCTTTATAAGGAGAAGAAATATATTAATCTCTAAAATTTGATAAAAACCCAACAGTTTAATATAGATCATTATTTTAATAAATAACCATATATCCCAGACAACCTCATGAAATTCAACATTAAATATGTTTTTCCTGTTAATGGAAATTATATACCCTTTTTATTACATCTCAAAAATGTAATTTTATTATTTCCAAATAAGCCTTTTCAATAATCCTAATGGATATTTATGCCTCAAACTAATACAATATCTCCTAAAATATCATTAATTAGATAAAAATAATTACAATTAAAAATTATTTATTCATATAACATGTTTCTAAAAATAAACATAATATTATCCCATAAATAAATATGTAAAAATAATTTCATAATAACTAGGAAATCACATAATCTAATGGATGGAGATAAACCCTGATCACCCTAAAATTGTTTTTTATGATTCATAATCTTTATGGATGCAATAGATTGTCTAATGATATTATGGGTTTTATTTTTTTATAAAATATTAATATTATTCATATAAATTTCCCCAAAATACTTGATCATCGTTATAAATACCGATATTAATATTTTCCCTTTCAGCACCGTGGTTATTTATATGATATATTAAACATACCCAAATTTGAATAACACATAATTTCATAGTCATTAATGTTTATAAAAACCAAAATCTTTTATATTCATTTCTACTTATGTTCATAAAAGGCATTATTACTCAAAAAACCTTTTCATAAACACATATACTAAACCAAATGGTTGTATTCCAAGAAATTTCCTCTAAAATTTCTTAATTCATGATTAAAAATCATCAGAAATGAAAATAAAAAGGTATATCTATTCCAATAAACATATGATCAACCTTAGAATTATATTTATAAGACCCTTTAGGTTTATCCAATATCGTTATATCATATCATAGGATACCATAGCTTTAATTTTATAATACATCATAACTATTCATAATAAAAATTTCAATTAACCCAAGAATATCGCCGAATAGATTCAAATAAGGTAAATTGTAAGGTAACACTCAATTTTCACTATAATGTTGTCTAATATTTACTCAACTTGTCCTATTGGGGTTATTATACCTATATTTATCTTTTCTAAGAAATTTTCAACTTATAGTATCCATAATGTGATGTAATGATAGGAAAACCATGTTATCATTTCCTTACTAAAAAATATATGATATTATCATTCAATTAGACATATCCTAAATGTTTTTCCTAGGGTTTAATTCTATAATATATTATTTAATAAATCATACACCTATTGTTTATACTAAACGTTATCTCATACAAACTATAAAAAAACCCATTCGCCTAGAGCTAGTTGTTTCTTTATTTCACTTGAAATTTATAAAGTATACACTATTCCAGAGGACCAAATAATTTAATATTTACGATAAACTAGATAGATTCTATAATATCACATGCATTTTAAAACATAAAATACAGAACAATGTGAATTCAAAATTTATGAATCACTAAACTTATTCAATGATTCTTGCATTTTGTCATGGGGAACAGAAATAAAATACGTTTGAGCACATATTATTATTAATAGAAATGTACAATGGAATCAGTATTTAGTAAATAATAAGTAATTAATATTGAATGAAAAATAATAGAAAACAAATTCCCTTTAATCAATAAATTTAGCCTAACTAATAATATCATAGAAATAAACAATTATCAGGTAATGTCATATAACTATACACATGATCTTAAATATTATACATGGATATCATAACTATTCAAATAAGAACATACAAATCAATAACCAATATCATAATGATGTATTTCATAATGATGAACTCAATAAAAAATGCTATGTCCTCATGATAATACATCTTACATAAATCGGTAAATCCTTGGCCAAATACCCAAACTGGTTTGTCTCATGTGATATACTAATTTATTTAGGCGCCATATAATGACCCTAAAGTGATGTAATATGTGAATTTCACTCAAGATATGAAATAATTATAATAAAAATTAAATTCATATTAAACATAACAATTTACAATGAAAAATAGAATATGAAATGTTAACGATTCCCCCATTAAAATTGTTCATAAACCATCTAGAGGAAAAATAATGGTGATATCATTTAAATATGTCCATTATTATATATAAATATAATAATTATTTTTTATAAATAAAATAAATATGATAACAAAATTTAACAACACTCATTATAAAAATACATGTTTTAATTTGAAGATAAATTTTAAAAAATTAAAAATTCCAAAATAGTTAATAATTTTTTTGAATATAATTATAGAATCATTTAAATTAATCTTTAAAAACATTATTTTTCTTGAAGGAAGTGAACTTATTCCATGAAACATAACAAAATTATATTCCTTTCAAACATTTGTAAGAAATGGAAAAAAATACCTCATTAAAAAATGATGCGAATATTTCATTAAAAAATAATTTAAAATCTCTTCATGGGTAAAATATTCCATAATAAAGCATAGTATAATAGGAAAAATATTATTTATAATTTTTTTGGAAAATTTTGAAATGAAAGGAGAATATTTCCAAATGAGTAAAAATCTAATGTCAATTTTTTTTAAAAACATTATTCTGGTCTCTTGAGTATTGAAAGGAGGAAAATGACAAGAAAACATATAATTCTCATAATTAACATGAACAGAATAAAATAGATTGGAGTTTACAAGGTAAAAATAATATAATTCTTCCAATAGATACTTATAATTGAACAATCTCGAATAATGATGAGATTGTGTGATAAACCCTCACCACTTTTGTAACATTAGAATCATAACACTAATGAAAAAAGTAACATCAAATTAAATATAAAATATTTAATGGTATTAATAGAAAAATATTTGTGATATAACATATAAATGGGATGTTATATAAACCATATAAAAACAAATAGGTTCATAAAACAAGTGATTTCTAAATATAGTGGAAATTGATACAAAATGAATCATAATGATAGTACAATATGTGAGAATGAATAAGTGAAATGATTATATTTATTAAAGGTCAATACAAATAATACAATTGTTAATAATACATAAAATAAATAAACACCCTTATACACATAATATTATAATATCAATGATAAATAAAATGTAATATAACCAAATGAAAAAAATTTCTGTTATGAAACCACTTACCACTTATTAACATTCAATTCAAATACTCTATGATGTTATAATTAAAATGGAAACATGAAAAACCATAAATAATTATTGATTGTTTATATTATATGTACAATTGGTACTATATACACCATATAAAATAAATTAGGTGAATAATAATAAAATATGCCTTAATAAAGTAAAACTGATACAAAATTCCTTACCAAAGATCTGACTCATCAAACACGTTGTCTATCTCCCTAAATGATAAAAATATTGTAATTATTTTCATATAATATATAAATTTTATTTTTTATTACCACTTTTAATTTATTTATTACCATATTATATTAATTTTAATAATTAAATAATTCATCATCAAAATTTAGATGAAATTTAATTTTTATGTACAAAATGACTATGAAAGTTTGACAACGATGAAAGGGCTTATTGATCTATTCTATATATAATAATATTCATGAAAAAATATTACTTTTAATATAGAAATTATAATTTTTTTAAATCATCTATGATATAATGTTATCAAAAATGAACTACATTATAATGAGAGAGATGGTAAGCCAATTGTATGCATGAGTAAATTTCCAATTCTCAATGATCTTAATGGAATGAAAATATGTATTTTTTTACTTTAAATAATAATAATTATTAATTAAATACAAAATTATTTCCGTAGATAAAATTATATACTGCATTTATGCAATGTTTTTATATAAAACAAATCAAATCGCATTTTGAAGGTGGTAATCCACATGTATGCATGAACGCCATTATCATTTAAAAAAATGGAATGGTATTAAATTATTTTATATATTATACTTCATTAATGATAAGTATATTATGAATATATTATATATCAATAGTAAATATATCATAGAAACCATTCTTAAGTGGATTTTATTGAAAACAAATTATATTTGTTTGTGAGGCGTAATCCCCCATACGCATAAATGAAGGATTTTTCCCATTTTATGGAATAGAGGATTGAAATTTGAATTGAAATTAAAATAATCAATATTAGAAACCTAATGAAAATTTTTGTTACATCAATTTATATGATTTTTATTTATAGGATGTGGAATAATATATAATTCCAAAACATTTTTTGATGTAATATAACTTCTTTAAAAACACATTTTCATTACAACTTAAACCCCATTTGGTTGGTTTTATGGTCAATAAAATTCCCATATGAGATTATTAGGGATTTAATGATGGGTTTTGTGTAGCTATTTTTTGAACTAAAATGTTTTTTAGGTGTTAGGTAAAGATGAGTTGATGTTCTATTTTTTAAGATATATGATAGAAACTCAAGGAATATATTAAATTAATAAATTAATATAAATTAATGTTCATATTAAAATGGTTTAAATTTTTTTATATAAGAATATATGGTTATTGGTATTAAAAATAATATAATTATTGACCATATTTTTTCCATGTTATTCTTTGAAATATATTTTGGAAAATTTTCAAAGTCAAACACTATTAATGTACATGATTCCGAGGCCTGGAGAACACATAACTAATTTCACAAAATAAATAATATATTTTATATACCCGGTATATTTGTTTTCATAAATATTAATATATCTTATAATCGAAGTCTGGTATCAGAAATCTAGGACCATGGGTGAGTCTAGACCATAGAGTTGACACCCTATTCCACATAATGCAGGTCACCACTAGATGTTCGGATAATTCTATTATTGGATGATATGTAAACTTACATAAATAATTTATTTTTATATTTAACTAACTAAATTAATGAAAACCTATTCCATATTTTTATATATTATTCATGAAGATATCTCATGTTAGCCACATGAGGGTTGTACCATTGAAAGGAGTATTCAACAATTCTTCATTTTGGTTTTCAGATTGGATGACAATCTAAAATAAGATCTTGGTGAATAGAAGAATAAAAAAGGAAATATAATATCCATGTTAGTAGATAACACATTATTCACCAATGAGATATCCAATATTGATGTAGGACTCATCATTTTTGGTTTATTCCATAATTGATAAATGATTTAACATGGTAAAAACCATATTGTTCTTTCTGATATTAAATGATAATTTCCATGACCCCACATATCTGATATAAATTTTCTATTCAATATATTATTTTATTTGTTCCATATTTCACACCCCATACATCCTCAATTTATTTTCATTGATCAAGAACATTTGGATGATGAATTATGAACCTTTATTTTTGTTATTTTTCATCATTTTTTTCATCATCTTCACTGTTGGCCTATGAGGCCACGAAACGAAATTTTTGGGAAAGATTTTTTGTAATTGAAACCTTATATTTTCTATTTATTTATGTAAAAATAGAGTTTAAAAATAAAAGGATTCGTATGTATAAATAATGTGATTCAAGAGATGGAATTACAAAACATGGATCCCATGTAGAGATGGAAGCGATCCAAGAGATCTGTTAGATAATGCGAGCTTCATGTGGGAGAACCATTTTCTAGTTTCCATCAAATGGTGGGTCGAAATAAATGGATGGAAGTATTTTTAATAATTTATGGTTGATCATATAGATGATTTAGTTTTGGGAGAAACATGTCTATGTAATTCAGAGAAGATCTAACATTATGTAAAAACCAGACTATATGTCGTTTAATCTGATGAATGCTTGATTTGTTGTACCATTACATTGGAATCTAGAATTTCATTATGCTTATATATATATAAAATCCTATATAAGGATCACATTATATGTGATTCCCTGTTTTAAGACATGGAATGTATGGGGAGTACATTCCAAAATCCCATGTGGTCCTACACAATGTGTAGGGTGGGGCATACACTATGTACTGGAACGTGAGCAGTGTATATGGACATTATCATAAAAAAAGAAGCATGACCAAAATAACATGACAAAGTCCATGGTAGCCATGAAATGCTATGTAGTACTAGAATTACCATTTTTTACTACATGTCTAAAGAGTCGTGTGTTTGAAAGGACACAACCAGGCAGTAGAGTGGACCACATGAGTTATGGGTCAAGTACATGACATGTATTTACTATTCTAGGTTGTTTATATATATCATATCACCATCATTTGGACTCATACATTGGAACAGAATTAGACAATGTTGATTGTAGTTATTCAAAGAATAAAATGGTTTTCTTTAAAAAGGATTTAGATTTTTGATGTGTGATGTTTTGAGTGTGACTCTTATATAAATAACACTCAATGATGATAGTGACTAGACATGATCATTAGAGTGGAACCCTCAAACTAGGATAGGACTTGTGTCTTCTACCCCCATATTAAAACACTCATACTGGACCATGGAATGGATCTGTTACTTATACAGTGGAACCACTTGATAAAATTTGGTGTGTGTCTTTATCTAACTCTATATTGAAACCCCTACAAGTCTAGGGTTTCAGTCCAATAACAATAGAGTATAACACCATCGAAAATACTTGGGAATGAGTCCTATATATACCTATATAGTGGAACCCATTTACTATGATATATTCTGAGATATCTACTTATAGGTTAGAACTGACTAAATACAGTAGGGACGGGGGACTCTGTCTCCCTACCAAGTAGAACCCTCCTACTATGTTGACGTATCGATACTCTACATAAATTATGGGACCCCCACTAATAGACTATGTCATGGTTCCTCTATTCATCCCCTTAGGGGAACCCTTCTATTATACCATGGAACGGGTACTCTATCAATATTTCATTCCACCTTGACGACTCAACATAGTGGCATTGTGTGGCATCACATAATTACTTCTTTAGACAATCACGTGAGATGATAGGTACTGACAAAAGAATCATAGGACTGATGGAGGAACCTTTTCCTTGTAATGTGTTGCGATATTGAGATACCATTTCATTATTTTTGGGCATTATTATATGAAAATATATATTTTTGG
This sequence comes from Viscum album, assembly GCA_963277665.1. Lineage (NCBI taxonomy): Eukaryota > Viridiplantae > Streptophyta > Magnoliopsida > Santalales > Viscaceae > Viscum > Viscum album. Next base: position 1,862,875,895 of record OY728142.1, on the reverse strand, counting down.
TGGGTTCCACTTCACGCTAGCTATGGGTTGAGTATTGTACTATGATCACGTCTCTCATTTCTACCATCTTTTTATTTTAGGGAATTTTACTAGGTATATATATAGCCACCCCTAAATGGTATTTTTTTCAAACATTTCATGTCTTATGAAGATGAAAACCAATCAAATAGTCAATATAAAGGGGAACAGGGTATACCCAATAACATTTGGGCTCATAATATGGTTGAGGCTTGTAGATTTAGAGATAGGTACTCTCAACAATTATTTCCTTGTTAATTTTTACTTGGGATATCCTTTCGGGTGGGTATGTGTTTTCCACTTTATTTTTCACATTAATATATCAAACTCATTGTATTCTAGAGAGGTTGTTGCATGAATGGTTATTAATACAGATATTACTTTCTTTTCTTGTGTATTCCTCTTCACTTCTGCGGACCAGCCTTCCACCAGCTAGGTGGGACATGATGGTTTCGGTTATGATATAATAGTATCATAGATATTTTATTCATTAGAATGGTGTTTGTAGTTTTACCCTTTTTATTATTTGTTTGGGACAAAGGGATACCATGTCACTGTGTCTTGAGTGTAGATTTCTATAAAGGGACCCAAAATGTTGATGTGATGGCCAACATATATATACACCAAAACTCTGACCAAAGTCTTCTTGACCCAATATACCAATACACAGGTTTCATGAGTCTTGATAAATAAATCTTATATGGTTGATTATTTTTAATATACTTCCTTTATTATATACCAATATATTTATTATCATCTAATTATTGGTTTTCTTGATTGAATATTTTGAATTCCTCTAGAATGAAGGAATCCAAGTTTTTGAATTAGGATCCTAATGATAATATTACGAGTAATAAAGAATTATTACAAGGTTCATAATGTGAGATATTACTTCTATGTTATCATGTAGAAACATGTCAACCTATTGAGTTGTGGATTATACTAGTAGAGCAGGCATATGATATGTGGAGGATTAGTTCAATCTATGAGTTTTGGTGCCAAATATAGTTGAAGTTCTATAGTTTGATATGTCTCTATACAATTAAAAACTATCAAGTGTCGATGAAATTATTTTTCTCTATTGAGAGGAACTCAACATATGAAATGATTATCTTGGATACCTACCTTTTCCAACGAGAAGTTGGGTTTTGACAGAGTGTAGTTATGAAGATGCATAATGAGTCATCACTCTCGTGGTCTGACTTCCAACATCAATCCTTTAAGGTAATAACCACTTGTTATTACAATCAGTTTGGATTTAGGATCTCTTGCAGATGTATTAGGGGGGGATGAAAATTTATGTTTATATTGAGAATTTTATTGACCTCAAATGGTACTCCCTCAAAATGATTCAGGGTGGCTAGTTCTGGGTTCTAATGATTGAGCAGGGTCTCTTTTTATAAATCTATTCCAGGGTCACAACCTTGTGAATTTCCAAATATTATATGGTGTTTGAGAGGGAATAAATGATATAGATATTTCTATCAAAGGGATACCATGAACCACTTACTGGTAGTGGGATTAATAGGAGTGACTTGTTATCAGAATCTTGTAGGTTCCAGTCAGAAGTATATCAGTGTAGGAAATCTTATTAAGAAGAAACTAAAATATGTATCCAAGTGATACATGGACTTCATAGAGGAACATGGATTATTGAATTGGTTAAATGTTATTTATTTGATGGTAGATGTTACATTGAATGTGATTTCCAAAGCCAACATACTGAAGAGTGAAGGAAGATAGCTAATGGACAACTATAGAATATGTAGCACTGTAATCATAGATATCCCATGCATGGACAGGTCATTCACTAGGGTGGTGGATGTGGAAGAAGCAATGGTGGGGCTCTCGCCGGAGAATTTGGTAGGGGTTTATAACGTTACGATCAACTTCAACCACCACCACCTACTAGAACACATTAGGATCATGGTTCTTGTGGTCATGGCCATGGGCAGTTAGAGGCTATAGAGCTATATGACCCATAATATCATTAGTTGACTAGTTGTAAGATATGTGTTTATTATACTCTTTCTTATATACTATTATACATATATTGGATTCATTAATTTATCTCATTAATCCTGGTGAAATGGTTAGATATACCTATTGGGACTTCATCCCATCAATATTGGATTGAGGTTCTTATGGGGATTCTTATTTATTATCTTTTATCTTGTAGAAGCGTGAGATATCACATGATGGAAAGAGTTTCACATGAGACCCCATTCTCTCCACAATGAAACTTTATGACATCAACTTTTGTATAGATTGTTTTTCCATGATCCAAAACTTGATTTTATATTATCATAAATGAGTTAGATGCCTTAAGGTAAATGGCACATGATTCTTCTTTACATGAATGAGAGATCTCATATTTTAGTTAGTTGGTTTTTCAAGGTTTAATTTGTAAAACATAAACCATTGGTTGTAAAATTTATCCCTTGGTGTAGTGGGTATTCATACATTTATATTATTTCAGTGATAAAGGATTATATGGATATCCTTCTTGTGGATCTTATAAGAATATCTCTAAGGTGGGAGATAAATATTTTCATCAAATTTTACAAGCTTACCACTCTGATATATTATGTGATATATCAAATAGATCCTACGAATCATATAAATATGATCATTATGTTTGATTAACTATGAGATAAGTCTTTCATCAGACTCATTGTTTCTCCTAGGGAAGCTATAGTTTTGATTATGAAAATAGTGGACGAGATCAGGGGCTTGGTATTGGTTATCGGAACATGAACCAGGACATGATATTAAATAGGTACCCAATTATATGGATTGAAGCCCTCTTGGATCAATTTCAATGAATGATATGGTTCTAAAATATTGATCCCAACTATGTCTACCGCCATTTAAGAGTACATGAGGATAATATTTTGAATATGGAATTATGATGTCTCTATAGACACTATGATTTCCTCTTTATGCCTCTTAGTGTGAATTATATTCCCACTCTAATTAATTAATTGATGAACTGGATATTCTAGACATTGTTGGTATAATTTGTAGTACTCTTAATTTATGACAAACTTGTCTACTACATATCATATGTGGAGAAAAAATGAGCACTTAATTATGGTCCTTGAAATTATTTTAGAGCGCCAACATTATGGTAGGATCCCAATGTTCTTGTTCTATAATAACTATGGTCACTTTCTATAGAAATTTTTTTGAGTATGTATTAGCTATGCACCTAGAGATGGTGGATAATGTACTTCTTAGTTATCCACCCAATAGTTTGCTTGAGGTGCTGGGTTTTTATAGACTGGATGGGTATGAAAGGTGATTTGTGGCATATATATAAGATTAAATCTCCTATGATCACCTAAATGTTGAAAGGTAAACCATCTACCTAAACTATGAAGTGCCCATGATCCTTTGAGGATTTAGGGATAAGACTAATTATTGACCCTATTTTAAAAGTACTATAGGAGGGAGAGGATTATGTATTATATTGATATACCTCTAGATTAGGGATCAACTGTGTGTTGATTCTAAGGTGGGGAAAGACCACATATGGGTCAAGGATGTTTAGAGCCCATGAGAAGTACTAAATGACTCAAATCCTATAGATTTAAGAGATAGTGTTATCTCTGAATATGAAGTGACGCTCTATTATATTAGAGAACATTATTGTTTACTCAAAAAATTAGTGTCTTAGGCTTGTCATCAAGCCGAGAGACCTAAAACTGAGATATATGTGTTTGTTGATGTTATTGTAGTCCAAAACATTTGAGATAGTCTATTTACATGGAATTAGAAATGTGGTGGTGGATTCTATTAGATAGATGTATTGTTCTCAGCTTGTAGAGGAGGCATTTTAGAAGTTATTTTCATTACATCTAACCCTAGATGGAGAGGGGGTACAAATTTTATTTTATCAAGGATGATGAATCATCCTCTACATTATCATCTGAATGAGTATAAGTTAGGAGATATCAACTGTGAGGTTCTACATGACTATATATCCTTGGTAGAATCACCGTAAAGATTATATGAAATAGGTAATCATATCATCCTTTTATAGGTAAGGATGGTGGTCTTAATTATGATTCAAGAGGATGTGATAAGGGATTCAGAAACATCTCATTCAGATATACATCTTGGTGTAGGTATTATGTATTAAGACCATTAGATGTATTTTTTGTGGTATGGAATATGGTGGATCAAAGATGAGTTCATCTCTTTGATGCTCGTATGTCAGCAGGGGAAGGATGAGCACCAAGTTCGTGCAAGTTTTTTAAAACCTCTTGAGTTCCCATAATACAATTCGGACGAAAGATCCACAGACATTGTGAAGGGGACTTCATGTATGGTGATAGACCATACCACTATTTGGGTAATTTGTGATGGACAAACAAAGTCAGTGACCTTCCTTTCTATCATGGAGTAGTGTTTAGTAGAGGGTTTGGGAAGTTTTACATGTGTGTGATTATATGCATTCATGGGGTTTCCTCGACGATTGTCTCTGGATATGTTTCATGGTTCACATAACTATTTTGGATATGCTTTTAGAAGGAATTTGTGACCCTGTTTTGAATGAGTACAAAATTTCCCCCCATATAGATGGGAAGACTAAGAACACTATCTAGGTATTGGACTATATGATAAAGGATTTATTATTAAAAAAATTTATTATGGGAGGATAATTAATCATTTGTATTTTTTTATTATAAAAATAGTTATCACTCTACTATCAACATGGAAACATTTAAAAACATGTATGTGAGACCCTTCAAGGAACACTTATGATGGACTGAAATTGTTGTGGCATCTGTTTTTGGACCAGAGATCATGTTGACGACAATAGAGATGATCCAGGTGATCCATGATAATATAAGGGAAGATCAAAGGGGATATTAATCTTATGTAGATCTATATCATAGGACGTTGGATTATAAGAGGAAGAACATGTTTTTTCTGAGATTCATTCTTTGAAGTGGATTTTAGATATTCATTCGGCAGTCAAGATATCCTTAAGTCTCTTAAAATAAATCTAGATATTGTATATGGTTGAAAATGTCCCTTACCTCTTATACTCTCTCCCATAGTTGTAGTAGGTTCATGATGTATTCCATTTATCATAACTGAGAAGATATGCATAAGATCCCACACACATTATTGAGTAGGGGAAGCAAAAAATCTGGGATAGATCCATATTCAGGGAGTACCTAGTGGAGAACAAGGACTATAAAGAGAGTAACATCCATGGATAGACCTATTCCTTTGATCATGTTTTGTCGAAGCATGGGAAAATTCCAAAGAGATCATGTTATAGGGATATCCAAATGTGGTCCAAGAATCAGAACATTTTAAATCAGTTTCTTAATTTCATGGAAACAATCACGATGGATGGAATAATGTAGAGACCCAATGATATGATTTTACGTCTTTGAAATATATCAAGGAACATTTTTGGATCTAAGCACTGATATGGAGATCAATTCCAATGACCACTATGCCTGGAATATATTTTATAAAAATATTCAAATTAATTTATATCACAGACATATTTTTTTCATAAATATTGAGATATCATCTATACGTAATATAATATTGTAATTCTGAGAGAATTTTAGTGTTTGGAGTGGGGTTTTCCCCCGGGTTTGACATGAAGCTAGTTTGCATTGGACATTCAGATAAAGTGTCCATTATGCGGAGATGTTAAATAAAGTTGATAATTTATTCATTTAATTAATTAATTATTTGAACTAAAATGAATTACCTATATATTTAATTATATATTGACAATCTGTAGGGATATCATCAAAATATTTGGGTTTTTGAGAGGAGTATTCCACCATTCGTTGTTGGTGGTTTGAGATCGGACAACACACATCTTCCTTATCAAGGTGAATTAAGGCACATAGAACAAAAAAATATCCCCCATCATTGGTGATAACATTAATTACTAATGAATGATACCATATTGAAGATGTAGTTATCATTTTTAGATTAGGGCCTTATGATTAAATTAATGAGTACAATCAAAACCTTATTCTTTGAATTGTGTATAAATAATCCTTCATATGAACCCTGGTTTTGGGTTTTAATTTTTAATTTCATTTTTTCTTTATATATCACCACGGATATCCACAATCTAAATTCCTTCTTCAATAAAATTTTTTCCAAAAAAATCATCCCTTGTTTTTTTATTTTTTCCCTGATTGTTCTTTTCATTCATCATTGTTGGCCAACATGGCTATGATTCGATATTGTAGGGCAGGTTAGTGCATGGTCGAACACCCAAAATCATAAATTAATATAGTTCGATGGGATGATTGATGATATGGAGATGAATTTGGATGAATCAGTGGATATGATAGATTCATTAGTTGATATATAATTTGAAGGGGCATTGTACTAGAACATGCGATGTGTTAGAGAATGTGGGGATCATATGAGAGAAAAAGATACATATTTCTGGACAATAGAGATGTGGAATCAATGATCAGTGGTGTTTTCCACAATTTCTAGGTGGCCTAATATCTGATTTAGTCTTGGGAGAAATACATATTATGTTCATGGTTTATATTTCACTTTCTATAAACAAAAATAGAGTACACATTGTTTTGTACGATAAATATATATCATGTAATTCGGTTTTATCAGTATATAGGGATTCACGATGGAGTTAAATAACAAACAATATATGGAGGGAAACAATTTTCTATAATCCCATGTTTTCCAAATTTGTTTTTATTGGTTGTTTAAGCCTACGATCCCATTGACCTAACATGCCATGTAGGGTGGGGCACAAATTGGGTATTTTCCACATGGAAATATTATATGGGCACAACTTGAAGGACAGAAAAGGCTCTATAGAAACACTAATCAACCCTAGGCGGTTTATAAATTTCATGTAGTATCTTATAAAATGGTTAGTAATATATGGACAGAGATTTGTGTGCTAAAAAAGATGATGTTAGGTATTAGAGCGGGACTACCCGTTGTTTGGGTCCCACACAGGATCTATATTTACATTTCTAGGACTCTTAAATCTCATACATATCCATTATTGGACAAATATTTTGGCCCATAAGTATCTTAACCTGAGTGTTTTTCATTTTAAAAAATTATGGTGTCATTTGTAGTAGATTTGTTTTATAAAATGTGATATATTCTGATAGTGAGGCATATTTAGTCGATGCCCAATGACAATAGAGACCAGACATTGTCATCCTAGTGGAACCCTCCCTCTAGGTAAAGGAATGGGTCCTCTACCCATAGTTTATACCCTGCTAATATTATAGGGTATGAGACTTCTACATAAAAAGGGGAATCCCATATATAAACTATGGAATGGGTCCTATATCTAACTTCTAAGTGGATCCATCATGCGGTTCTAGGACCTGGGTCCTCTACCTATAGAGTGGATCCCACATGATGGAAAAGGGAATGGGTCCACTGTTTACCTATATAGTGGAACCCCTTCTGTTACATGGAATGAGTCCTCTACTTATAGAGTAAAACCCCTCGATGGACTAGGGTGAGGGTACTCTATCTACCAATAGTTTAGAACCCTCCACTTGTGTCCTGAAACAGTTCATCTACATAATGTTTGGGAACCCCTTGATGCAATAAGGTAAGGGTCTCTATTTATTTATGGATTTTAACAATCCTATTGTACACAGAAATTAGTCTTTAATCTAAATATTATGCCACCTTGATTATTTGGTATTGTGTTGAGTTGTGTCTCTAGACAGTTACTTCTTCAGATAGACTCATGAGATGATGGGAATTAATTTTGGACTATTGGAATTGATGGATGAATCTATGTCATGGGATGCGCTATGAGATAGACAAACCCATTATCTCCCATCTAGCTATCTTATTTGAGAATATATTTTTTATTGGGTAATTATTATCTGTAGATATGGTTTGAGTATTCAGCATCTATAAAAATCTTTTATTTCACCCCTTCAACTTCTAGGGTAATCCCAATGGGTATTAATATACTCACCCTTTTAGGGGATTTTCCAACATGTGTCATGTCTTATAAAGATGATAAATAGGTCCATGAAATTTATTGCAGATCATAAGGAATACTAATGTGAATTTGACCATGTATGTTGGTCAAGGCTCTGAGATCATGAGATGTGATATCTTTTCATTTACCATGTGAGTAATTTTCATGTTGGGGCATCATTTATAGTTGTTTGTGTATTTTAGCCTTTAATTTTCTATGTATGTTTGCATAAAAAAAATTTGTTCCCTATAAGACTTATATTAAATATTATTATTATAAATGTTAATATTTTTTATTTTTATTCCACTGAACTTCTTTATGGATTTTATTACGTGTATGCATACTTGTACACAGCCAATGGCCTCCCGTTTTAGTTAGGCCATTAATCATTTTTCACTATACCTTGATCTGTGGAGGTGGGTTTGTGGTAGTTGTAGCTTGGCCTACCATTAGCCAGTCATGCACCAGTTTTTTGTGTCCTAACATTATTATAACATAATAATTGAACATTTTTAGGTGATTTATTCAAACATGTATTTTTCTATTATCCATTGATAAACATTTTTGATAATTACCTTGGTAATAGAATTTTAACTATTTTGGGATAATTATTGTTATTGTAGAAGAAAAACTATTCTATAAAGGACTCGTAGATGATATTTGAGAATAAATATCAATAATTTTAATTATGATATATTTTTTTTAAAATTTTAATCTTTTAAAATAATATTATTTATTATAAAATATCATTATTCTCAATTTTAGAACTATTAATTTAATTATATTTTAAATACAGCAATTAAAATAAAAAAAATATAATATATTCCTTTAACACATAATAAATAAGATATATTTATCTAAAAAAATTTAGGATCACAATAATTCTTTTGACTTATTTTACTTTTAATATATTGAAAAATATTAATTTATTTTTATATTTATTTATTAAATAAAATGTTGTTATTTTGTATGAATTTATGTTACTATTTCAATAATAAATATTAGCAATAAATTACCATGATTAAAAAGTAATCTTCAAAATTACAACTGGGATCAAAACATAACTTCTTTTTATCCCTACATTAAAAATGTAATGATAATAAAAAAAGAAAATGTTATTTTTTAATTTTCATTAGTTAATTTTATAAAGGTCCCAATCATGTACAAATATCAACAAAATGTTATATATTTTATTTTTTATGATTATGGAAGAAATATATTCCGAAAATAATATTTATATAAGTCATAGTGTAACATTTTAGTTCATATGAAAATATTTTTTCACTCAATTAACACATTTTACCTGCACGAAATTTTTTTTCACTACTAATACTATTCATAATGTGAAAAAATAAAATTGAAATATTTACTAAATTTGGATCTCCTAATTAAAATTAAGGAATTATTTTTTAAGGATTCAAAAAATAGTATTTCCAGATATTAATTTAAAATAATACACCTAAAATATGATGAAAAGAGGTTCTTTAGGAAAATGAAATTTTAATCAGTAAATGATATTTTATAAAGTCTATGTCTATCAATCGTAATTACTTGAATTTAAATTATTATAAATAGTAATATTTTCTATATATTTATTTTAATATTTTATTTATTAATTTTTATTTATATTAATTAATATCTATAATGTTTATGCACTAAAAAACAGTTTTTAGAAAACTATATTTTTTTTATAAAAATATACATATACCAAACTCATGAAAATTAATCATTATATTGAAATTAAATAAATTATTATAAAAATACTGTTCAATTTGTAACATTAACTCCAAATAGAATATATAATGGTTATTTTAAATTTAATTATTTAATGGAAATAAATTACATTATTTTAGATATCATTAGTTTTCACCATTCACTGAGAAATCAATCATTTCTGAAAAATCTAAAAAATTTAACCTATATTAAATTGGGTATTATTTTTTAAAAAATTATTTTCATTTTATGAAAAAAGTTATAAATATCTCAAAAATTTATTATACTATTTTCATAAACAAATGAAATATAAATTATTATTTAAGAAAACATTTCATTGATGAATATAATGGCCTTACTGAAACTAAATGGATTATTTACTACGAATTGTTAAATATCATTTCACTTATCAGGACCATTATAAATGTTTCATAATGTATTTTATCCTATAAACATATTCCAATTTAACTTGAATGTTAAAATTATCTTATTTAAATTATAATATTTCATGGTTCATTTAAATCGGCATTTCATTTCATTTACGTTATTGTCCTGTGAATTATTTCTCAATATTTGAGAGTTAAAATTATTATTTATTGTGGTTGTGGATTTTTTATGTTATTTATCATTTATCAGTATTTGGATTTTTAAATTTAAAACATGTTGGTTTTGAATTTATGTGATTGAGTAAATGTTTATATTAATGATATTGATGGACTGTGAAATACAATTTCATTCTCAAAATTATATTTGTATTTGAGAAGTTAGAACATATTTAATTAATAATGAAATAATTTAGTGATGGTATTTATTGTTTTTACTTGTCAATTGTTGGTTAATGGGTGCAATTAAGGGACATGGTTGTGGAAATATTGATGATTCAATATAATATCCATATTTTATTTTTCTTGACTGTATTTTAGTTGAATTCAAACATTTTTATTCTTCTAAATTTATGTCACATAGTTTTTTAAATATATAAAATTATAATCCTACCTGGAAATTCAAATTTCATCACCCTAAACATTTGTGTTGAGAATATTAATAGGAAATAAAATTTAGAACATGGATATCATCTTTCCCAGATCTAGTAGATTTTGGTGTATCTGTTAGAGTCTTACATGGTTATTTTGTATGTTTTGCGTCGTTGCTAAAATGTATGTCGACATATAACAACATATCAACTACTGGTGTATAATTTCTATGAATTTTATTGAGTTTATTGGCAGTTTTAATTTATTTCTCATATGTTTAGTAATGATATTAACTCCTATATTATGGGTTTATTCCCCGAGTGTTTTTTACACCTTTTATACAATTTGAGTTAGGCCATGTGTGTAGAAGTTAGTCTCATCAACGAATCTAGTGGACACTTGAGTTGATATATGGGTGATCATTTTTATTATAAGATATGGTTTTTAGATATGGTGAAGTTCGGAGATATTCACTTTTGAGGATTACGTTGAATTAGTTGGGAATTAAGTGTCATTTTTTCTTAACATGTAAATATTCTAACGAAACATCTTAGACAAAGAGTTACCTTATGATATAACACAAGGAAATTTATATTAAGTTACACATTTTTTCGTCAATGTGTACTATTTTCATCGTAATAATTGTGTAGTGGTACATACATCATTTTCATTGTCATGAGATTATATTTATTCATTATGAAACCTGATTATATTATTTTTGGTGATATTTTGATTTATGAAATTGTGATTTTTTCAATAATGAAGATGTTGTTAACTTAATATCCATGAAATTTTAACATTTCACTATATTTTCATCTCACTCAACCAATCCCTGATGTTATATTAATTTGGAATTTTTTTCCTTTCGGTATAAAAATTTTGGTTTTATGATTTAATATACATTGAATGATAAAAAATTAATATATAGATTTTATGAGAAAAATGTAAGAAAATTTCAATTTTTTTAAATATATTATGTTCAATATATTATTCCACCCTTATGATGTTTTGGTTTTTAATAATAAAAGCTTAATAAATTATTTAGAATGTGTAATTTAAATTTTCTTATAAGGATTCATAATAAATTTAATTATGTATTTTATTTTAGAATTTCATTAATGAATAATTATATATTGGTTAGTGAATATTTCTTTATCATATGATAAGGAAAAATTTCAATATTATGTTTTCATATTCTTGATTTATTACTATGAATTGTTATGATATGTTTTAAGTTATAATTATAATATATGTTGGATCAAATAAATGATATATATATATATGTATGTTTTTTTAAACAAATAGAAAGTTATAATTATAGAAATAGTCATTTATATTGTATAACCTAAAGAGACTGAATTATTATAAATTATAAAAACAAACTTGACATTATTTACGTTTAAGGTTTAAAATAATGACTAATGATGAATATATACAATTCATCTTATATGAAATCATTATTATGATTTGCTGATGTCTAATGATTATTATGTGAATTATTATGTGATCATGTTGAAAAAAATGAAATTTTATGTATTACTTGTCATGTATATCATGTTTCATATAGATGAAATATAAATGAAAATATACATAGGATACTTTTTCAGGAATTCTATAATAATTATGATTTGATAAAAAAATTCTGACGAATATTAAATTGGTGGGATGTTTTAGTTTAAGCAAGAATCTTAAAAGTGGTTAATATCCAACATTTACATGATTAATTTTAGTAAGATATATATTAGTAATTTTCAATGATATATTGAACAACGATTGTAATGTTAAATTATTATGATTAAATCAAAATGAAAACAAATTTTAGAATAATTTTATATACCACTCATAGATGTATCAGATGAAATTTCCATATAACGATTAATTAGATATATCATAAAACTTAAATATTATTTCAATGATTGTTTTATATAGTGGTATTCCTTATTCATAACATGTTTTCATAATATGTAATTTTTTTACATATACGAATTTTCAAGGGTCAAAAAGATTTTTTAAAAATGTATTTTTTGTAAAAGGTAATGGTTTTAATTTATTTTGAGATTTAAAAGCTCTAATATAATGAAATTGAACTGTGAATGCATTATGAAATATAAAAAAGTTCATATAATGTCAAATAATTTTTTAGAATTTTTTTTTATTTATATTTCATTGTTAAATTTATTTTCTCTTCACATGATGGATGTGATTGATAGAGGTAAGTGGATATTATATTGAGATATATAACATTTCACTTCCAGGTTCTGCCCAAAGGTTACCCATAACCTGTAGGCCACATGGCCTCATTCAAATTTCCCCAAACTCTAGAGGCTTTGGAATAGTAGTGATAGCCATGGGTGTGAGAGTCAAAAAACTATTCCATCATTGGGAGACTATACATAGTGGAATGACAATAGTAAACAATAGTGTAAGTAGTAATACCAGTAAAAGTAGTAAACAATAGAAGAATAATAGAAATATAAAAACAAGAGAACCTATAAATGATTCATGTCACATGTATCTTGGAAGTAATCCAAACTAATCACAATGCCAGAAAAAAAACACTTAAGCAAAAGTACAACATAAAAACAAGTAAACTTCATCTGCATCACAAGCCTCATATTGGTCCCATGCACTCCAACTCCAATAGTAACCAAGTGCGTCATGAAGTGGGGAGCATTCCATTATCTATACTTACAACCACATAATCTGTTTGGGTCCAAATGCATGACCAAAAATTTGTGTGACATGATTCCCAATAGGCATCCATGAGAAGAAATGTGCCTAACTGTCATTGAATATATTAAGTATGTAATATCATGAAATAATATAAAAAATTAAAATGTAGTAAAAGGTAAACAATCCTACAGTTTTCAATTACTTTCCTTTACATTAATTCTTCAAATGGTTGAATAATGAAATCTCAGTATATATCCTAAGATCTATATCCCCATGTAATAGAAAATAGATATCTCAGAAGACCATTTAAACAATCTAGTAAAATAGAGTTCATGCTAGTTATTTATCTTGGAAGACTCATCCCAATCATTCAATCATTCATAAGAAACCCCTTGGGAAAGTTCTCACTATCTAATCCCTTTGGTTTAACATCTCCTCAATTACATAAAATAATGACCCTATGGGAATGTTCACACAGTCTTACCCCTTTGGCCCCACATAACACTAATCATTAGAAAACAACCACCTGGACAGCTCTCACAGTCAATACCCCCTTAGTATGCATAATAATTATAAACTGAAATGACCACCTATAAGCTCTATGTCTCAATTCCATAGAATCCAAAATTCATTTGAGGATGACCCTTTGGTTCACTCTCCGAGTCTAACCCCTATGGTCCATGACCACCTGGATGATCTCACAGTCAATACCTCTTTTCAATATAACAACAATTCATACATAAATGACATTACATCAGGATGCTCTCTCATTTAATTAACCTTGTTCAAACATTCACAATGTGAAACACATACATTTAATATAATTATAATCACCCCCTGACAATAAGTGGCATGGTAAACTAAGAAACCCTAACATGCATTCTATACCAAATGGCCACAATCGATTTAACAAGATAAACACACCCATAATAAATGTATGAACCCTTATGCATAAGAAATAACCCATTTTGAATCAAAAAAACCATATCAGGTATTAAATATGGTTAAATTCCAAAACTCATAATACACTAAACATGGTTATTCGACACATTAAGTGTATATAATCTCAAGACAATCAATGAAAGTCACAAACCACCTACCTTGATGTTGTGAGATAAATACTCTTGAATTAAGGCCCAATAATATTTGAGAAGGATGTAGATTTACAAAAATAGTAAAAACAATAATCCTAGAAAAACTCACAAGATATGTTGATTTAGGAAGAATGTCTCTAGGGAAGGAGAGAACTCAGCAGTGGAAATCCAAATCACCCGATGACATCTCAATCGGAGCTTAGATAGTGAACCAGATGGAGATGAATGTTCTCCACCATTCCATCACTATCCTGTAAGAACCGAGGGGAGAAGAAGGGTGTTCTGAACAATAGATGTGACCATGCACCTATTTATCCAATAAAAAAGATAATACATGGTGTTTTCATTTAATATACCCACCATGTACTTTCTTCATCCATCCCAAAATTATGTAGTCTTCTAGGTCACCGACATGGCCATGTAATCAGACGTTACATTGCTTGCAAGTGGTTTTGTGTGGTACTAGGGTACACAACGTGTACTCATATGTACATGGCATGTCGTAAAAAAATTATAATTTCTTCTTTTATCCTCAAAAAAGCCAAAAATAATAATCCATATCTTAAATTAAGATTCATATTTTTAAAAACATCACCCCCACCTTAATGATATTCATCCTCTAATTTCTTTTCCAAATGTGGTAAAGAAGAAGCTTCAGACAACTCTGGAAACTGTGGTTATACGTCGGCCTACCTATCCCAAGTCTCATCATGTACTCGCCCATGCTGCCATTGTGCATATAAAAGATGGACAGACATACCATGGAGAAACTTTGTGCTATGATCCAAATCCAAATACGGTGATCCTCGAAGGATGCACCCACCTCCAGCTAATCCTCCTCAGGTTTAAAAACATGAGAGGGGTTGGAAAAGGATCATCGCAGTTGTGAAACATGAATTAAATCGTGCATTTCTTGATACCTATGAGGTTACAAAAACTAATAGGAAGCAAGCCCAACTCTCTCCAAAACCCAAAAAGGCTGGGCCTATCTTGGTGAAGCCTTCCCCTATCACTTATTCCTCTTCTGTCCCATCCTCGGTGTGACACATAGAAAAAACATGATATCTGACCCTGAACACCAGAGGTTATCTCTGTCTATCAACAAAATATTTCTACTGACATTGTGTAGTGTCCATCCTCTTCTGAATCAACTCTACATACATAGTGGTCTCTTAGAAAATACGACGTTCCAATATAGTTGTCTATCCAACCACCATCCCACATATGGTAGATCGGCATGCACTACCATAAAAATCCTTATAAGGTTCTATCTGAATCATTTCCCGAAAACATCAATTGTAGAAAAACTCTAATAGGGGTATGTGTCTATCCCAAGAGCCCCTAAAATCATGGATGATTGCTCGAAAAATTTCCTCCAAAACCAAAATAGTTCACTCATACTTGACATCTATCTAGGTACGGTAAATGGTACGTTGAAGTACCTGTGTATCCAAAGCCCTATATAGTCCTTTCAAGACAAGAGATTTAAACCAGACATCCTTGTATGAAATAATAGAGTGTATAACACCATGTGAACATACAATCTACCAAATGTACAACTTTACAAATCCTCAAAAATGAAGGAGTCCTTAATCCCCAAGAAAATTGCAACATTCATGTGTCTGTCGAGATCAAATCACAATGTATCATTACCAAAATTCCTCTAACATTTGAAAGACCATATAGAGCACACCCCTGGGAATTCTAGTGATGCATATATCATGGTTTCCTTTAACTGGGTGAACCCAAACACAACTGAGGTCATAACCACAGGCACCCAGCAAGGAATGGTCAATCCAAAAATGACAAAAGCCAGAACAGGTCAAAAAGCCTTTCATTAAAAGACATTTCAAATTTTTACAACACTCCCATCCCAAACTAGTAGGGTGTTTAAACTGGCTCAATCAAATTGTAATCACAGAACATGAATGATAACAGTTCAATCATTCACCAGATGACTTATCTTCGAAATTCCTGGCTATGAAGGTCATTATATTGCAGAAGAAAATGGATTTCATTTTTACAAGACACCATGTGCTCCCAACAAACCCATTAACCAAATCCTACAACTATCTCTTGGTGATGATCCTATGTCATGTTATCCTTTGATCACTAAAAAGGTCATTCCACAACATGAACAAAAATGTTTTTCCGGATCCATCACAATAGGATTATTACCCCTTTAATCATCATATCTGATCCAATCTAAATTTATGAGATAACATTACATTAATCATCCTAGAGTCTAATGAACTCACCAAGGTGTTCCATATTCCCTTTACAACTATTTATTTGGTTTGAATCCCAAATTTCCACATAAGAAAACTAACTAAACCCAGAATAGAATACAATTGGAAATCAAGTCATGAAGTGGTAAGAATCAAGATTCTGTTCAAATTGTTCTTACATGGGAACTCAAGTATCAATAAAGATTAACCAAGACACTACTGAAACCATGCATCCAGAACACAACACTGAAATAGATCACAAACCTGTTAAATGACTTCCAAATATAGCACCATGTATAACTAATTCTATATTAGTTCACCTAGGATGAAATCAAGATAGTGGACGTGGTATCCGCCTAAGAAAGAGAACACTATGAGGACTTCAAATATTACTAGAAAAGGTTAGCCAAAGCACTACTAGATTACCACATGAAGGGAGCACCAACCTGAAACAACACTTGCATGAATGAAAATGTTCTTTCATAAATAACCAACCAAAAACAAAACTCGCAATCCTATAAATAACTCAAGTATAAATGACCATTTCCAAATAGTCTTTGATTGTGATCCTTTTACTTGGAAAGAACACATTTGAAATAGAACCGACATGACGTTCCAAACCAAGGAGTGTATTAGATGTCAAGAAGAACTATCTATATTCAAACAATCTAGTTCAGAAGAAAATTAAATGCAAGTGTTTCATTCCATGAACCACGATCACCACATCGCATCACATGTCCTGAGGTCGAAAAGGTAAATTGTCCAATGTGTCAAAACACCTATGTCCCAAAAATTCATTCCAAGTAGTGGGGTGAAAATGGTTCCATAACTCTTAGGTCTTTCTACATCAGATATTAATCAAGTTCATACACTACAACTCAATGCTCAATGATGTAACAGAACTCAATGTCTCATTTAAACACTTAACACTCGATGAGTATCACGTAATTCAACATGCACTAACATGAGTTTATTAGATCAATGACAAGATCTGGGGAACATTGCATATGTTTTTCATACTATTCATCATAGTACCAAATGGATCACTTATGAACCGACTCAAACCCACATCATTTACACAACCATTTACTCAGGTGATGATGTACCAAGTCATACATCACTAAGAAAAGGAAACTTTACATGACCTTATAAAAGACGGCAATTCCTGAGGCATGTGAATCCTAGAGAAAAAAGTGATCTTGAAGCGTGTTCCCACATTAAAAGTCAAGGGACAATGACCACCACTCCGAACAAGGATGTCGTTAAAAACCATAAGTCCTACCAGTGACGAAGACACCTGGACCACACAAATGTCCATAGATCATAGTAGAAAAAAGGCACCCTTCTCTATGAGTGCTACCTACCACATGCTAGCATCTTATGAATCTTAGGTATCAACTTCCACTGCTAGGTCATGCAAAATAGATTCACTAGGCACAAAATCCCCTAAAAATTAATTTATCTCAACTAATCAATGTAAAATAAGAAATTTTCACCAACATTCCATTAAAACCGTTAACCACACTAATATTACATTATGAATAGAGAGTTTAACAAGTAAGATAATTTTTAAATACCATGGAAACCTACAAGGTTCTTATTAAACCAACTAGTTCATCATAATGGGAACCCACTAGCAGTTGTTTAGCAACCCAAATCATGAACACATGAGGATCTCATTCTATTAAAACTCAATCCAAAACCACATAAGTTAAGGAATACTACAAGATATATTTTAATGATAAATATCAATGTAATCCAATGACAGGGATCCCCAAAATGTTACATAAATGAAGGATCCGACTAGGGACTCCCATGATGCAATAGGTCTCATGACCTCATAGGTCAAAAGTCACATCTGAAATGGGAAACAACATCAAAAGAAAAATGACACGAGAGATATCTCACTACTCATCTCATATCATGGGTCTTATCTAGGTTAGTCCGGACACCCAACCATTCATTTACAAAATGTTCTCACTCCTAGTAGACAACTACAAATGGTAACATGAGAAAGAACCTCTATATTTAGAAAGGAAACCCAAAAAACCTATTAGTAGTCCTTACAACCCTCTACAGGTTCCACCATCATGATCTACATGGAAAACTATATAGAAAGTACTACACACATATCCAAAACTGACATCGGGGGATAAAAAAAGAATAGACCCTCAAAGGGTACCCGAGATAACTACATGACATGCAGAAATGATACATGACATATAAAATCATTCTCATATATAGGTGCATACCCATGTTATCCTTGGAATGTAAACATTTATGTACCCGATGTTCAATCCTGGAACATTTCTTGTACTCATGTCGTCATTCCTGAAAAAGTTTTTCTACACAGCTAGACTCACACAGGTTCTATTTACAACAAACTATATGGGGTGTACATAATCTACATGGCATGTCCTTAACAAGAATCATCAACCTGGGGTTTTCCCTCAACATAGCTGGTACTACATGGTTTCTCCCGGTGTATCATGACATGGCGTTCACACTCTACAAATGGTGTGTACCACTATAGTTCCATTCAACTGTATTGTTAGTCTTACGGTCTGATTCAAATTTTACATATACAGAGCATGTACAATCTTGAGATGGATTGTTCTACCAAAAGATTAATCCACCTGTGTAATCATTCATACAGTTGGAAATATGGTACATTATAGCACAACCAGTACTCTCAGTTCATGGCATGTTCCAAAAACGATTTCCCAAAGCTGTGTCTATACTAACAATGTCATGCCACACTTTCAACTACTAAACGACATATACTTCTAATACACGATGTATACTAAAGAAAATTCAATCTTCATGAACAAACTAATACGTGGTGTGTGTTCATAAAAACACATGCCATGTTGTCTGGGTTTCCAAATAGGAGGCCATTGAATCATCTTTGGAACCCTTAAAAAAATTACATTTTGTCTAATATTGGACAAATTCTAACCGTGGGATCCCATACTCTATGAAAATCAAAGTTTGGCATCCTTTTTTACATCAAAACATGAAAACATTCAATTAAATATCCAACATCATCCACCATATTCAGATCTTAGAGGGCCCATAAAACCTCAGGGACAAAAATATTGCTTCTATCCAAATGAAATATTACATATTCCAATACCTGATCAAAATTTTAGGTATTATATCATGGTATATTTCCTAATATCATAAATATGTAGCACAATAGCTATCACAATAGCATTCTATCAGTAAGTCACGCTAAATGGAACAATACGAATGCATGACATGTGATCTCTAGTAAGTGTCTATATGATGCATGTGATTGGATACCCTCATCTCATTATGTTTCAATAGAAATCGGAGCAAAATGTTAAAAATAATAATATCAAAAATCAATTGCATCACCCTATACTGATATCAAATTATCTATAACAATTGAAAAATTAGATAATTTTCTATATTTGTGGTAACTGGGATTTTCCATGTACACGAGTTATCTAATCCTTGGAACAACTTATTACCAACTACCTATCCCATTATATCTGTGTCTATAGGCTAAAAATAGTAAGACAAGAAGAAAATAAAATCTCTTATACCACTTCGTAACATCTCGATTCTGGGTGCCTCACAATGGTGCCCTGTACCCAGTTGGCCACATGGCCTCAAGAGCATTTCCCCAAATTCTAGAGGCTACTGACTAGAAGTGGCGTCCTTGAGTGTGATAGTGGGGACAATATTACCTCATTTTTAGTGTATACACAATAGAATGACTATATTAAACAATACAGGAAATGGTAATACCAAAAAAAGAAGTAAATATCAGAAGACTGATATGAACATTACAACTGGAGCATATATAAATTATTTATGCCAAATTTATCTAGGAATGAATCCAAACATGTCAAAATGATGGAAAATAATATGGAATCCAATGTAATATAGAAAAACATGTAAACCCTAGTAGCATTGCAAGCCTCATCTTGGTCTCATGCTCTCCATCTCCAACAACAATCAAGTAACAGATGATGAAGTCCTATTTCACTTTTCTATACAAGAAACCATATAATATGTTTGGGTCCAAAAACATGACCCAAATATTGTGTGAGATGAATCCCAGTAGGAAACCACCAAAAGATGTATTTTTAACTATCTGTGAATATATTATGTAAGTAATATGAACAATTGAAGTAATAAACATGGATTTACTCAATGGTAAGAAATCCTATATTTTTAAATTACTTTCATTTACATTAATTATTCAATATATTAAATAATGAAATCTCATGATCTAGACTAAGCTCTGTATCTCCTCTGTAATTTCAAATAGATGACTCAGAATACCATCCATAAAATCTAGTAATACAAAGCCTATGATTGTGCTTTTCCATGGTAAAATCGACCCAATTATTCAATCATTCATAAGAAATCATGTGGTAATGTTCTCAGATTCTATCCCCACTTTTTTAACAAATCATTAATTCAAAAAAATAAAGAACCTCTAAGAAAGCACAAACACTCTTAGCCCTTTGGTCCCACATAACACTAATCATTTAATAATGAACACCTATGGAACTCTCACGTTCAATACCCCCATTGTATTCATAGATATAATAAACTATAATATCAATCCCAGATGTTGTCACAGTAAATTCCTTGGGGTCTAACATTCTTATAATAACAATCCTTTGTGTAGCTATCATAATCTAACCCCTCTGGTCTATGACAACATGGATTCTGTCACAGTTAAACCCTCTGGTCAAAATAAAAACAATTCAAAGATATATGACCTTATCTCAGAAATTTCTCACAGTAAAATCCCCTTTTTCAAACATTCACAATGTGAAACACATGCATTTTATATAATAAGAAACATTATCCTATCCACATGAGTCATGGAAAACAAAACAAGCCTAAGAGGTATTCTAGAGAAAATGCCCAAAATCAATTAAACATTGGAACCACACCCATAATTATGGTATCAATCATTATTCATTAGATATACCCCTTTATCATGGAAAAAACCCATATTTGGTATTAAACAGGGTTACATCCTAACACATGCAATACCTCAATCATGTGTATTCAACACTTTAGTCTTATAGAATCTAAATACAATCAAAGAAAGGCACAACCCACCTTCCTGGATATTGTACGATCAAAACTCTTGAATGTTGGCCCTTCAATTAGCCTAGAATTATGTAGATCTACAACAAGGGAAAATGATCATTCTTAAAAAACATAGGAGAGAGGAGGAATGAGGAAGAAATTATATAGTGTAATAGAGAACCCACCAGTGGGGATACAATGCACCTGATGACATCTCAATCATAGCTCTGATGGAGAACTAGGATGAGATCAATGTTATTCAGCTTTTCTTCACACTCCAACATGTACCGGTGGGAGAAGAAGGGTGTTCTGGATGTGATACGTGACCCAGCACCAATTAATCATACAAAAACAAAAGTGCATTGCCTGTTCATCTAATTTACACACCATGTACCTGCCTCCACCAGCCTCCACATTAAGTCGTCAGCTAGGTCACCCACATGAAAATGTTCTTAGCCATTACAAGACACGTACATAGCTTTATGCGGCACCTGGGTACATGGTGTGTACCCATATGTACATTTTGTATACTTAGAAAATTATCATTTCTTCCATTTTTCATTAAAAAACTGTAAAAAGATTCCATTCCTGAAAAGATAATCTGGTTTCTTACAGAATATTTCTTATGGTGAATAGATTGGATATATGTGGTATACGAGAAGATAAGGTGGCAATGATAAGGAATAATATATAATGAGGATGTTTTGATCAAGTATAGTTAACGAATTTTTGAGAGTTATATGTGTTTTGTTGTGTAGTGTTGTATTTTTCAATGATACTTTTATGATTGAGGTTATTTATTCAAACCCTTTTTTAAATTTTAGGTTGATAAAGTTATATAATGAAAAATCATTATTAATTAATTGGGAATCAGAAAGGGAAACACAAATGATGATATAATGTATTGTTTAAATTTTTGAGGCATTGAATATTGAAGTATCTTAGTGGGGAAGTGAGCAATGAGGCTATAGAATTATTATAGTATATTTAAGTATCATTTGAATTATCGAAGACTCTAGATCATTTTTTAGTTTCCTAAGTTGTTACTATTTTTTGAATGTGGAAAAAAATGATGGAGGTTAAAAAATAGTACCCCCAATTGATATATATATATATATATATAAGACTATATATAGTTAATAAATATTGGTATTATATACCATGTGAATATAGAAAATGGTGTAAAATATTTTAATTGGATCCACTAGGTAAATGAGAATGTGTGTATATTTGGAAATCATTTAATGGATTTTATTAGTCAACTACTATCTTTTCTAGTTAGTGTACATGAGTGAGAAATTTGTTTTTGGGTCTGTTTGAGCCTAGGGATCCAATAATTCATCCCAAAAACATTTTTTTTGTATTCGATGGAGTGGAGAGGTTTAGAGAAGATTGTATATAATAATTTGGTGCAAGAATTTCATAGGTGATTATGATAGTTGAGATAAGTGATCTTAGTTAGTAGTCTAATGAATCATAGAATCATTGAGTGTGATGACCTTATATTGTATGAGTATGGATTCAGGATCTACCTATTTGTAGTTCATGTTTTCTTGTGTCAAGAAAATTTATATTTTTCCACAATAAAAAAGTATGAAATAAACAATATAAATTTTATGAGTCCCAACATACTTCTCCATCATCAGTCATTATTTTGTTTTTATCTTAAGAAGTGATTTTTCATAGGTGGATTTCAATGTTTTAATTTAAAAAATCACTTCATATTGATTTTGTATTAATAATTTTTGCTGTTCATAGATTTAAAATTTTTTGTGTTCTATATGTGTGTTGTTTTATTTTCAAGTAAATCTTTAAATTAAATTTTATTGTTATACCTCTTATAATTATTTTTAAAATAAATAGAATGTTTTTTCTTATTTTGAAATTATTTGAAACTTTTTTAATAATGAAATGAGTGTTTTGTTTACATATGTAAATAAATTAATTTTTAGTATCTTTATTCTTTAATAGTTGAGTTATTTATTTATAATTATTTTTTTGTCTTTGTGAGTGTAATAGATGTTTAGTTTTGTGTTGGGGTCGTTGATTATGTTATTATTTTCCTACATGATATTAATCATTCCCATGGATATTTTTTTGTTGAATATTTATCTCACATTGTACTTGGAGTTTGGGGGTTAGTTTCATCGTTCTATAATTACCTTCATTGTTAGAGAAAACTTTTTGGGTTAGTTTGCTTGAAATTAGTTATTTAGAATTATAGTATAGTTCAAGTAGTGTGTGTTAGGTTTTATCAAGAATTATATTCAAAGGTAAATTTTTTCAAGGATTTCCTTATAGAATATTTTTTTTATTATCGTGGATGAGAATCACTTGTGATGAACTTAATGTATAGGCCTTTTTTATTGATATCCCTTAATTTTTGATATTTTTTGTTTTATAGTTCTAATGACTGAGTTTGTAGGTAATTTTCATATTTATAATTAGAATAATAGGGTTTGAGGTAGACCGTTCTATGTTTTTGGGTAAAACATAATATGGTGACTATCATGGTTGTACATGGACAAGTTGGACATTATATTTTTATAGTTCTTGATAACTATTTTTGATAAGTTGAATGAGATTCATATTGTGGTTATGAATTATAACAAGGGGTACCCACCATATGTAGGAATAGGTTAGTTTGAGATTTAATGAAATATCAATATTCTATGAGTAAGGTAGAAAGATTTATTTCGGTTCTTGTAATAGATTATAATTTTTCATAGAGAACCTTATGTCATAATAAATTAAATTTTTATAAAGGGTAGTTGGGAAACATTCCACAATACAAGATGATGTGAGAGAGGGAGAAGAGCCTATGGTGGCCTCAATTGATGGAGGCTGAGGGTGTCCGCCTAGTTCAGATTTACTCATTTGGGATTGAGAGTGAGAATGGTGTGTAAAGAGACAGGGTTGGGGCTGAGGACCTTTAGTAATACAAGGTTATCTCAAACTTGGTTTACCTTGTTCCAGGAGTGCATAACATTGGTGTTGTAGGTGATCATGCCTCTTCACATTCTGGTGATGTAGGTGATAGACCATGGAGTTGGGAAAGGATCAATAAAGTTATCATTGGAGATTTTTTATTCTGTTTCAACCTCCGAAATGGTAATATACTTCTTCAGGCAGAGGTGTAAACCAAAAATAAGGGCCTTGGCTTCGGCTTGGAGTGAGGAGCCATGGCCCAGGTGTGAGGAGAAGGCCAAGATGGCTGATCCTTGACAGTTCAGAACAACCCACCACCTCGCAGGATCCCCATCCATCCAGAACCATCATTATTGTGTTTCAGGCCCCTAGAGGGGGGATTCCAGGGGACCCAGTGGGATATCATGCTTTTTGTGTTGAGATGAGTGCCATGAGATCGCTAATGCATCCATCAATGAGAGGGAGCTTCTTTCCATTTTCTAAAGAAACTGGAAAAATCATGGAGTAGTATTTGCATCATAATGATGATGGAATGCTAGTGGATTGAATTCCATCATGTCTCATATAATTCCAAGATTGCCAAATGCACCAGCACCTAGAGTGAAGAAGCAAGGAGAGATCCACCTTCTCATGTCTCTTGGATCCTGAACCAAGAAAACACCTATCCCTGAAAGAGTGGTCTGTCATGTTGTGAACATGGAGACTAGTGAACTCCTGGAAAAACCCCACAAAGCTATGGAAAAACCTCCCTTGAAGAATAGATTATCAATTCTTTCCTCCCTGCATGCATTATAGAAAGGGCATCGATAGACATTCATGAAACCACAACCTTTGATATTATCATCTATTGGAATGTAATTACACCTAACCCTCCACAACAAGAAGTTATATTTTGAGGGGATGGATTTGAACCGTATAGTATCTCTCAAACAATTAGTAGGATCTGAAGGATCACGTATGCAATGGTAATCCTGGTAGGGGTAGGTTCTTGATGAGGAAGGGGTGAATAAACACTTATCAGGATTTGATGTCAGCTCAATGAGGATGGAGGTGGAATGATGTTCCTCATTCATCACTTCCTTGAATAGGGCCAGATACATGCTAGCTTCCTTGAATGTGAGGTTGGGGAAGGGGTATCCAGGAAACATGATCGCCTTCCCAATCCAATTTTTGGGCTATAAAGACACTTCTTCCCTCCTAATAATCCATTTTGAATGTTTTTGATGCTCAGAGGTGAGATGAGAGATTATAGACTAGAACAGACTGTTGCGGCCATCCATCGGGTATTGAAAACTGAATAGGTAATGCATGGATTTTCCCCACAATGTGCGCTATTCCAATACATCCTAGGACAACATTGTGAGCATGAAGTTGATGGTATCAACCATGTAGCACACATTGATACCACCATCCCAAGAGGGCATTGACATCCTATGCTATGAGGCCCAATTACATTTATCTTTCGCAAGAGGGTCTCAATGGAATCCATACAGGAGCTTGTAAATATTTTTGAGGATGCCTTATGGGGATTTCAGATCATAGAGAGCATAATCATGGGTGGCTCAAAGGACGTTGTTGATGAGGGTGAAGTGGCAACTATAGGACAAGTACGTGTTCTTCCAATTGAAGATACGATATGAAATTGTCCCAATGAGATAATCAGTATCACATATCCGTAATCTACAATGATAGATTGGGGCCTAGAGGTAATCCATGGGAATGGATCCACATAGAATTGCAATAGTGTGTTGAATCATAGAATACAACATGTGATTAAATTTGCTTGAGATAATGAAAAGCCTCTTATCTTTGTTAATGACCTAGACACTCCATTGACAATACTCCTCAAGATGCGATTTGGGGCCTCTAAGTGAAGAAATACCATCATTGATGAAAATGAGGGTGTTATCTGCGAATATTTTGTGGGAAATGGGAAATTCTAACATGATATTTTGGTAAGCCAAAATTTCTCCATTTCTTGTGTTCTTAAGGATGAGATTACTGGGAACATCTTGGGACAAGATGAATATGGTCAAGGAGATCGGGTCACCTTGCCTTAGACCACAAGTTAATTTTATGAAACCAAATGACTTCTCCATGTGTGAATCAACCATCCACTTGGAGATGAAACTTCTGAAAATGATATCAATATTCTGAGATGAGAAACCCATACCATCCTGAACCTTTTTTATGAAGCCCCTCTCCACATGATCAAAGGATTTGTTTATATATAAATTGACAGAAATGTTGTACCCATGGGTTTTTGTATTGATATCTCTAATAATTTCTTGAGTGGGAGTGGTGGTACGTTGAATTGAGAGACCCTTCCCAAACTCATGCTGCTACAAGGAAATCCACTAAGAAAGGTGAGAAGATAGCCCCTCATTAATGATGCACACAGGTATTTTTAATGGGAAGTTGCATAGTCTAATCAGTCTGTAGTGCATGAGAGATGAGGGATTCGGGGTTTTTGGAAAGAGGATCATGGTGGTGGCACACGCGACCTATGTCAAACTATCGACCTTGAAACAATCTTGAATGGAATGAACAGGTTCTACCATAACCACATCCCATGACGCCTTGTAAAAGGAACCTGTGAACCTATTTGGTCCTGGGGAAATATCTGTATGAAGGCTCATCATGGCATGATGGAGTTACTTTTCATCGATTATGGAAGCCATCCCCTTGTTTTCCTGATTTTAAATGCATGAAGGGATAACCTCAATGATCCTATTGTCCATTCCAGTATACCCATTAGGTATCCGAGAGTTAGGACCAGCGAGATGATCATTGAAGTAGGAGAGGGACAGGGCTCCCACAATATCTCTATCATCTATATAAGTCTAGTCATCTAGAAGAAGGTTGGGTTTGGTTGGCCTCTTGCACTCTTCGGTGAATGTTTGAAAGAAAATGATATTTTTCCCCTATTTGTGTCATTTTAAGCTCAAATATTCCCTCCCAAGGATCCCTTTCTTCTAGAGAGCTCAAAAATGGTTCACTTATCCCATGCCTCTTCACGCATTAGCTCGACACCTTCCAAATCCTACATAACCCCATTGATGGCACTATCGAGGGGTGGAATTTCTTTCATCTAAACCTGGTGGCCGGTCATAAGGTGCCTCAGTTTAGCATGAATGGCTACCCATGTGTGAACCTTCGATGGTGCATTCCATATATCACGAACCATGTCCCGATACCCCGAGATATTGGCCCACTACTTGCGGAAAAGAAACTATTCATATACCCTTATGTTGGGTTGTTTCGAGGTTTTTTCAGTTGTATTCTTAATATTTTTAGTTCATCGATATTCATGGGTACTGTAATTTTGAGTGAGTTGGGATGGAAAAACATCATTCATAATGTGATGTTTAGAAAACATTGGTATAGATGAAAATTCTTATTTATAAGTTGTATATGTTATTCATTCCTTATATATTGTTAATGTAATCATAATTACGTGGATTGATGTTGAATTTTTTATCAATTTTTCAATAATTTCTTTTTTATCTATTTGTTTATAAAAGTTTTAGATAAATTATGAAATATTTTCATAATATTGTTTTGTTTTATATTGATAAAACTAGTGATGTAATGATGGACAATGTTAAAGTGGTTATGTAGTGAATATAGAAATGTGGTGGTGCAACTATGTGTTTACATCAATGTGATATAATTAGGTAGTGACAAGGTGATTGTATTTTTATGATAAGGATTTTTTAATGAGTTAGTGTGGAAGATGTGGAAATTTGATGAAAAGGGGAAGTGGAAAAATTTTGTCCGGTTATTAAACTATGAAAGGGATATGCGGTGGATTCAAATAATTATTATTTCATTTATTCATGTGTTATTGATCAGTTACTGATGTGTTGCACTCCCAGTTCTCACTATTAAGTAGTTAATTGGAGTTACTACTAAAGTGACAGGTAAGAGTGGTTATAAATTCCAGATACATATAGTAATTTTTTTTATAATTTTTGGTGATTGTTATTGTGTTTTATGAAATTAAATGTACATTGTTATTTTGTTTTTTATTTTCCAAAAAAAATAGTTTTAATTATTGTGTTTATATTGTTATTTGGTTTAATGATATTGTGTTTCTAGTAACCACTATTTGGCTATTA
The DNA here is from genome assembly GCA_963277665.1 of Viscum album. NCBI lineage: Eukaryota > Viridiplantae > Streptophyta > Magnoliopsida > Santalales > Viscaceae > Viscum > Viscum album. The sequence goes on along the minus strand of OY728142.1, from coordinate 1,862,847,077 downwards.
TTTTTTTGTAGCAGATGTGGTTGAGCTGTTGGCCTAGTTTTCAATTTATATAGTTGTTGAGGTTTGGTAGTATTTATATGTACTGGAAAAATATTAATGTATGTGAGTACTGAATGTATATGGTTATGGAAATGAGGATGATTTGTAGATGCTTTCCTTGTTTTTTTATTACTGGTGACATTTTAGTTGATATCATTCTTTTCTATTCTTGACTATCTATTTCACATTGACAATGATTGGTTTTAAAATAGGTTATTAATAAGTACATTCATGTGATCAACCCTCTATAGTTATGTTGGGTTGGTATTACATGCATTTGAAATGTAGACATGGAGTTGTTTTCTGTCTTGGTATATTGGAGTTTGTTAGATGTGTTAGAGGATTAGGAGGTTATTATAGTTATGTCACCTTAAATCTTTTTACTAACTTATTGTTTCATTTGGGTAGTGGGTGATGTTTATTATTGATATACTTTGAGTTTAATAGTGATTTAAATTTATTTTTCCTGGGTAAATAATGTTAATGTATCCAGTATTGTATGGGTATACACTAGGTTCTAGCATCAAACTCTTTTACAATTTGAGGTGAGATTTATTGGTCATTATCATTATCACTACTAAGGCAGGTGGTCCGTCAGTAGACACAGGGTTTGAAATATTTGTTTTATTTCTTCAATAAGAATATTTTATCAGTTTATAAATCTATATATACTCATTACTGACCATGGATCTATGATGTATTCATGAAAAACATAGTGAAATTAATTGAGGTGTTGGGGATTTAGTTTGAAAGAAAATTAAATTTTATTCAAATATGACTAGTGTTCTACTTTTTATTAAATTTTATGATATCTAAACAAATAAAATAAATGATGAATTGAGATATAGATAGAGATTCATATATTTAAATTATCACAATAAGAATTTAAAAGGTTTATAGAAACATTTAGTCACGTATATTATCCTTAATTTCTAATAGTTTTGATCCCTTTATCACTATTTTATTATACTATAAAAAAGGAAAAAGATTATAGAATGAATATGGCCTTGAATTATTAGTAAAATTAACAACAAATATATCATTAACAATTAGATTAATATTTCACTTATATCATCAAGATATCATAAGGTTAGATCATGTTTGAACAATTAATATTTATATAAAATGAAACCAAAACAACCATATAATTATATTATGATTGTATTTTTCATTACATAAAATTTTCACAAGTTCTTAAGATTAATGAAAAAAATTATATTTATAAAAAATCCATAATGGAATAATGGGTTAGGTTATGATGTGGTCAGGATGGTTATCAATATATCCAAAATGTAAGACCACATATGACTTATCCGTCATTATTTATTGAATGTATTTTCTACCTTATAATATATATTTGACATGATCCATAATGTAGTGAATGAAATTATATAATAATGATTCTCAACCTTGTAATTAAATATTATGATATATTGAATTTTTACATAGGTATATTATATACTGGGATTTTTCTCCACCATGTCATTATCCAAGACCATTTTCTACATAGTTCCACAAGGTGAAACCTCTATTAATCCAATAAATATTCCAAAACCATATATATATCAAGTGTGAGAATTTACATTATACACCCTAATGAAATGAAGACTTAAATTGTAATAATATTTCATTACCCATTGTAACTATATATATATGTAAGAAACCATGATTGATTAATTGTCTATTTTTATTTATTTATTATCCTTCCATTTTCACATTTTAAAAAAGATATTATTTTTTAGAGAACCGTTTAATTTATAATTCCATGATAGAATTTTCTTATTTAATTGTTTTAGTTCAACTGTAATAATTATCCAACTCATCTATATTCAATTTCTCAAGGAATAAAATATGAAATCATCATCAATTCCCATGAATAAATTACCTTATAAAACTATTTTTTTCAATATCCTGGTTAAATGATTATATACAAACCCACCATTAAATAAGATGTTTTGTTTGAGATTTATCCAACACTCTATGTAATGTAAAATAATATTTTTGAACAATTATAAATCGTGATCCTCTTATCCCACCCCCCAATGAAAATTTATTTCCTATGATTAATACTTTTTTTCTAGGTCTTAATTGTGACATTGAAAACATCCTATTAATACATTAACATCATAAGGGGAATTTAATCTCTAAAGGACAATCTATATCGATGACAACCATAAATTCAATTTTATGTCATATGATTATGTGGTTGATTTCACTATTGTGTTCAGGGATTGTCTAATTTTTTTTACTTTTGAAATATTTGTGGAGCGACATTATCAATCACACTATTTTGGAAACTGTATAGTGTAAACCATGCCCCCTGTAGTTTCTTATAGTGGTGATTTAATTGTAACAACATTTTTGGGTAAATAATATGGGAAAACTATAGAATTTTTGCATTTTATAATATTGGGGACCACTAAATCAATCTGTAGTTTGATAAAACCTATAGGTACACTTTGTGATCTTTGATGTTTTTTTAATTTTTTGTTTTTAAATTTGTTAATTTATTTAATTTGGTTATTTAATTATCTCTACCACATTATGTTTTTTCTATCATAGTGTCCTCTATATTAGATCTCTCCCACATTCGTATAACTCTAAGGTGGATTTATAGTAATTCCATAGTGGTTTCATCCCTAAATAATGTTATATAAGATTATCCTTTATTATCATCATGATTCAACCAATTTCTCCCGTCATCCTTAACTCGAATGACCTTTGTTTTCTAATTTTATCATATAGGGATGATCTATTGGGTTTTTTTCTATTTAATGTATGTGAGACCAACAGTGAGTCATATTCTGATTGTTTTGGGAAAAGGAATCATAGTTAATTTATTATGGTAGGGTTTTCAGATTTCCCAATCATCCCTAAGTCAAATGGCTATCGTCATCATAATATTTTGATTAGGGTTATCCTACTGTGTTTTATGGTTTCTAAAGATTGTGAGTCCAATATTGAGCCATATTATAATAGTGTTAACCAAGAGAAATATAGTTATATTTTTTCATGTAGGTGTTTCTATTTCAATTCCTATTATTCAAAAGTTCTTTGGATTATTTATATTATAAATGTGTTATTAAATTAAATAAAAAAATTTATGATATATAATATTCTATTTTCAATTGTTCTCCATGTTATTTTTGTTTTCAAAATGGGAATAATTCGTCAGTTAAATTATTAAATGGAATTTATTTTTCAAATGTTGTTTTACACTCTCCTATTAATTGATAAAAACCCATTAATTGTTTTCTATAAGAAAAGTGATTGGTTAGTAGTGATTTAGGGAAATTTGAATTTATAAAGTGAAGTGTAAAATTTTAAGGGTTTTATTATTTTTATGACGTGTTTTATTGTTTTTAATGGAATGTAACTTTTGTTACTAAGGATTTTTATTGTTTTTATAATGTTTTTACCTTATTTTAATGAGGTATATTTATTTAAAAATGGCATCATTGGTATTTTTTAATCCATAGTTATTTTATAAATTGTTTATGCATTATGAATTTTTAATATTAGTGATTTTCATTGGAATTTATAGTTTTAATTTGTGTATTTTAATGGGGTTTTAGAAATATTTATCTCTAGATTTTATAATATATGGACCATTTTTTAACATAAAATAAGTAACATCATTGATTGATTATTATAGACTAGTTAGGCCCCATTTTTTATTGGTTATTATTTTCTGCACCTGGTATAATTAAATGAACTAAGATTCATGGATATGTAGTTTTGTTTAGTGATTTGTATTGAAGGGGTTGTATTGTAGGTGGAAGGTATTTTTTATTTTAATTTATTTCCTTTGGGATACACAACTATTAAGATAATAACATTGATATGATTGTTGTTCGTCTCAGTTATACATGAAATGCATAATCCTTGTTTAATAAGTTTATAGTCAAGTGATGTTATCTATGATTAATGGGGTTTATAAAATTTCTATAATATTCTATTTGAATTTTATAACCATGATCGGTGTTATCACTAATGATACTAGTAAGTGTGACATGGGTGACTGGTTATGTTAAATTTTATCTCCCTACAGTAGGATCCACCTTTTTTCATCTTTTACATACCCCATTAGTCAATGGGGTGTTTACCTATGATATATATCTTATGTTATTTGATATTATTTTATAATTATAATGAGAGTTTTTATATCTCATTTAAGCATATTTATTATGTATTGGATATATATGTATGATGGTTAATGTTATTTAGATTTCCTTATGTTATTATTTTAATTTAATTACGAGACGTTATGGAATATAATTTTATTATGTTTTCCCATTCATGAATCCATATTGAGTGTGTGTGTCTCTGTGTTTTAATTTTTAAGGAAGGGTGATAGATGGATGATTTAATAAACACATATGAAATGTATATTTTGATAATGTTTTCAATTGTGAAAATATTTTTTCCAAAAAACAGATATTTTAAATATAATGTTTGGGTTTAACTTTTTTCTCGTTGAAATAAATGTTCTTTTAAAAAGTTAATAACTTGTTTTTAAGTATAAATCCCATAGTGGATCCTATATGTGCGATGTTTTGTAAAAGGTTTGTTTTGTGAAATGATATATGGTATTATGTGTTTAATTTCAATTTGTATAAAAGAAATAGAAAATTAATTTCCTATTAAACTAAATCTACTACACTTGGTTTTATTTAAAATGAATGTATAAGTCTCATGGTGGTATAGAACTTGCCTCTAGGTCTAAACCTACATACCATCATTGGTGGTTATGTAGTCATTATGTATTAATCATATTCTAAGGGTATGTGTTTCTAGTTGTATTGAAAGAAATCTAATTTGGAAGTGGGTTATTATAAGATATGGTATTTAATAAATCTTGACATAGTATTTTGGTTCACCTCTTGAGTTCATTATACTTGTTTTAGTTTTTATTATATCTTATACTTAGGCCTACTATCTTATTTTTATTTTGTTTTTTGTTTTTTCAGTAGCAAAATATTTGTATAAACCTATTTCCTTTCTGTGAAAAAATACAAGATAATGGTTTTTAGTATGGTTTATTTTTTATTCCATTTTTCAATGATCTCATCATGGAACTGATTTTTCACTATGGAATGGATGTCCATTATAAGGAGACTATATACCTGGTTTCTAGATGAATCTGTTTTTTATCCCTGTTTTATTGATGGTGATATCATTACCATGTTTTATCCTATGAAACCATAGTGCTTTTCACCAGCACAGAGTGATCCAAAATGTACCTCAACCCTTATAGTGTATTGACCGTGGTAAAAGCTAAGATAGACCAGTATTGAATCATTTGAATCACTCATTTTGTATCTGATTGAAACCTGAAGAAGAAATTAATATTTTTTCTTTATTCTAGCATGAACATCCAAAACCTAATGTATCCCCTTCTATGAAATAACATCTACCCTCATTTCCCTATTTATCATATCATCAATTATTTATAGTTTAACCCTCTTAAGAATAATATATCCTATTCTATTATCCTATATTTTAATCAATTTAATATAAAACTATAAAATTAAAAATATTTTACAGGATATTGAAATCCCAAAGAAATTCTATTACATTGAATGACCTACATTGTTAGAATGTTGAACCAAATATCTATTCCTTTAACTAATATTAGAATATATTCCCATAAAATAACTCAATAATAGATGTTCTCCTTGATGATGTGTTACTTGATATTAATATTCTATAATCATGAAATTTTTAAATGATTATTTGTCTTTTTTCTATTATTATCACTTCATGTCAGTAATGGGTATGGCATCTTCACAATTATGACTTCATGTTATGAATTCATGCATATCATATATAATTAAAAAATATTTCTTTATTTGGGTAGTTAATTCCCCAAAGGATTTTTTTTGATTTTAACTAAAAAATTGATTTCATCAATATAAAAATACCCATTAGTGAATTTCGGTTATCCCTCTTGACAAAGATATTATTATCCACTTTTTCATTAGTGGAAATCAAGTTAATTTATATTTTTCTTCATTGAATACCATTACTATAGTTCATATATAAGGCGATATACTGATTTTGTATCTTATAAACATTAGAATAATCACCGTAAAAGATAAAATATTCTGATCATTAAATGTTAACCTCATCCAAATGTCCATCACTCAAGAACACTGATTTCACATCCTTTTGGAACACATTTTAGTTACATTTACCAGTCAAATAAAAAATATTACAAATCATTTCAAGAACTAAAACTACAAAAAAATATATTAACATTTTATGTCATCCATTTTAGGGTAACCCCGATATAGAACATGCACATTTTTCTATGCCAGTACATTGATTTTCTTCTGAAAACCCCATTTATCATTATTATATTCTCATATTTGGAATTAGATACAAATTCCCCCTCCCCCATAAAATTATTCTCAATTTGATTTTTTTATTCCTCAATATCAACTGTAGTATCCTTATATTGTAATCCTTTATAAACTCAGTTTGGTTAAACGTACAAAATCAAGGCAATGTGACTAGAGTTTGTAAAAATTTACTTATTTTATAAAATCTCTACAATATACACAAATATTTTCGATCTCAACCTGATTTATATATATTACATATATTTTTACTCTATTTTAGGATTCTTCATCAGTAATAATTTTATAATTAGAATATCAATTTTGAAAATTTATAAATCCACTAAATTTTATGTCATGTTTATCATTACGATCTTTTTGACCTTATTCAATCTCATTGCCCATGAGAAATTACTTTTTACTATACCAAGGGAAACTAATATGATAACATAAATTTTTTAAATTACATCTCAAAAATTATTATTGAAACACTGGTAAGTTTTTATAATGATGATATTTCCATGAAATATTGTTTTATGTTTATCTCATGAAACTTTGAAAAAATATATTCTATTAATATTTATATAAAATTAGGTAAATAATTAATTCAAACCCTTCGTGTTAGAATTTTTCAATACCACAGAATATATGAACTTTTGTATCGATTTTTTATGTAAGAACATATTAATAATATATTTAGCTAATATTTTTTCACATTTATAAAATAAATAAGAATATCTTTTCTCCAATAAGATTATTCTCCCCATGTAAAATAAACATTAGTAAATTATTTTAGAAACTCATATTTATTAAGAAGTATATAGAGAACTATATTTATGTGTTATTTCATTCTTATAAGGATATTCTTCAATGATGTTGTATTTTAACTCAATTCCCTTACCAAACTAGGACCTTATAAGAAATCATCCCCTTCTTCATTCATTGGGATACTAAAAGTTAATGATCCCTCAGGAGATTATGAGTTTGTGACATGGTTTTTATTAACTTTTAATGATTAAACAGAAAATTTAATGAAATAATAGTCATTATTAATTTATTTAAATCTAAATTGGTTATACATATTTGAGTTTATCATATAACGTGGCTTTTCATTTTTTAATTTTAACATATTTTTACTCTTACAAACCAACAACATTTTTTGTTTAAAATAAAATATATTTTTCTAGTAATCAATTATTTTTTTGGATCCCATAGAATAATATGAATTTATTCATGTATTCCATTTAGATCATCCTATTTCCTTAGAAAAGATATTTTTATCATGATAATATCATTATCATTTGATACATCATGAAATTTCATTATTTAATTATTTTTATTCATTGAATTCTATTATTCATTTTAAATAATTGGGTTTTCATTCATAAATACAAAGATCACTGTCCCAAATTGAAATAACTTTTATTTTTTCTCATAACTATTCTATTATTCTCAGAAACCATATTCATCCTCTTCCTTTCCACTAGATGAATCATTGAATAATTTTGACTTATCCACAATGGATTGTGTTACTTCGTTATCCTACCCCCCTCTAAATTTTCAATATTGTTGATACAAGACCACTAATTAATTTTTTGAGATTAAAATCATATTTTTTGATTAATTTTAATTTTATATATTTAAAAATAATATTCCTCAATTTTATTACATCCTGATTATTTTCCCTTGATCATATTTTAGGTTGACCCACTTCTTCATCTTCATCTCGTTTCTATAGAAAATGAATTACAACATGATGCATATTTTTATAATTGAATAATTTTAATTGGTATAATCCTTTGTATTTAACATTTACTCAATAAATTCTATTTTATAAAAATTATATTAATTCATTGAATTTCATGAAATACTCTCCAGAAAAACATCTCCCATTATAATATCATTAAAATTAATTTTTATTTAAACCCTATATGGCATTGAATGTAGTCACATTTCCTATTTTTTCTTTTTAGTTAATGGATATAAACCTTCTCAACTAATATGAAATGAATATTTTTTCAACATTATCAATCATAAAATCATTTAGATCCTTATACTCAAGGTTATAAATATTTTCATTATGTTTTTCTAATAAAAGTTTCATCAATTTCATGACAACTATTGAAACCTCATGGTTCACGTAATAAATTTGAATTAAGTTAGAAATTTTTTTAATATTATTGAATAAATCATCCACCAAATAATTTTTTGATTTCATATATATTTAATATGTATTAAATTCTGGTGTAGTTGTGATTCATTAAATTTTTTCTCTCCCTCAAGGATTTCATAAGGTTTTATTAATATATAATTTTTCATTTTAGTGTCCATAACTTATGTAAATTATTTTTTATTTATATATGATACAAAAATATTATTTATTCCATATATTATTTCAGTATTCATTTTTTCATTCATGGTATAATAAATCTAGATATTGGCACATGTAAACTATTATCAATGACATCATGAACATCCAAGTCATGTGAGAGAATATATGAAATCATGATCTATTTCCAAATAAGAAATAATTTTCTAGGAAAAATGTGAACATCCTTGTTTTCTATAAAATTAGTTATCTTTTTAAAAAACTCTATAAAAAAATATGATTGATAATAAATACATTATATTAATTATAATATACATTTATATTATGCTAATTGAAGTATCCTCTAAAAATATCACGGGAAACACATGGGGTGAATTACTATGGCTAATAATAAAATAATTCAAATACCAAAACAATTATCATACCCACAAAATAATAGATCCATGAATGAAACAAATTAATTATATCGGGATACTGAGAGTGTGGTTGAAAATACATAATATAATAGCTATTTACATAGATAAAACACACTTTTTAATGGTTGGATCATCATTAATATTCTATGGTTATAGTCCCACCATCTAGGTTCTTATCCTATTATAAATAATAATAAAGAATATAGATGCAATATGGTCATTAAATACATGTAAAATAAAGATAAAAAAAAGAACAAACATGTTTATTTATCTTTTTATTTCATCCTTAAGTGCCTCCAAGGAAAGATCAAGCTCACACATCTATTATTCTCCTCAAATCTTATTAAAGCTAACCTAGAACTCTATCATGATTGTTTGGTTTCCTGTCACAGTGTTACAAAACTTCTCATCATAAATATATATATATATATAGTAATAACTCACAATGGTGTAATTGTTTTTTTCTATAGATTTAACATTCTAGTAATTTACAAATTCTAAAAACATTCCAGATATATATTTTCATTAACCTCTTACTTATGGATATTTTCTATTATAGAACAAATACGTGACTTGTGTCATGATTTGGAGATTGATAAAACATCATATTTTTCCCTAGTATAGAATAAATATTTTTTAGACTAATGAGATTTTTCATTATTTATATGGAATATAAAGATTTTTTTAATCTACCATGGCATAAACATCACATGTAATTTTTATGTATCCCAATTGTTTATCCTCATATCCTCTCATAGATATGTAACAAATGACCATATACATTATGTTATCTATTTAATAAACCCTATAATAATAATGTATTATTTTGCTATAATGTTCCATCCCTATTTTCATTCACATGTGATGCCTAAATGCATGAAAAAGAACATGATTTTTTCTTTGATTTTTCTCATGCTATTTTTACACGTTAATAATTTTTTTATAAACAAAACATCTTTTGTGCCTATTATGTATTAATTTTCTCCTTTTATTTAGGATATACTCCAATAGTCTTCTGAATATTTCACGATAATATTTATAGTAAATAGTAAATTTAATCAATATAAAAACACATTATTATATTCCCTCATTTGTCTATTCATATAAATCTAACATCGTAAGTGTAATATTAATAAAAAAACCTTAGATAAAATGTTTCATTATAGAGTTATTCATCTGTAACTATAATTTTTAATACTAACTCTAAAAAATATCAAAAGATATCATATCATACCCCAATTAAAATTTAATTTATAAGATCATTTCTACATTAAAAAAATCCTAATTCCGGTTGTATCATCTCCATCTTTGTTAATTATCTTTCTATGTGTTCTTTCATCAACTAGGGATAATCAAAATCACTTAAATAACCAATTATTAAATTTATTTATATAATTACATAGTTTATAAAACATTTAATGTACCCATTTGTAACATTAAATGATATAGTGGAATTATACAACCACAAAATCATATAAATTTTAGAAAAAATAGTGAAAAGTAGAAGGATTGGATTAAATTACATGATGATGAAATATTAATTTATATATATATATATATTGAAAAATATAATGGTATATCTCCATTTAGATGATTTAATAGTAACCATACAACTCACTGGCTGATATCAGAGAAAGTTAAATAGTTGTATAAATTTGGAAATCACATAATAACAAGAAGAAATAAAAATAAAGTTTCTACAAGTAAGTGAACATTGGAAGATCATAAGAGTTTATTATTAGTATGAAAAACATTTATAGAGAATTTATAATAGGGTAATAAAATCGTTAATTATTAAATAATAAATTTTCATAATTTTATTCATCATAAAATTATTATGTCTTTTTAAATAAAAAGGAAATACTTTTATCTAAAATCATATCATATACAGTTTTATTTTAAAATTTTATTTATAATTTACTAAAATTAATATTAATTAATTAATTTAATTTAAAATAATAATATATAAATTTTCATTTGGGTATATTTTTTTGGATTTTTTAGGATATATTTACATTTCAATTACTTCTTAAAAATATCAATCATTTTAAATTGTATTCATAATCAATAAATTAAGTAATTTAAATGAAATAATATGTTTTGAATATGATTTAATGTAAAATATTTATTCTTTAGTTATATTTAAGCCACTTTATTACTTTTTAATCAGCTTTATATTGGATTTTATTATATGTTTGTCTTTAGGAATGAAAATTGGATGCTTATCAAAACTAATAGAATGTGCATAATTTTATTATTTTACATCAATTAATACAATCCATATTAATAAATATTTTATGTGATATATATATCTTATATATCTATATATTTATATTTATATTTATAGAATAATTATTATTAATTATAGAGTATATATAAAATACTCATTTTCATAAAGAATACTCTTCTTGAAAACCTGTTTTTTCATCGTACATACATGTTTTATTTTAAATGTTAATATTAATTTTATATTTAATGAATTTGGTAAAATATATTCCATGATTCAAATAATAATAATTTATATTATATAATATGTCCAATTTAATTTTTTTTACCGTAACTATTAGTGACAATAATAATAATTAATTACGATAGTTAAGGTAATTATGGGATTATGAGGGGTTAAACTAATAGAAAAGGGGTAAAATGACATAAAATCATTCATAAAATATATTTACTTCCAAATTAAAACCTTATAATGTCTAGTTATCCGGAATAATTTATTTTGGACTCTTATTGGAATGTTCATGATTTGGGTACACCTTTTCTTTTAAAAATTTACTAGTGTGCCACTCACGTCACAAAAAAGGCCACCATCTCCTATATTATTCAGACCTAAAAAATTATTTTTAAAGGAATATACCTTGAAAAATAATTTTGAAACATACATTCCCTCAATTTATAATCCTTTTAATATTCATAAATTTGTTCTAGAAAGACATTAGGTATAATCAAAAGGATGTGGTCCGGTGAGAGAAAATATTCTTAACTAAGGGGTTTTGTCAAACATATTATTCCACATATTAAAAAATTAAAAATATATTCTTATATAATAATTAAATGGTATCCCATTTAATAATATATTATTATATTAAGGTAATGACAAATATCTATCTCATCTTTCCTAAAATATGAAAAACTAAGATCACTCATGTGTTGGTTAGACAACCACATCAAGATACAATGTGACATGTTTTCCATCAACACCACTCATGGTTGGGTGTGATTATAGATATATAATATATATGTGATATTAATAATATAATTATTCCTCTTGATCATTATATAATATATTATTTCTAACATTCAATTATGTTGGTTATCTAATAAAGTCGCTCATGTGTATAGAAGACAACCTCTTCTTGAAGCGATGTGATTTTTTTTCACAAAAAAAAAATTTATATGTATGGAAATAAAGATAAATTTAATCAATGTATTTTATCCAAATTAAATAATTAGTATATTGATATCATATTTATCATTTCGAAAACATAATATATAATATTATTACTTACGTAGAATAATGAAAGTGTCATTCGTGTATGTGGGGACTACAGTATTCACAAAAAGACGTTAGTCTATTTTCATCACCACACAATATGGATTATATATATAAGTATATTTATTGAGATAATATCATATATTTGAGATAATGATATTTCTTTAAATAAAATATTAGTTATCTCCTTTCTATAATGATTGAAAAAATAGAAATGTTGCTCATGCCTATATAAAAACAACTTTCTCCATGATCGTAACATAAATATTTTTTCTGAAATATATTTTTTTATTTGTACTAAAAGTATTATTTATGTATAAATATGGTAATTAATTCATTATTATTATTTTATATATGTCTAAATATTTACCTTTCTGACCATTGTTATCCTACCAAACTCATATTTGATACATAATCCAAATATCATCGAAACATTTTAATTAAAATTAAATGATTATGTAATCATATATAGCGTGGTAACAAGTAAAACTAATGGAATAAAAAATTTAATAAAATTATGAAGATTGTAAAAAAATTAAATTTATTTTATTATTCTTGATGATAAATAAGTTCTGTGATGCGCCAGAATCATGTTAAGGGACTTCATCTCAATTTTCTTCTATAGAAGAACAATTTTATGTTATCCACCTATAATTATTTATGTGGTTTATATAAATTCCATTGGAGTTTTATATCTAGAATTAATATATTATCATGATATATAATTTTTTCTTCAATTTAATCCTTTCATGGTGAATATGATTCAAATGTTTTTAAAGTGGTCAATTATTTTCATTAAAAAAAATAATCATTTATTATTTTACATTTAAATATTTATCTTAAATGTCTATGTTTTTAAAATAGTTTTATTAATGTTCATTATTTGGAAATAAAATATTTATATATTAAATGTTTTGTCTCTTTTGTTACATCATTTTTCTGTTTTTCATAGGTAATTTTTTAAATTTTTTAAATGGAATGTTTTGATAAATAAATAAAATCAAATGTCCTATTTTAATCATGTACAGTAAAATGACTTATAGTTCCATGATGATGGTTATTGTATATCTATAATCCTATTGATGTGATGTGATTGTAATTTTTTTTACTAATTTTCAACATAATAATTATAATTTAATTGTATTTTTGTGTTAAAATAATGTTTTAATTGAATAATTATCAATTGTTTCAAATTAGATGATTAAATAATAATGTAATGAATTATATTTTTATATTATGTTTTAATGTTTAATTATCAATTTATTTAGATTTGTTTTTAAATTAATTAATTAATTAATTTTACTGTTGAATTTATTTATTTTAATAATTTAATAATTATTTATAGTAAATTATAATTAAATTTTTTTATTATTTTCTATCATTTTTATTGCTAATTATTAAACAACTGAATAATTTTTTAAAAATATTAAATTAAATAATAATAAAATATTAAGCGTATTGTACTTTTTATTATTTTAATTCTTTAGCTCATTATTATATTTTTATTTAAATTTTTATTTTACATATTTATTTACATTGGTTTATCATTTTTGACAGTAAATCTCTATGATAAAATAGATTACTATTTTTATGATGTAAGATATTTTTTAAAACTCGGTGCATAAGATAAATTCATTCAAAACAACATATTCCGAAATGAAATTTATATTTAGAAAACTATACATTATAAAGAAATTCATATACCCTATGAGAAATGTTTGTTGAGTAATATAATTTCATCATGGAAAGGAAATCACAGTTTTGTGTATGATTAATTGATGGAGGCCACTCAGATAATATATTTTTTACTGTAAGTTTTTCTCCATATGATTAATTTTATTCATAAGATTAAAGTGGGATTTCACATAAGATATTTCTTAACCTAGTGAGGATGATTATTTTCACCTCTCCATGGCCTGTTAGATATTTTCATTTTACATTTCATATTTTCCTTCACAAATTCCAGCATCCACTGATGATGAATCAATATCAAATCTAATGGTGAGTCGTTGTAGGTGATTTTGAGGGAGGGGACACCATTAATATGAATCTCATATGATATGATAAAATATGTAGATCTATGATTAATCCCACCCAAGCCCTATTGTGGTTTTATTTAGCTAAAGAAAATTCCATTTTAAGAGAGGTAATCACCATTATAGGTGACCACGCGGCCATATGATGTTGAAGATCTTGATCTAAGGAGAAAGAAACAATGCAGATTCTAGAGAAGGAGACATGGTTGGATTCCATTTCAGATAATCATATATTTGAATTGAAAATTAGTGATTCCACAATTCATATGTTGAGGTCAGGGGTCCCTGCTGAAACAGGATCTGGTGTCATGCTTAAGATTCTTTTGTATCTACATATCTGTATCCCCCTTCCACCATTATTCTCCTAAACATTGTCTTTCTTGAAGAATGAAACCCTACCACCAGTATTCGATAGATTAACTAGATAGTTTTTAACTTGTGATAATATTTACAAATGACTGGGTTTAATTTTTAAGGATTATTATTCCAGATTCAAATCTGGGGTCACACATCACAAGACCCAAAAATAAAACATGACTGAACTTCCACCATGTGAATCTAAACATGATTCAACATTTGAATCTGATGTGAGATGATGATTTCAAAAAAAAATTGAAAATGATTTTTATGATGGATTGAGTTTGATAAACTGACCAAAAATCATAATTTTTTGAGAGTTTGACCTGATGTTTTATGAGATCCACAGTTATGATTAACAAATAATCCATGTTTGATGAATAAGATTATTCCATTGAGTTCTTTTTTCATCATTTCATAATTTATAGTTTTTGAACATTATATTGGAGGGTTATTTGTTGTCATATTTTATTTGGTTATTAGATTTGATGATTGGCCTTGTTTAACAACACCATTGAAATTGGTATGGTACATTTGAATTCTCATTAAATATAACCTAAAATTCCTCAAAAAAGGACATCTTTGAATAGGATGATTTTTTTCTCAATGCTAAATTTCATACATTGGTCATTATCACCTTTATTATGTTATTTTCCCTAAAGAAAATACGTGAATAAGTTACAAGCTTGGAGGTGCATGAATTTTTATGTTCTGTTTTAAAAATATAGACCAATTGGAAGGGATAATGGGGTCATATTTCAGAAGAAATTACTATTTATATATGAATGTGTACGAATTTATTAGTGTATTTATAAATGTTGCATACAAGGATAGAATAAAAAAGGCAAGGGAATGCTACAAGTAATGATTGAAAAGTGATGTGAACCAATTAATGGGGGAGATTTTATTAAAAACATAATTACGAAATTCATTATAAAATGTGGTTAAATTAATTTGGATATAGATAGAAGATGATGAATAAATATTCAAAGATATCAGAAGAGGAGACAAGATGAAATCCAAGAGATGTTCCTAGAAGCCGATGCAACCACATGATCTAAGGAATAAGAATATTAATGTGCACCACCTCTCATCATAGCTGAACATCGATAATTCTAGTAGTTAAATATAGATTATTATTGTGGATAATTATTTCTATGTTTTCTATTTAATTATTTTCATGAATGTAATTCTTTCTAAATTATTGAAAATAAAAAAATTCATTTTCTTCTTGTATTTCTATTCATATATCATTTAGTTATTAATATTTTTTCAATTATGAATATGACACATTCAAATTTTAGAATTGAAAAAACTATGAATTTCGATCATTAATTTTAGTCGAGAAGGAGTTTGATGATGATTAATGCTATTATAATTTCCCAATTTTCGTTTGATGAATTGTGTGTATAGTGAGTGTTATTTATTTATTTGATTTTTGTGATTGATGTAATAATTGTCCAAATCTTTATGAATGGTGTGTTGATTCCAAAATTTTGGTTATTTGATCATTTTACTAAATTTAAATAGGTTATGGATTTGATATGTAGATCTTCCATTCAATGAATTATAGTTGTGAAAACCATTCAAAAATGATGAAGAAAACTAATATGTAAAAAGCACTAGTTAGGCTACTACATCCTCTTGTCTGTTCATTCTCTCTATTTATATGTTTCTTTTTTTTTAATTTTTATGTGTTTTGAATAACATTTTGATTTCTTTCTAGTTTACACCCCATGGAATATAATAAAAACATATAAATTCAGATTATTAAAAAGTAATCATAACAAAATTACCTTTAAAGGGATTCCTCACTTGGAGAGATCCTTGGTTTTGTATTTATAACAATACTTAGATTTTAATGTTTTAGTTAGTTATGAAGTGACAAATAAACCCGAATCATTATTTGAACCACTTCCAAAAAAAGTAGAAAATGAGTTTAAACTAAAATTTTAAAATATCAAAATATTATATAAAAATAGATTAAAAGAAAATAAATTATTATGTTTTGAAAAATAATATTTTTTATATCAAACATATTTAAAAATTATGAAAAAGTAAATTATTGATATATTATTAATAAAATAGACTAAAAAAATAACAACTTATAGAATTTGAAAATTTGTATTCAACATAAATATCACACAAATAATTCCAAAATTGAGTCACCTATAAAAATAAAAATTATCAAATCATAGAAATCATCACAGATCATGAAATGTTGAAGGAGATCACTAATCAAAATTTAAAAAACCAAAATAACTATTAAGGATTTCATGATATTGCTTCTTATTTTGATCTAATATAAGCAGTAAACCATAATATCCAAAAATTCATTGGTATACGAGTTGAGGACCCTCACAAAAAACTACATGAATTTCACATAAGTGAGGATTGAATAAAAACATCATGTTCCAATTTTATTTGCGTGGATCGATGAAAGGGTGGTTATATTGCTCATAATAAAAAACCATAGGCTTTTATAGCCAATTGAAGATTTTATGTTCAGAAATGTTTTTTGTATCCTCTAGGATGACCTCACATAGAAATGTATCTGTGGAATTAGTAATCTTGAAGGAGATACACTATATGAGTACTTGGAGATGATTAAAAAGATTTTCTCTTGATCCCTCCATATAAAAATTTCTAACCGAATTATTATCAAGTTTTTGTATAAATGATCAGTCGAGATATATATATTTATGATACCTGTTTCTATAGGTGGATCGCTATTCTATAAACTTCGATTGATTCTCGGAAAATTATTTCAAATATGGACCAAAATTCATTGTAATTTGGAAACCAATGATTAATGTAAGTGAAAACATCTATGTACGATTCAACTTACACATACATGAATTGATGAATAGAGATAGTGTTGAGTGGACTTGTGAGCATGATAAATAAAATTTTGACTAAAGATGGTTCTTCTCATTCCGAAAAGAACTAGTTTATCCCATCTAAATGCATTATTGAATTTGATATATCAATGATCATTATAATGATCACTATCCACAACTACAAGAAACCTGTAAAAATTAAAATGAGGCCATTCATGGAAAACCCTTCAAGGATAACCCAAATAGCTATTTTACAGATCAGAATATTAAATCTAGGAAATTTCAATCAAACCATAATTTCAATCAATGATAGATAAACCAACAAAAAAATATGTATACGCTAAATGAACAACCAAATGGTAATTTTAAGCCCAAAACATTTTATCAATATCCTATGTATAATCAATATAAAAACCAATTTGGTATAAATTCCCAAAATTTATAAAATCAAATGAATCAGAAACAAAATTTTAGTTAATGAAATTATTTGCACCACAAATTCATGGATAAAAAAACAACATTTTTCAAAATAGTAAAAATTGTTTCTAAAGAACATGGTTACAAAATTAGTTCAATGAGAAAAAAAATTCAGTGGTCCAATGAATCAATGAATTTTAATTTTCCAGTCCAATATGAAGTAAATTAGAGAGGAATATAATGTTTTAGTATAATAGTCTTGATAAGAGGAACTAAAAATCATAATACCAAAGCTGAAATATTTAAAAGAATCTCAATGAAATATTATATCTTATGAAAACATGTGAAATAACATGAAGAAATGAAAATCCCACTTGATGATATTATGTAGCAATTTGATGAATTTAGTAAATAACCGCATAAAACTATTGAAAAACATGATGTGTGTTTACTAATTAAACAAGAAAAATTAAATAAGTGGTCAGAAATTAAATATCGAAGAACATTTAGGGATCTCATAATTTTAATGGGATCTTACAAAGGGAATAATGATAATGATATTATTCATAAAATATAATGGGTTTCACCACCTTATCCTTTGGGTGACCTTCATATTAAGAAAAATGATGACACTTAAATGTAAAATTATGCACATGATGCTTTTAAGAAATCCCATGTTATCATCCATTTTTAGATGTTGTGAAACAGAACCTAATTATTCATTATTCTTTAAATGGATGTGTACTGATAGAATAATGTTCAATGGTGGTAAGAAATATTATTTAGAATATAATGTATCATCTATTAAAAAACATGGTCTTCATGTTAAATTCATGGATCCTAATATATTTACAATCCCATGTGTTATTAGAAATATTTAGTTTGATGAAGAAATGTTAGATTTAAGAGCCTCCAACAACTTGATGCTTTAATATATCATTTCATCTATGGAGGTTGTAGAGTTAATGAAATATGGAATTGAAATCCCTATATAAAATACATTTTTAGCTAAGCTAGCTGGGGTTATTGATTATTTTTTATTAAGGGTAAATGATTTTGTTTTCCCTACTAATTTTTATGAACTAGATATATAATATGATCATTTGAGTTCATGTGCACCATTTTTTAACGAAGATCATTTTTGAATACTAATACAAGAGTAATAAATGTCTTGAAATGTACTATGTCTTTAGAGTTTGGTGTTAACATGGTAAATTTGAAAATTTATGAATCAACGAGACATTAGATGGAAGATGATTCATCTTTCTAAGATATCATTATTGATTGGTTTTCTAAATATTTTATCCCTGATTCAATTCAATATAACCAACAACTAGATTCTTTGAAAACATTACATTCTTTTTAAAATGTACCCATTTCTATTGAATAATATATTGAAACTAAAACTTCTAAAATATTATCTAATGATGAATATGAAAATAAATTTATATTTTAGAAAAAAAAACTTTTCATTATTTTTAAGAATCTTAAGAATGATGTTTTCTAGGAACATGATACTAAAAATGATGAGTATTTTTCTCTCCTTAGAAGAAATTTATGATGCGAAAAATATTGATTTAATGATTGAAATTGATTTAGATTATTCTAAAAATGAAATAAATTCTACTCAAAATGTCCTTCATAATTCAATAATTGTTTAGGACCATGAATTTGAAAATTATTTTAAAGAATATGGTAATTTTCTACATGAAAATGAATGTACTTCTAGTTTAGGAGTTTCTGATTCATTTTCCCATGAGGTTATTTTATTGGCTGAAAATGAATTCAAAGAAACCATAAAAACCTCTTTATCTAAAAAGTAAATATCATTAACACTTTAACTCAAACATTTACATAAAAATATGAAACCTGATAACATAGAGGACAAAAAAATCACTTTTATAATAGTGAGTGGGCTGTCTAGTGACCAAGAAAATAAACTCTTGGAGGCACATAAGAAGAATAAGAATGTGAGATGATGTTCATTAGATGGTTTCATATGTATTAGTCATTTGGTGTGCGGGAATACAATTATTGTAGAAGTAAATCTCTAACCTATTAGACAATTTCAATGGACATATTATTATACCCATCTAGAAATTGTTTTAAAAATGTTACCACCACATTGGATGTGTGTATAATTTACCCAATTTTGGATAGTTGATGGTTAATTCTAGTTCAAATAATTCCTAAAAATGGTGGATTCATAGTTGTAAAAAATTAAATCACCATGATAGTTTCTAGTAGGTTACCCATAAAGGTGTGGGTATGCATCAATTATAGTAATTTGAACTTAGTAAAAATGAAGAACCTGTGTTCCTTAACATTTGTTGATCAAATCATTAAATGTTAATTTTGAAAATGTCATTTTTGATTCCTAAATGAATTCTTTGTATATTTTCATATTCAAATATCTCTAGATGACCATGATAAAACAAACATAACATGTACTTTTTCTTCCTTTTCCTATTATAGAATTCCATTTATACATTGTAATGCTATTTCCACCTTCCAAAGATGCATGTTTAGAATTTTTTATAAATTTCATACGGAATGTATAAATGATTATTTTAAAGGAAATACATTGTATTATAATTCTTTTGAGTTGTTTTTGAGGATTTTATTAGTGTTGAATAGAGTTTTTATTGAGAAGATCCTTATTCTAAACAAAAAAATGTCATTATATTAATGAGAGTGGAGTCGTTCATGGATATAATTTGTATAAAAATGGAACTTGGTTTTAAAATTAAAGGGTTGGCATCATCTATACTATTTCTTCTCGTAAGACTATTAAGGATATTATATCCTTTCTTTTCAATGATCTATTTTATAAGAGATTCAAAAATTATTTTAGGAAGACGACATCGGCTTTAAAAAATCATTAAAAATAAATTCTTTTTTCCTTTGATAAGGTGTGTTTGGAATAATTTAATAAAACGAATAAAAATCTTGTGTACCCACAAATAGTTCAACCATATAATATGAGTTTGAATTTTTAGTTGATGACCAATTCCCCAAAAATATATTTTAGGGATGATCAATTGAAAAAAGCGGAAAGGAAATATCATGGCATTTCTTATGAATCTAGGAATATAAACTTTTCTTAATCAAACTACACTAAATAGAAAAAAAATTTAGATGTTTTATTTTCTATTGATGAGTTTAGAAGATATCAATTTTGATTTTATATTATAGTTTTTAGTAATAATTATATTATTCCTTATCTCATGATGAACCCAGAAAAAAACAAGGATGGTTTGGTTAATTTTGTTAGATAAAGAACCTAAAATAAAGATCCACGATAGGAATGGAATTAAGGACATTATGGATAATAATTAGAGTAGGATACCTGTTGAAAGTTGTAATGATAAATATGTTGTTGAACATATTAGAGAGAATTTTTATGGGGATAAGTTGTATGATGCTTGTATTGATAAGTGGATGTAGTTTTCAAAAATAATGAATTATTTAGCTACTGAATTTGTTCTATAGTGTTTTTACAATAAAAATTTGCTAAAATGAATTTTTATTCATGTAAATTTATCTGGGATAATCCTTACAAATGGAATTTGGGAAGTGACCATATTTTTATGAGATGTATTCCAAATTCTTAAATTCCATCAGTTCTAAAATTTTGGGATAGTTAATAATATGATGGCCATTTTGGGACATAAATGACTGCAATAATAGTGCTTGATTCATGTCTATATTGATGCACCATTTAAAAATATTCTCATCATTATTGTTGGACTTGTACAATTTATCAATTCAAAGGAAACATTTCTCAAATACATGAGATTCCAAAACAACTACTCTTGTTTTGAGACTTCTATGATGATTGGGGAATGTATTTTACTAGTACATTTCCAAAATCCTTTGGATACGTGTATATTCTACTTGTTGTAAAATATATTTTGAAATAGATTGAACTTGTTCTTAGTAAGAATTATAATTATATGGTGATTTCCATGCTTGTCCAAAGAAATATGTTTTATATATTTGTAGTGTCTATATTTACTCTCACAAATATGGGTACTCATTTATGTAATAGGAAACACGATGCTTTATGAAAATGATATTGGGAAAGTCATAATAATTATATATTATATAACCGTTAAATGAATGGGTTGGCTAAAGATACAAATAGACATATTAGGCATATTCTTTAGAAATATGTTGACTCAGAAATAAAATTTTGGAGTTTGAGGATTGAGGATTATCTTTTGGCTTAGATGACTACCTATTCGATAACAATAGGGATGTTTCTATATAGAAAATTTTTTTCAAGGGCCTTTCATTTTGCTATTGATGTTGAGAAAAAAATTAATTTGGGCTATAAAATCTTGTAATTTCAATCTATTTGAGACTAAAAAAGAGAGAATGTTTTGTTTTCATGTGTTGGAGAAGATTAAAAAAAATTCTAATGAAAATACATGGATTTTTATATAGAAAACTAATATTGTGCTTGATAAGATGATTCTAAATAAATAGTTTCAGATTGTTGATATTGTGTTGTCATACAACTCAATGATAAAGACTTTTCTGGTAAATTTCATTCCAAATGGGATGATCCTTTTAGTGAAACTAAAATTTTTCCTTTTATTATAGATTTGAGACCCTAAGAAGGATGTTCCATTTATTTACAATGTTAATCATCTAAATAATTTTAGAGAAGATAATAAGGATCCCCAATGAAAGGATTTTGATTTATTGGATTCTTAATAGCATATAATAAACATGTTTTTGCTACAATTTATTTTTTTAGTAACAATTGTTGGAGACGACACTAACCATTTACTATGTTAGAATTTTTCATTTTTTACTACGTAGTTTTAATTTGTAGGGAATAATGTGTGCTTAATCATCGAATATTTAATATTTTTCATCCTAATGAATCTACTTAAGGAAAATATTCATATTATTATTTTTAGATTATATTTATAAGCATTTTAAATGATCAAAAAAATCTATTAGAGAAATAATTGGATTAATACCTTTACATTTTATACTTTCTAATCATTTTACTTGATCTGAAATTGCATGAATAATTTTTTTTCATATTTACATTTTAGTAGTATTCAGGATAACTTGAGGGGATTAATAAAATTAAATAAAGGGAATCATTTTAGTGGAACTAAAGAGAGAAAAATATTATATTTCAGGGAATTATTTAGTTCATAATTATTATCTCTTTTTCATGAATATTTTATAATATTGTTTGAGGCTAAATTATACATATTATAGATAAATAAAATTTTATCATGTTGAGAATTTGGACTATTTTGATTCTATAAATTAGTGTTGAAACTTACTAGTTATTTCCATTAAATATTTTTTGTTGACATGTGTCTTACTATTGAATAATCATGAATTTTTATGAATCATTTCCTACACATTTCACAAAAAGGTGATGGTTCTTTGATTTTACTCTTAGGATGAATATTTTATGTGGTAATCCGTATGTAAATTTATATTCATTATATAAGTTGATTTTATTTCATTTTTTTTTGTTAAACATCACATAGGATTCATGTAATCCTATTAACAAGATTTTTATCTAATAAATTGTTTAAATCAATTTAATTTTAAAAAATTTATTAATCATGGTTCAAAACCATAAATTAATAAATGTTGAAAATTTTTATAATTAGTTTGGGGAGAGGTTATTTCATTGTATAAATTTTTATCACAATGCGAGCCCATCAAAAAAACTAATTGTTTTAAAAAACACTATTGTTTCTCAATAATTCTGGGATATTTTTAGTAGTTTTAATTTTTTATGAATATTTAATTCTATTTAACATCTTTAAAGTGGTTAATTACTTAGTTACCCTTGGATTGTTTGAAGTATTCATTTTTTAATACCATCCAAAATGTGATTTACTTTGTTAATGAATTTTGATAAGTTTTTCAAACTATTTTTTCTCTTGGATCTTTTATTTTGGATTGAAAATAGTAAGATACACAAACAAATGGATTTTGAAATGAAAATACACATCAAAGTTGAATTATATATATTATTATTTATGTTTTCAGAAAATTTATTTATTTTTCTTTTAGATTATTAAATTTTCTCATCTGATATGAGTGTCTAAATTCATTGATTTATAATTTTAATAAGTCTTTTATCATAAAGGTAATGAGTAGTTTGTACAAATATTTGGAGGAAAATGGAATAGGGTTTAATTAAAATGTAAATTTTTGGGGTTAATTAATTTTTTAAAATGTTAATATATTTTTTATTTAAAATAAAACATAATTTCAATAGGATTAAAAATAATCATTGCTTGATAAAAAACATTAGGTGGAAATAATTTAGAAATCCACTATTTCATGGAAAACAATAATATCAATGTTATGAATTATTTCATTCCACTTTATTGGTCATATTTTTTGTTTAAGGCTATAAAAACGTTAATATGAGGGAATTGATGTGTCTATATTTTGAAACAAATTTTCCACATAATATATATACAGTAATATAATTTGTTTAAAACAATTTTTTAATTGAATAATTATTCTTATTTCTTAACATGATGTTTACATAATAATGTACATAATTATAAGATTAATTTTTGTTTTTATGGTTAATTTTAAATTAGATTTTAGCTTGTTTTAAAAATAATTTATTAAATAATTTCACTGTCTAATTTTATTTATTAATAAAATTTAATAATTATTTTAATTAAATTATTGTTTAATTACTTTATAAATTTTTAATCCTTTAATTATTATGATATTTATTTAGTTGGATAATATTTATTGATAATTATTCAACTATTGATTACTTTGTAACAAATGTTTAATTTAATATATGGAATAAATAAAAAGTGCGTGTTCTATTTTATTAATTTATTTTCTATGTTCATTACTAACTGTGTAATTAAATTTTTATTTAAAATATTGATTTAATTTTGTTTCTTTTTTGACATAAAATTTGTCTATTCGTATATAGGGACATCAAAAATAGTATCATTTTCCAAGGCCAACATTTAAAATGACTCCCTTATTCATAATAATTTTCTTATTAAGAATGAAATTCAAATATTTCAAGATATTTTTTTATATAATTTTGCAACCAAGAAAATATCATCACTAATTTAGAAAAATGCCACTTTAAAAGTAAAAAACCTGAAAATCATATGTGTGGATTTTGATATAAAATTTTATGTCAAAAAATTCATCAATCATCCAAACTGATAATTCAAAAATATATTAATGATGAAATTAAATGGGAAGGTTTTGACGCATTATATATGTATACTTACGTGATGATACAGTCACCAAGAACAAAAATCATTCATTTTTTTAATATACCTCCATCAAGAAGTACATTATCCATAGAGTGTTATCTATTAATAAACATTACTATAGTTATATAATTAATAATAAATACTAAAATTAAATATATAAAAAATTCAAATTAAACCCTTCTCTCACATTTCACTCAAATCATGTGGTAGGTGACAGAATTCTAGTTGTTGAATGTTGAATATTGTAAGGGTGAGGACATTTTCTGTAGTGGAAAGGGAAACAAATGATATAGATGTTATGGGGGAGGGATATGGGGTGGGATGGAAGTGTCAACTATGAGAGGTGGGAGGATAGGTAACAAAATGGGAATGAGAGGAAGAGGGAGAGAATATGTGTGTCGTTATCGGTGCAATGGCCAATAAGGAGGCAGATCCAAATCTAGGGGAGAGAGAGGCGATCCTAGATGAGGTCGTAAGACGTTCAGTTTGGGGATGGGGAAGATGTTTCAATTAAGAGACTAGAGGAGCCTTTTGATACCTAGTGTTTCTTATATGATTGAGATTGTAACAGCCCGATATTTTATGAAAAATATTCTTTTTTATTTCACTAATGTCTTGTGTTGTATGCTACACCAAAAGGAGCTTGCACAACACGCATCCTTGACTTTCCTTACATTACACGCAATCGCGACCTTCCTCGATAGCTTGTGTCGTACGCAATACCGAGTTTCACTAATCAACGATATGCTATTAAAATATTATTAAAACTAGCCGTTATGAATAATAATAACACCTATTTGAAATTTAATAAATTTTATTTTTCAAAATGGACTTCATTTTTGGATTCGGAATACCGAAATTAGCCTAGGGTGAAATTTTGGTATTTTTCTGAAAACATTCAATTTTTGATGAATAGTGAAACCACTAAGTGGTAGGTTAAAACCTGAATTTTGCATAAAACATAATTTTACCACTTCTGTGAATGGAATTTCGAAAATCTTACAGACATGGTTGATATCGGTAAGTAAAATGTGGTTCAATGAGATAAAAATAATTTTTTGGTGAATAGTAACTTTTTACTTTTTTTACCGCGGTTAATAGTAAATAGGGTAACTAAGGGTAAAAATGATATTACTATTACCCTAACACATGTCCTAATTCTATTGGATAAGTTTAATTCGACCAAAAACAAACTTAGGAATAACATATGACCATTTAGGCCCACTTGGGTTAGATTAGGACATTTATTATTAATTTATTTAAAGAAGGGTTAAAATAGTTAAAATCAAAGTTTAATAAGTAAATCATTTTTAATATGGGGTTATACATAAGATAAATTCGACTATAAATATTAATTAGAATGCTAAAAAGATTTCCTACATAATGATATTTTATTTATAATTTTTAGACTTTAAATAAATTAATTTATTTATGACACAACGATGATGCAGTAATTACCCTTTTAAGGAAATATTAACATAATTGATGTTATAAATGCTCAAATGAATGTAATTTGAGACTTTTTATGCATTCCACTGATTTTCTAGGTCACTATGATATATTAGTGTTTATATAATCAACTTGGATCGAACATATAATTCTGTTATGACTTTCACAAAAATCATATATCAAATAGTGTCAAAATTGACACAAAATAGTTTTTAAATCAAATATTATATTATTAATTGTTATTTTATTCCTAAAAATCTAAGGTTCGGCCAAATGACATAGATAAGGATATATATATTAATAATAAACAATTTGGGGATCGTTTGGCATGTTATAGTAAGTGTATTAACCATATAGTGAAAGAAAACAAAAAGACACGGTAAAAGTTAAATTATTTAACTTAGAGTTAAATCTAATTGATAAGGTTAAAATAATACCCTAAACTTGTCTAAATCCTATTGGTTGATAGGATTCCGACCCATCCCCACTTTATCTTCGAAATAAGACCCTTTGGAACCATTATAAACCGATTTTGACATTAATATAAAATAATATTTTGAGGTATTCCTAAGGTGCCCCTCTCCTCCCTTATAAAAGGACACCTCCTCCCCCTCCTCCTCACACCAATTTGAGCACTCATGCTCGGCCACCCCTGCCAAAATCTCTTCTACACTTCCCTAGAAACATCCTAGAGGTTCTGGTCTTCCTCAAAAACCAATTTTAGTACCCTAAGAGGAGGCCTCCAAAAGGCGATTCAAAGAAGAGGTAATTACCATTACCAATTCTTTCACCATTATTTCTTCTTGCACTTCTTCTACTTAGGTTGTTTCATTATGAAGTAATAACATCAGTATCAATCATATACTGATATGTTATTATAAGTATGAAACAACCCTATTTCACCATCTATCCATCCTACGGAAAAATAAATCACCGCGCGTGCGTACGTACGGAATACCGTCTCCACGCCGTGGTGTAATCTATTTTCCACCACCACCTTACATGGATGGGTATAATGGTGTAAAGAATAACTATACATAGTTATTACAAAATCATATTGATTCTGATATATTGTATAATCCACTCCAATTCAATTCAATATTTATGGAAATGATATCATCGCTCGTGCGTACGTACGGACTTCCGTCTCCACGACGCGATGAGATTCATTTTCCATGTTAACCATTTAAGAATGATTATAAAGTATATATAAGAAATAATAATGAAATATATGACATTATAAAGCTACTGGATTTATATATATATATATATATATGTATTTCATCTACTTACTTCCATTCAAGATAATAAGGAAAAGAAAAACAGCATTCATGCGTACGTACGGACTACCGTCTCCATGAACGGTGTTTTTCATTTCATTTATCTATATATTATATATATATATATATATACTGAATATATATGATATATAAATAATATTTTATATTCTGGAAGTAAGTAAATCATGATATAAGTAATAATAATGTCAAGAACAACAAGTCAAAACACCTACGATAAATGAAACGATTTTACCCAAAACGCTTCTTTAACATGGAATTTACAAAAGAACGGGTAATATAAAGTCATAAGTGAACCATATATGATATCATAACAGTGAATATGATTCTGTAATAAGTCAATGACATTATTTAAATCATTATACAGGAGGTTCAGACACTTACAAAGCAAGTCGGACCTAAGCTAAGGGAAATATCACAATCTCATTTTTATCCGAGATTGTTTATTCGTAAGTATTTACTGGGGTGTGTTTTATCATCCACATCCATGTTTCATCAATAAGTAATATTATTTCCGTCCACATACAATTGTTTAAATCCAATTTTACCCTTTGGTGAGTTTTTAGTAAAAGATATGAAAGAAATTTTTTTTTCGTTTTTCGTACGAGGTACTTTTTGACTTTTTCGACAAAAGTACCAAGAATGTGTTTTTTAACTTATACGGCACGAACTGATTTTTACTGTTTTATAAAGCCATATTTTCATGAAGCTTCCTCTAAAATATTTCATGACTATTTTCAATAAAATCTCTTTCTTTTAAAATTTCATGATGTTTTGTGAAAAGAAATTGATTTTGAAGAAGAAAGGATATTTTCCTCAAGAATTCAATTCAAATGTATTATCAAAATTATTTTCCATCTAAGATAATAAAGGGTTCTGTTTCTATCCATATTTTTACATTGATTTGACTATGTTGTGATGGAATTATGTTTATGAATTCCTTTATCTTATATGAATGGTTTTATGATGTCATGTTGTTTAAGAATCTCATTTTTATTACATGGGTTACGCTATGATGTATGGTTTATGATTATGTGGAACACATAAGAAAGGATTAATTATAATATGGGTGGGACCTATATCTCCCTCCAATGCATTGGGTAAAGATTTTATATCTCATGAGATAGACAGGGCTGGAACGGTAGGTTATACCGGTTCAGTGAAACAGGACTGAAACGAGGGTTACTCGATTCAGAAAGGGACTTTGTCCACTAAGATAGTCTTGGCAATGAGTCTTGACTAACAAGAAATGATTCTCTATGATTATGTGTGTATGCCACAAAGTTTCATGTTTTAATTTATGATTATTGGGATTTCATTTCACTAATATGATTTATCCCATGTTATGAAATTATGCTCTCTTTTGCAGGTTAAGATTTCCAAAAGTTATGTTATTATGAATATAATGTGATTGATTTTTCTTTTGTTTACCCTTACTGAGCATTTGAGCTCACCATTTTATGTTTTCTTTTCCCCAGGATATAAATAAAGGTTTTAGGTAAAAAAAAAGTGGGAAGATCTTTATGGGAGATATTGAAGATCTTTCACCACGATTAGAAGAATACGTTCCGAGTTTCCAAAGACACTAAACTATTACGATCCTTGTGTGTGTGTTTTTGTTATGTACTAAGTATTCCGCAAAAGTAATGTAAAGTCCATGTACGTCAGGCTTCGGGTCTCTACAGTTGGTATCAGAGGAATAGTTTAGTCAACCTTTGGAAACTAGGATGCGAGAACTTTAGTGAGATCCCTAGAGATATTTCTAAGGTATGTCTAGGGATGTCCCTAAGGTTAAGTATACGTATAGGTTATAGTACTAGAATTACGCTAACGATCATAGAATTAAACCTAAGATGTTAGATATTGAAGGTACTCCCCCTTTATTATATTGTTTTCCCTAGCATGATTTTTGCCTCTCACACTATTCTTTTTGGGTTTTAGACGATGTCTGGAACCCGAAGGAACCGTGTTGATCAATGCAATGGACAATGAAATGATTGCCCTCCTGAACAAACAAATGTTATGGGAGATGGAGTGCAAAATCTTATTGCAATACTTACACAAGCTATGAATCATTCTGGACTTCCAAATGATTATAGAAGGGAACAATATTCTATTGAGTCCTTCATGAGGCAACGTCCACCTTCTTTTAGTGGGACTTCTGATCCACTTGTTGCTGAACAATGGATCAATACCACTGAAAAGATATTTTCAGTTCTTCAATGTTCTGAACATGATAAAGTCATCTTAGCAGTATATCATTTGGAAGGTGAAGCTGATCAATGGTGGAATCTTATCAAGAATACGAGTCCAAGAGATGAAATTGAGTCCATGGAATGGGAGGAGTTCAAGAACATGTTTTTCAGTAAGTAATTCCCTCGTATTCTTCGAACAAAGATGGAAAAGGAGTTTCTTGAGCTGAAGCAGAAGGATGATGAATCTGTTTGTATATACGATGTGAATTTTACAAGACTTGCAAGGTATGCATCTGGCATTATCATCCAACCTGAAAGTAAAGTTGATCGATTTTTTAGTGGCTTAAAACCAAGTCTTCGAAGGGAATTAGATATAAGAGACTTCAATAGCTATGAAGAAATTGTGTGTTGTGCTATCAAGGTAGAAATGGAAGTTGATGTTACATATCAATCTCATGGTTTTGACAAGAAACGAAAGATGGAGTTCAAGGAGAAATCACAGAATAATGGTGAAAAGAAAATGAATGTTTCCTTATGCTCAAAGTGTGGAAAGAAGCATGGTGGAGATTGTCTTAAAGGGACTAGAAAATGTTTTAAGTGTGGATAAGAAGTTCATCGAGTAGCTGAGTGTCGAAGTAATGGAAAAAGGGTTTCTAATGATGTGAACAAAGCAAACACTGCAGAGAACGCACCACCAACACTTCAATGCTTCAAGTGCAAGGAAATGGGGCATTATGCTAATAAATGCCCTAATCCAAGGGTTAGTGATGGTCGACGTGAGCAACCACTTAAGTCAAAGGACAAAGGGAAGTCACATGAGATCACTATTGGCGATGTTGAATATGATAACGATGTGGTGGAATGATTAAGTGTTTATGTAATGGGATTCCAAAATAATGTTGTATCATTGAGTATTGCAATATTTATTGATGTGGTATTAAAAGTGATTGAGATATTTTTTGGAAATAAGATGATATGCGCATAATGAAGGGAAAACGAAAAAATGAAATGTTTAATAGTATTCATGAGCTCATGATTGATATAAGGACTAAGTGATATCATGGTTTGAGTATATAGAAATTGGAGGATTTTGGTATGTGGAAACTGTTAAATTTTAACTGCATTCATGTTTTCACTAAGGTATTCAAGAGAATACATGATTAAGGACTTTGAATTTTTGGAATGTGACCAACAAAACATATCTTATGTTATATGGGGATCGACGATGGTGTTAAATCTCTGGTTATCATTTTCACTATATTATGAGAATAGACTACATTATTATGGATAAGCCTAAAGATTGGAATGGATTATGTTCGACATAAGTTAGTATTATTTAAGGATAAAAGATTTTCGATATTATTGATGGGATGTTATAGTAATATAGTTTTAGAAAAAGGACAACCTGCAGGATGGGCGACAGCCCATCGCGTCGGACACGGATGTGGGAATCGAACCCACAACCGAAGTGCGACTGGCCTTTATCGCCTACCACTGGCCTACAGGAAGTCCCTGTTTAGTAGAAACTAGTTTTATTATATTAAGAAGTATGATATATGAAGTATAAGTCCATTTTAGGAACCATATGTGATTAATCTCACTATAGATCGACTTATAATTTTTGCTAACCTTTTGTTTGAGACAGATGGAATGACCTGTCATACTAACACTTCACGAATAACAAATTCAACTTCATTTATTTAAAAGATGATGTGGAAATTGTTCACGGCATGAACAACAGTGAGATTGTACCAAAATAAAGAAACTATTTATTCTAATTCAAATTTTCAACTTTAGGGAAATGATGTTGAAAACCAAAAATGTTGTCCTAGTGATCTTATACCTGATGAATCAGATGGTACCTTAGATCGTCACAAATTTATGAATTTGTGATTACTGGATTTTCCATAGCCATGTTCTCTACCACTCTCCATCAGAACATGATGGTTAGATTTCCCTTCCATATCCATATTTTCACCTATGTGGAAACCCAGTGATTAGTTTATTTGGGTAATCGTTACATTTCATACTTTAGTTTTTAAAGCCAAGTTTTGGTATTCCTTTTTACGATTTTGGTTTCTATTAAAGAAACTTTCGAATAGTAAACCATTTATAACCCCGACGAATTTCGAGGGCGAAATTCATTTTAAGGGGGGTAGAATGTAACAGCCCGAGATTTTATGAAAAATATTCTTTTTTATTTCACTAATGTCTTGTGTTGTATGCTTCACCAAAAGGAGCTTGCACAACACACATCCTTGATTTGCCTTGCATTACACGCAATCGCGACCTTCCTCGATAGCTTGCATCGTACGCAATACTGAGTTTCACTAAACAACGATATGCTATTAAAATATTATTAAAACTAGCTGTTATGAATAATAATAACCACTTTTTGAAATTTTATAAATTTTATTTTTCAAAATGGACTTCATTTTTGGATTCGGAATACCGAAATTAGCCTAGGGTTAAATTTTGGTATTTTTCTGAAAACTTTCAATTTTTGATGAATAGTGAAACCACTAAGTGGTAGGTTAAAAACTGAATTTTGCATAAAACATAATTTTACCGCTTCTATGAATGGAATTTCGAAAATCCGACAGACACGGTTGATATCAGTAAGTAAAATGTGGTTCAATGAGATAAAAATAATTTTTTGGTGAATAGTAACTTTTTACTTTTTTTACCGCGGTTAATAGTAAATAGGGTAACTAAGGGTAAAAATGATATTACTATTACCCTAACACATGTCCTAATTCTATTGGATAAGTTTAATTCGACCAAAAACAAACTTAGGAATAAAATATGACCATTTAGGCCCACTTGGGTTAGATTTGGACATTTATTATTAATTTATTTAAAGAAGGGTTAAAATAGTTAAAATCAATGTTTAATAAGTAAATCATTTTTAATATGGGGTTATACATAAGCTAAATTCGACTATAAATATTAATTAGAAAGCTAAAAATATTTCCTACATAATGATATTTTATTTATAATTTTTAGACTTTATTTAAATTAATTTATTTATGACACAATGATGATGCAGTAATTACCCTTTTAAGGAAATATTAACATAATTGATGTTATAAATGCTCAAATGAATGTAATTTGAGACTTTTTATGAATTCCACTACTTTTATAGGTTACTATGATATATTAGTGTTGATATAATCAACTTGGTTCGAACATATAATTCTGTTATGACTTTCACAAAAATCATATATCAAATAGTGTCAAAATTGACACAAAATAGTTGTTAAATCAAATATTATATTATTAATTGTTATTTTATTCCTAAAAATATAAGGTTCGGCCAAATGACTTAGATAAGGATATATATATTAATAATAAACAATTTGGGGTTCATTTTGCATGTTATAGTAAGTGTATTAACCATATAGTGAAAGAAATCAAAAAGACACGGTAAAAGTTAAATTATTTAACTTAGAGTTAAATCTAATTGATAAGGTTACAATAATACCCTAAACTTGTCTAAATCCTATTGGTTGATAGGATTTCGACCCATCCCCACTTTATCTTCGAAATAAGACCCTTTGGAACCATTATAAACCGATTTTGACATTAATATAAAATAATATTTTGAGGTATTCCTAAGGTGCCCCTCTCCTCCCTTATAAAAGGACACCTCCTCCCCCTCCTCCGCACACCAATTTGAGCACTCAAGCTCGGCCAACCCCTGCCAAAATCTCTTCTCCACTTCCCTAGAAACATTCTAGAGGTTCTGGTCTTCCTCAAAAACCAATTTTAGTACCATAAGAGGAGGTCTCCAAAAGGCGCTTCAAAGAAGAGGTAATTACCGTTACCAATTCTTTCACCTTTATTTCTTCTTCCAATTATTCTTCTTAGGTTGTTTCATTATGATGTAATAACATCATTATCACTCATATAATGATATGTTATTATAAGTATGAAACAACCCTATTTCACCATCTATCCATCCTACGGAAAAAGAAATCACCGCGCGTGCGTACGTACGGAATACCGTCTCCACGCCGTGGTGTAATCTATTTTCCACCACCACCTTACATGGATGGGTATAATGGTGTAAAGAATAACTATACATAGTTATTACAACATAATATTGATTCTGATATATTGTATAATCCACTCTAATTCAATTCAATATTTATGGAAATGATATCATCGCTCGTGTGTACGTACGGACTACTGTCTCCACGACGCGATGAGATTCATTCTCCATGTTAACCATTTAAGAATGATTATAAAGTATATATAAGAAATAATAATGAAATATATGAAATTATAAAGCTACTGGATTTATGTATATATATATATGTATGTCATCTACTTACTTCCATTCAAGACAATAAAGAAAGGAAAACCGGGTTCATGCGTACGTACGGACTACCGTCTCCATGAACGGTGTTTTTCATTTCATTTATCTATCTATTTTATATATATATATATACTGAATATATATGATATATAAATCATATTTTATATTCTGGAAGTAAGTAAATCATGATATAAGTAATAATAATGTCAAGAACAACAAGTCAAAACACCTACGATAAATGAAACGATTTTACCTAAAATGCTTCTTTAACATGGAAATTACAAAAGAATGGGTAATATAAAGTCATAAGTGAACCATATATGATATCATAACAGTGAATATGATTCTGTAATAAGTCAATGACATTATTTAAATCATTATACAGGAGGTTCAGACACTTACAATGCAAGTCGGACCTAAGGTAAGGGAAATATCACAATCTCATTTTTATCTGAGATTGTTTATTCGTAAGTATTTACTGGGGTGTATTTTATCATCCACATCCATGTTTCATCAATATGTAATATTATTTCCATCCACCTACAATTGTTTAAATCCAATTTTTCCCTTTGGTGAGTTTTTAGTAAAAGATATGAAAGGAATTTTTTTTTTCATTTTTCGTACGACGTACTTTTTGACTTTTTCGACAAAAGTACAAAGAATGTGTTTTTTAACTTATTCGGCACGAACAGATTTTTACTGTTTTATAAAGCCTTATTTTCATGAAGCTTCCTCTAAAATATTTCATGACTATTTTCAATAAAATCTCTTTCTTTTAAAATTTCATGATGTTTTGTGAAAAGAAATTGATTTTGAAGAAGAAAGGATATTTTCCTCACGAATTCAATTCAAGTGTATTATCAAAATTATTTTCCATATAAGATAATAAAGGGTTCTGTTTCTATCCATATTTTTACATTGATTTGACTATGTTGTGATGGAATTATGTTTTTGAATTCCTTTATCTTATATGAATGGTTTTATGATGTCATGTTGTTTAAGAATCTCATTTTTATTACATGGGTTACGCTATGATGTATGGTTTATGATTATGTGGAACACATAAGAAAGGATTCATTATAAGATGGGTGGGACCTATATCTCCCTCCAATGCATTGGGTAAGGATTTTATATCTCATGAGATAGACAGGGCCGGAACGGTAGGTTATACCAGTTCAGTGAAACAGGACTGAAACGAGGGTTACTCGAGTCAGAAAGGGACTTTGTCCACTAAGATAGTCTTGGAAACGAGTCTTGACTAACAAGAAATGATTATCTATGATTATGTTTGTATGACACAAAGTTTCATGTTTTAAGTTATGATTATTGGGATTTCATATCACTACTATGATTTATCCCATGTTATGAAATTATGCTCTCTTTTGCAGGTTAAGATTTCCAAAAGTTATGTTCTTATGAATATAATGTAATTGATTTTTCTTTTGTTTACCCTTACTGAGCATTTGAGCTCACCCTTTTATGATTTCTTTTCCCTAGGATATAAATAAAGGTTTTAGGTAAAAAAAGGGGAAGATCTTTATGGGAGATATTGAAGATCTTTCACCACGATTAGAATAATACGTTCTGAGTTTCCAAAGACACTAAACTATTACGATCCTTGTGTGTGTGTTTTTGTTATGTACTAAGTATTCCTCAAAAGTAATGTAAAGTCCATTTACATCAGGCTTCAGGTCTCTACAGAGATACTATAGTGAGAGTTTGGGGTGGTATGCATTTCTTGTTCTTAATTGTTTCCCAATATCGGAGACATTCTGCTGTTGACCGTTGGACCGCACAGATCATATAGAATAATGTTGCAATTCACTTAATATATATTTTTAAGACATATTGCATAAGATAATTGGGGTCATAAAACAAAATATTCCCTATTGTGATAAATTTATAATCTTAGTGAAAATCTACATGGCCTATAAGATATATTTATTTCTCATATAATTTATTTGGAAAGTGAAATTGGTGGATGAAAACTGACAGGTAGATGTATTTAAAGAAGAAAAACATGATAAATTATATTTAATGAACAAAAATATTATGAAATTTTAAATGAAATTATAATATGGGATGTTCCAAAAAATAATGAGTACCTTTTCCTGAATTAATGGCCTATATTCAACCTGTCATTGAATAAAATATACTTCACAAAATTTGGCTACCACCAGAGATGAATCATGGTGGAATATAATTCCATGTTTCTATAGTCAATTTTGAACGAGTGGCCACCATGATATTGTGCTTGTACAGTTTCATATATATCATAGACATATGGTGAAACCCACCTAAGCACCATTGATATTTTATGTATCAAAGACCACCATCATGTGATATGAGTTCACCGCCACTGTAGTTGATTGTGCCACCATTCCACGTAGAAGATCCCAAGTATTGAAGAAATTGAACTCACTAACACTATAGAAAATGAGAGGATCTGATCCCATGGATGTTAAGTGCATATATCAAAGAAGATTGGGGACACCACAACAAAGATTCTAATTATAGGGGTTCATTATGACACATGATTTTATTTCATTATTGAGATCATTCTGATCTGATATCACTAACAACCATTTTCGATCATTTCATTGAATGGTAATTTGATGTCGTATTTGATTTTGTTTTTAGATTTTATGACTGGACTCAATCATCATAATTATTAAAATTTGAAAGGTAAAAGAGAATGATCATTAGAGATTCTGTTGAATGCATCAACAAGGTTCTTCACTAATGTGTATGGGTTTATTCTCAACGGTGAATTGGATATGTTGGTCATGATCATATTTATAATATTAGTGGACTTATTGAAAATAATGAAACTTGTTTCATGTTTGGTGAAGCTATAATTATTCACTACTATTTTAATATTGGAGATCAATTGGAAGGAATTATGACATCATATAGAAGAAAAAATTATTACTTATTTTTAACCATGATAGAATTTGTTTGAGGATTTATTAATGTGACATACAGTCAAAGAATGTTAGAGAGAACAAAATGATACCAGTCAGGACAGAAACGTGAGACCAAACAAATTATGGTGGTTCTTGGTTAAAAATTATAGAAGGGACCCCATTATGATATTTGGAGATTTCAATCAGAGACATTTGTAAAAATGATGAGAGTTTTTACATCAACGATTCTGTTGTCAGTGTTGGTTTATTTTTTGTTTTATATCCAACCCTTGGTTTATTCATTAGCTTCTTGAGGAAAATAGAATTTTGGGATAAATAATAGGTAGAGCACGATTAAGGTGGATCGTGTCCCATGCCAAATGAAATAATTCACATGGGATAATTTCACTATTTAGATAACACGACTAGGCGAATGTGTGTGTTTCTTTCCCTAGTAAACTCATACAACTTTGATCCTCTTGGAAATTGAGAAATTCACAGCTTCGTCATGGTTTGGAAAACCATTTGGGGTAATTTTAATATCTCACCATGTCATTAAAAAGTAGATAATTACTCTCATACCCTTCTCCGAAATAACCCTAAATCACATATAATCTGAACCCTATGATATTTTAATCCATGAGTGCTTCCTTAAAACCTTATTTTAGCCTTGGAGAATGAATATTTGGGTTTTTCCCCGATTGTTAAAAAATCATTATGTTAAGTTTCCATTGGTTTCTAGATCATTCCAGGTTCTTATAACCACTATCTTGTATTTTCATTTTGTAGAGGATTCTTTGTGCTATTATGGGTTCAATTTTGTTTTTTTGGAAATATTGATGTATGGGGTTCGTTCTCACCTCTATAGTGTCCCATATGGGTGATATTGAGGATTTTTACAACATTAAAGATTTTTCTAAGATTTATTTAGTTGGTTCTATGATTTTACATTGTTAAATGATTTAGGATATTTTTTATTTGTGTTATAAATAGGTTATATGGCTTGTTTTTCTGATATTAAATATTTTTTAAAATTTATTGGAGATGAATATGTGATGAAAGATTATTTTTTAATAGAATTTTATTATGTTTCATGTGTGCTTTATTGTGGTTATTCTTATATATTTTTTCATTCATTCTGTGGAAGGTTAAAAGAATGTTTAAAAAAGAAAAAGAGGTGTGATTATGTTGAATGTTGATTTTTCAAAATAATTTGGTTATATTTCATGTTATCTTCATGGTTGTGTGACATAAATGTGGTTTTTTTAATTCTGAATGTGTTGTGAAGCATGTTATAAAAATGGATCTTGTGTGTGTATAAATTTGGAAGGGGCTATGACTGTGGAAATGGTTGGATTTTGTGTGTGCTTTTATCGTATATTTTTTAAATGGGTTTGGTGTGCGCCTGATTCAAAGTTGTTTGTTTTTGGAAAATGTTGGTTTCCATATACGATTTGATCATTGAATTAAGGATGATTTTAAATTGGTGTTTCCTTTTTGGTTCATGATGCTTGGAATGTTAATGTGAATGTGATGATTATGTGAAATGTAAAATTGAATTTGAAAATAATGGGAATCCCAAGTATTTATCTTGTCAAATGAGAACAAATGTGCATGTTGATTTAGTAGGACCAAGGTTCAGTTTCTTCTAGAAATATTGATGCTACAACACTAACTACAGATGTGAAATGATCTGAGACAACTATACATTGGGAAGAGACCCATCTAGTTCTTAGTTCATTAGAAAATTATGGGATTTTCCTTATAATATAAATACAATTAGACATTGGGATGAGATCCTCTCTAATTTCTCATTCATGAGAACACAAATGGTATTGGTTGGAGAATTTTATCACTGATGGACGAGGTTTCTATGTTCCCACTTGTGCCAATTAGCTATAGTGATTATCCATGGGACTCTTTTTGTGACATGATTCTTAAGTGATGTGGTGATAGTCATCAGTATCTGATGGACATTGTGTACATTTTAATTTCAAATCAATATTTTTCCTGAGAAATGGGTTTCCTTAAAAACATTTCATTGAGAATGGTTTCATCAATTTGTTTTCTTGAAAAATTTTCAAAATACTTTTATGAAAATGTTCATGTTAATTAATCAACTAATTTTGTGGAATTAAATATTTAATTTTGGGGGAATCCTAATGGGAATTCAACAACAACTTACATACTTCTTTTATGGTATGTAGAAATTAATATGTACGACCCATGTAATAGAATGATGAATCATGGGGGAGGTGAGGGATCTAGTTACTAGTGTTACATTTCTTGAAAGTGTTGTTTTTGTTGTCTTGATGATGATGACACTCTAATCATATGTAGGTTTTTGAAATTTTTTAGTTGTTTCAATTTCTGTTATGGAATTTTGATACTGGATAATGATGAAAAACATTGAATCTTAAAAATATATTATCTCATTTGATAATGATTATTTATTATGTGATGTATTAATCTCATAGGTTGTTTATTGTTTTATTCATTGGTTTGATTATTCCCAATGTTTATTTTTGATACCCATGCATTGGTTTATATCCCGTGGAAATCTAGAACTCCCTTTGGTCCATGGAATAGGATAAGTCAGGTGTCTATTTAGATGGAAACTCATCATGTTTTTTGAAAAAATTGTATCACTGTAGGTATCAATATTCATGGGTTATGTAATTTCAGAAGAGACTGGATAGACTATAGCAAGTCTTGTCAGGGATTGATGTTCTTGTTGTAAGGGAGGTGTCTAGCGAACACACCTCATGATATGAATTAGGTATCCCTTGGTTTTTGGTAATTTGGTTTGAATTCTCTTCTATGTAATATGTATAAGATGAATACTATATATATACACTAGGTGGAGGGGTAGTTATTTGGTTTGGATTATTTTTTTATCATATATGGTGTTGTTTTCATCTATGCATGTTTTTGGGATTTGTTGTTTCTAAAATTTTCAAATTGTGTGTTGATGGTTTTATTTTTGTATTTTCCTTATGGTAATTACTTGTAATGGAAAATTGCTTCACTAGAAAAATCATATGGAACCATGGGAAGAGGCCGAATAGATTTATCCCTCTCCATTTCATCAGATAAAAGCTAGAATTGTGGTTTTTGATGTCCATGATTAGTGTCAATGAGTTTGATTTGGTCCTTCTCGGGTTAGAGAAGTTTAATCATGTCCTGGAAGGTATAAATCTCTAGAGTTCTTCAAGAACAACCCTCCACCTTTCTGAGGTTTCATAGAACCCTTGGCAGGAGATAAGTGCCATGAGAAAATAGAGAAGATGATTGAGTTTCTTGATACTCTAGACGTAGTGATGGTGATCTGTGATTCCTTAATGTTGGAAGGTCCCAATCATATGTAGTGGGACTCCGTGGTGCAAGATGGTAAGCACGATCAGATTGGTCAGAATGATTTCATGGATGTCTTCAGTGACCAGTAAAACACATTTATTTTTGCCTTCTCCTAGTCCTTAGTGTTTTTAGATCATTATATAGGAAACCTGAACATGATTGATTATTCTAATTACATTCCAAATATGGTTTGGTTCATGCCCGAGGTAGTTTCTACTGAGTACTTGAAGGCTGAAATGTAAGAGATGGGGTTGTGGACAGGAATATGACCCCATATATAAATTTTCTTCAAATTATACTAAGGTGATTGTTAATTATATGATGTTATAAATTGATCATATAGGAATGTTTGGATTCTTTGTTGTAGTGAAATAATTGGAAAGTATTAGTTCATCTGGGAAGAAGAGGAAGTAGGATGTGTATGAAAATATAAGAGGTGGTAGTTTTGGCTATCCTTCCCCGTTGTCTTCATTCGCGGCCTCAAGAGCAGGGGTTGTCATGTGCCATTAGTGTGGAAAGGCAGGGAACATGTGTTCTCATGTTCATTTCAATCCATGACATACAACCAGAGTAGAACTATGGGGTGACCACAATGATTTTTCAATGTGGCGTACCAATATTTGAGCAGTGCAAGATCTATGGCTTCTATAGAGATGCCAGTCCGATCAGAATGTTTCGGGACAGTGAGCTCTTGGTATGGTGATCATGTAGGTAGTGTTGGATCACCTTCTAAAAAGAGTAATTTTAGGGAAACTTTACAATCTATTGGTCATTTATAGGCTCAGACATAGATTACGAAACACCCTGTGGTGGATCGAGTACCAGTGGAATCGAATGAAGAGCATGTGACAATTCAAGATATTGTACTTATTGAATCGTCTCTATCTCTTATTCAGTTAGATATAAGTGCCTTAATTTATTTTATATCATAATGTATCATGGATGTGTTATATTTTTCTTCTGAGCTTATTCTTTTTGTGAATGGGTTGTTAAGGCTGCTTGATACAAAGCAAGAGAAGGGTTTCAGGTGTCCCTGTTGCACACTCATAATGTCAGCGGTCAAGTTGGAATGAGATTTCATGGTTTTGGATATAGGAAATATTGATATAATCATTGGTATATATTTTATTTTTACTTTTTAGGATTCCATTAATTACATAGGGTAGGGAGTATGTTTCATGCAACCTTATGGTAGCACCCATGTTTTTCAAGGAGAGTGGGATCCCCGGTCAGGGCATGTAGGACTTCCACTTATAAAGTTGGGAAACCTCATTTTCCAATCTCATTGCTCACTTTGGAGGATTATGATGATTCTTCGGATGGTATATTTTCTCATGTGGTGGATGAGATCCAAATGGGTTTTCAATAGGATTTCTCAAGTTTTCCACTAGAGTGGGATGTGGAGTTCCCCATTGATTTATCACAAGGAACACAATTGATATTTCCTCCAACTTACCATATGGCCCCACTGAGTTAAATTAATTAATGGTATAACTGAATGACTGGAGATCAAAAGGATTCATTTTCTTGATCATCTCAACATGGTCATCACAAATTATGTTTTCAAAGAAGCCCGATAAATCCTTTCAGTTGATTATCGAGTATCAGAAGTTAAATAAGGTGATAATAATGATCAAGTAACCCTTTTCACCATATTGATAAAATTTTTAAGAAGCTTTAGTGGAATGGTGGTTCTATTTGTCTGAATTTTGTTCTAGGTATCACCAAATAAGTGTCAAGGAGGTGGACTGTCATGACCCGACCCAATGGGGCTCGAGCCGCGACTCCCCAAGAAAGCCTCCAATTGGCCATGGGCTGGAGACTAGTTCTGAGTTGGATATCAAACACATGGGAGGCATTAGCGTAAGGTACATGTACACACACTCCCACAAACTCCTCCAGGAAACGATGTAGATATATATATATATATATATATATATATAAACTAATAATAAATGCATGCATACATATAACCCAAAAACATAGTATAGAAAATGAAAAAAATGGAAAATACAAGGGCCACCAAAAAGAAACTGCAAAAGCGTCCAACCTGCTCTGAAGTAGGGGATCACTGTCAAAAGTACCCTCTAGTATGCTCCTCAGAACATCTCTAGTAAACACGCTGGTATGTCTCGCTCACAACGCTCCGC
This sequence comes from Viscum album, assembly GCA_963277665.1. Classification (NCBI taxonomy): domain Eukaryota; kingdom Viridiplantae; phylum Streptophyta; class Magnoliopsida; order Santalales; family Viscaceae; genus Viscum; species Viscum album. Next base: position 1,862,803,874 of record OY728142.1, on the reverse strand, counting down.
ATGCTCCAGGTCCTTCTGGGACTCCGTCGAATGGCATGTGGTCAACACAATACAAAACCATGTGCAGGAAAATCACATGTAGGGGTGAGTATAAAAATACTATGTACGCACCCCAAAACCCCCAATATAAAAGAGGTTAACTCAATGGAAACTTTCAGCTCATCGCTACAACAGAGAACCCAAATGAGAGTGAAACTCCATCTAGAGACCATCCTTCCATAAACAAGACTATTCATCTCTACTCAGATGTATGCCCATACATAAATCAGGAAACTCTTCTCAGGTATATGACAATACATATACCATGAGAAACAAGATATACTCATTCGTGCACCAAGACTCATGAGGTTCTGTCCCATCTCCTGCAACTGGTACATTACTAGGATAACACACTCAATGAGCACTGTCATCATAGATGAAACTCGTCTTCGAGATACACTCCAATAGGTCTCACACACATATTTGAGATTCCCATCCAAGAGATCTTTCTCATAAGATATCGCCACTGAGAACATCACAATGAATCTGAAGAAACACTAAACTTCTAGAATATGGGATCACTCCTAGGGTATGCCAGGGGTTTCAAGAACATACTCCAGTATCTATAATATCTCAATGATTGGGGCTCACTACCATGATCCATTAGGGGTAACAGAACCCAATATGATGTTCTAAAGTTAACATCACTCAGATAGAGGATTTTATCTCATGTGAAGATGGTCACGATGATGCCGAAAACCCTATATAGTATAACAAGTGATGTAGGGGATTGAACTTACAATGCACCAACCCTTCTAAAAACCAAGCACTGAGTAGATATCTTATAACCAACGATTCTGCAACCCTACTAAAACCAGGCTCCTAGTAGGGGATGATATACCTGATGATACCAGAACCCTTCTATAAACCACATGATGGGTAGGGGATCGTATATCCGATGATACCACAGCCCAAATATAAACCACATGCTGAGTAGGGGATCATATACCAGATGATACCACTACCCTAATATAAACCACATGCTCAGTCAGGGATCGTATTCCCGACGATGACACAACACTACTATGCATGACCCACTATTTAGAAGGATCATATTATCGATGATTCCTCAAACCCTGCGTGATTAACATTCTTGATAGAGGATCAACGCCCGTAAATTAACAGTAACAACGATACCAAGAAAATGGTCCAGGGAACCGAAGGTAGAGGATCCCACTCCAGACCCAATGGAGGGATGCCAAAACTATATAAAGAAAAACATCCTATTGAGGGGATCACAAACCTATAATAAGGCTTTAATTCCACTTGAAACCTTATAGGAATGAATCGAGGGAGTACACTCGACCACAAAAGGTCTAAACATCGTTAACCCGAGTGACCTGCAACATCGCCACAATGCGCCCCTCCAAGGCCTATACTGAGGCCACCACCGCGATCTACACACAAAAAACATATAGGATACTCTATTTACTCGCCCGAAATGGACAACCGGTGAAAATGTACTATTCACAGTAGCATACCCAGGTGGGGCCCACAAATTGATCCCAATACTCATCAAGAATTTTACACCATTGCAATCCCCTCAGAAAAATGAACGAGGTCAACAACTCGTATGACCAAAATGGACACCCGTCGAAAAGGTCGTGTTTCTATGTAAATGCCCAAAAGCAGGCTCATGAGGCCCACATCTTGATCTCTGTCCCATATCCTAGGAACTATCCTAAATTGTCCAGCGTACTATTAGGATCACAATGTCATTTATGGGACGTCAATCAGACACTCCTTGCAGAAGTTATAGCTGGACGAAATATATAATAATTAAATTTAATTATTATTTTAAACATTTCATGGCCCTGGGCAGAAAACCCAACTCAAAAAATTCTTAAAACAGGATCATGGGGTCTGTCTCATCAGGAAGATTTTGTCACCACAATCGGTTCTCAAATTGGTCTTATGGTTTGTGAGTTACAGAGATTTAAAGAACCCCTGGAAGAACCTGGAAAGACCACCACTTGGTCTCTAGAAACCACCGCCACCGCCGGACTAGACTGCCGCTGCCTTCTGGAATCTTCCACGTCACCTCCGGCTTCACTAAAAACCACCTTTTCTGCCGCCAAAAACTAGGTTTTCCACAGAAAAACATTTGGGTGCCACTGAAAGCACCTCAGTGCTCCAAATTCAGATATGGAACAAGTTTCAGAAAGCTCGAGACCCGAACTACACAAACCAAAGAAATATTTGATTAAAACAATGCATAAATGGGATATACGATTATAAAACTCCACCGCTTAACTTTCGTTGAATTGCTGATGTATTTCACACTTGGCTACTACTGCTACATGATCCAGAAGCATTCTTTGTCAGATTCTGAGCTCGTGGGTGCTTTAGTTGTTCGATTTTGTAGATCACCAGCAAAGAACGGAAGAAGGATGGGGGGTTTGATCATTGTGTAGGGGAAGGAGGGTATTGATATTTATTTCTTATTTTTTATGACCAATTAAATCAACCCACACCGCACCCCAGACCAAACCTCCAGGTGTAAGGAAGATAAGGTCACCCCTAGGGTAAACGTTGTTTTATAAACGCAACTGTGAGCTCATAATATTGATCTAAGACTCCGTTATGGAGTTATTCAATCCAATGCTCATAAATATACTTTTCCAATTATTTACGAAAATGTCATTGCTGGATTTTTCCACAGTAGGCGCCTGCAAATTTTACACCCTACAATGGGTAAACGAGATTCTCCAACCACAACAGTGCCCTTAAACTATTGATCCGAGTTACCTTTTAGGAGACAACACAACCATGCCTCGTGCATAGTATAAAAATACTAAAATATTTTTATAAAATCATTTTTGATCACACCAGGCCTCATAATCAAATGTCGTCTTTGTGTCGAGCTCTGAAATATTGATATGAATATTACAAAGTCTAATAGGGCAAATACCAAAGTCACTACATCCTCCTCACCTTAGAACTTTTCATCCTCTTAAATCCATAATCACAATGAAAATAACTATACTCTCAACTAGGTCACCCACACCAACAAGTTCACCAAAACACACCCCTACCTGAATGCATCAGTTAGAGGGACTCGACCACCACACCACAACACTATCTGCTTTTTGTGAAACTGACTCTCCTGAACGGTTTTAACCGCGACAAAAAAATGTGTCCCTATTGGGGAAATATCCCTCTTACTCTTGCATTCATAGCATGGAAAACAACACTCAAATAGTGTCTTTCCTAATCCCAAAATAAATCGTGATCAAGAAACATAAAATAAATAGTACACCTAAATGGTGTATATCAAAAAAAACTACAGATATAGAAGGGACACAGAGCATACCTCGATTCACCTGTGGAGCCTCTGGGTCAATAACCTCTAAGGCCTATAGTGGTCCTCGCCTTCACCCTCCTTCTCCCAGAGATCATTGTGGACCACCTGGGGGTGCTTGTGGTGGAATATGATACCGCCTACCACCTCCCACTACTACTTCAGCTTAGTCTCCACGTCCTCCACCCATGCGGACCTCCATAATCAAGATGTTGTCACTGCCAAGGCGGCCTTTTAATCGGATCCCTCTCAGTTGCACGAGGAGATGGACACTCCCTAGCAAGATGTCCATTTCCATCGTAAGCGTAACACCACCTCTCCTATGGCTGACCAATACTATACTGAGAGCCTTGAGCCTCAGATCGCCTTTCCTGGTGTCACCTCCGGAAACGTTGAACACGTCCAGACTCATGTGCCCCACCCTCGACTACCTAGAGCTGAGGTCTCGGCTGCCACATTCCCAGCACTGACAGGATGAATCTGCTCAGCCAGAAAGCAATCAACCAACATGGCTCTCTCCAGCACTCCAGCATAGGTGGAAAGGAACAAGGAAACCAAACCTTATTTAATGTCTCTACATAGGCACTGCTCGAAGATCCATTCCCTAAATAACAACTCTCTTATCATATATAGGGAGTAGCGTGACATGTCTATAAACCATGCTGAGTACTCCAACAAAGACATTCCCTGTTACTGAAGCTGTAGAAGCTCATGGAGTTGTATTTACCTTAGGGTCACCATATAAGAATATTCCCTAAAGTTCTGCTCAAAATCTGCCCATGTGATCCTCTCCTCATAGTGGGACTATGTCACAAAACTAAACCATCACCCGGTCGAACCAGGCAGAAGGCTCTCTGCTAGGACCGCCATCTGATCCTGAGGTGTCCTCACTAGGCCGAAAACACGGGTGACTGCTTTGAGATAGTCATATGCTGCATGAGGGACTGTATTAACCTAGAACCTCAGAGGTCACTTCCTCTTGAACTCATGCAGTGCACTCAGCCTGCGTGCATCCTCATCTTGAACTTCTAGCAGAACTAGCTTCTCGATTGGTGGTGGCTCAACTAGTAGACCACATGGAGGTCTAACCTTAGAACCTAATCCTTGGTCCACAAAATCTACATGGGTTGGATCATTACACAATCCCACAATGGAACCCTCTTTGGCAGTCTTCGTGGAGGCATCCTCAAATATAATCAGGATTTTCCACAGTCAAAGAGTATATCGGGGGAGCTAACACAAGATGAATAAGGAAAACCCAAAAACCCGCCGTTTATGATTCAAGGACCATTTTTTCCCCACGCCTAGTGTACTATGGACCCGAGTCTATAGTCAAGTTATCACAGTATGGGTGAATGGATACGTCAGCTGCTGCACCAACACTAGAGTCCCTAGCCTGAAAGTCAAACACAAAACATCCTAGCACTGTAGGGATGTAACCCAAACCAAACTCACATCTAGAAAAACTACACTCAGAGATCCCAAAGGTTTAACCTCCTCTCATACCACCCTATCACGACCCGACCCAATAGAGATCGAGCCACGACTCCCCATTCCCACCACCAATAGGCGAGGGGATGTGGACTAGCACCGAGTAGGCTATCACACACATGGGTGGCATTAGCCTAAGTTACCAATACACACACACCCACAAACACCTCTAGAAAATAGTGAAGTGATATTTATAAAAAACTGAAAATAAATGTATGCATTCATCTAACCCATGACCAGAGTATAGAAAAAATAAAAAAAGGACAAATATAAGGCCCACTAAATGTAAAATACAAAAGCATTCAACCTCCTCTGAAGGAGGGGATCACTGTCAAATGTACTAACTGGTATGCTCCTCAGAACAGCTCTGTTAAACACCCTGTTTAGTCTCGATCACAATGCTTTGCCTGCTCCGGGTCCTCCTACGACTCCATTGAAATTCATGTTGTATGTCTAAGACACAAAATTGTGTGGTAAATTCCCATGTAGATGTGAGAATAAATATACTCAGTAGGAACCCCAAAACCCCATAATAAAAGAGATAAACTGAAAGGAAACAATCTTCCCTTCCCAATCTGAGAGAACCCAAATGAGAGAGAAACTCCATCTTGAGACTATCCTCTTCTAAACACAACTAGTCAGCTCAACTCAAATCTATTCCCATACATACATCATGAACATCCACTAAGGTATATTCCCATACATATTCCATGAAAATATATATATACTCAATCACACACGAAGACTCGTGAGGTTTATACCATCTCCAGAAACTGGTACATAACTAGGAGAACACACTCCATGAGCTCTATCATCCTAGTGCGTCCCCGAGTTACACTCCATCAGGTCTCTCACCAACTTCCCAGATTCCAATATGATAGATCATGCTTGTCGGATATCGTCACTGAGATCATCACACTGAAACACAGAAAACACTAAACTTATTGGATAGGGATCACTCCAAGGGTCTGTTAGGGGATTGAAGAACCTACTATGGTATCTCAAAGACCTCACATATAGGGGATCACTCTCAGGATCTACTGGGGGATACCAAAACCCGATCTAACATTCTACAGTTCACATCACTTAGATAAACGATCGTCGCCCGTGAGAAGATGGTCATGACAATGCAGGAAACCCCATCTAGTATAACATGCGATGTATGGGATCGAACCGATGATGCACCAACACTACTAAAAACCACGTGTTGAGTAGGCGATCATATAACCAACGATTATACAACCATATTAAAACCATGCGCTGAGTAGGTGATCATATACTTGATGATACCACAACACTACTATAAACCACATGTTGAGTAGGGAATCATATACATAATGAAACCAAAGCCATAAAATAATCCACATGCTTAGTAGGAGATTATATACCTGACGATACCACATCCCTACTATAAACCACATAATGAGTAGGGGATCATATACCTGACGATGCCCCAATTCTACTACGCACATCCCACAACGTATGGGATCATATTCAGGATGATACCTCAAATAGAATGAGTTCAAACGGCTGTATATGGGATCACATCCCATGGATAAGAGGTAACAATGTGACCAAGAACTCGGTTCAGGGAAGCAAAGATAGAGGATCCCACATCAGACCCACTGAGGGATACCCCAACTCTATCTGAAAAAATATCCTATTGAGGGGATCACAAACGTATACCAAGGTTGTAATCCCACACGAAACCTCATAGGATCGAATCAAGGGAGTATAATCAACCACTTCTTGTACAAACATCGCTATCCCGAGAGACTCGCAACATCTCCACAACACAGACCACCTAGGCCTATTCTGAGGCCACCATATCGATCTACATGAAAAAAACACACAGCATAGGCTATTTACTCGTTCGGAATGGAAAAACCGGTAAAAAATAAAAAATTTACCATAGCAAGACCTGTTGGGGATGACACCCGGATCCCAAAATTGATAATGAGGATTGAACCATTGCGATCCCCTAAAAAACACACGAGATCGACTACTTATTTGTCCAAGATGGACACCCGGCGAAATAGTCGTGTTTCTCCAGAAATGTCCAAATGTAGCCTCATGCGGCCAACATCTTGATCTCCATCCCTACACCAAAAAAATATCTTGAAAGATCCTCCTTACTATTAGGATCACAATGCCACTGACATCACATCAATCGGATGCTCCGTGCAGATGTTAAGGCGGGTCGAAGTTGAAAATAATAAAATATTATTATTAATTTCAATGTTTTCGCGCCCTTGGCTGAAAACCATACTCATAAAATTCGTAAAAAATCACAATGATTCAATCTAGTCATGAGGATTTCATCTCCTCAAATGGATTTCAAATCAGAATTATAGTTTTTATGTTACGGGGGTTTGACGAACCCACGGAAAAATCGGGTCGGACCACCGTTAGGTAGTCGAAACCCACCGACGCCGCCTGACTAGACCACTACCGCCTGTGGAAATCCACTATATTGCCACTTAGCCACAACAACCCTCATTGGGAAATTCCATTGCCAACATCGGAAACTGGGTTTCTTACCGGGAAACTTCTGGGAGCCACCGGAAGCACCTCGGTTCTCCAAATTCAGATCTGAAACTTGTTTTGAAAATCTAGGGGCCCAAAATACACACCCCTTATAAATATTTGAAAAAAATGCATAAATTGGATTCTGTATTTCAAAACTCATTCTCCTACCTTTAGGTGAATCATCTACTCTTTTCCCACTCTACTGCTATTGTTACACAATTCAGAAGTGTTCGACGTCAGATTCCGAACTCATGGGTGCTTCGTTTACACAATTTGGTAGATCACAAGTGATGAAAAAAAGGAAAAGTAGGGGGTTTTGTGTTTAGGGGAAGGAATGGGAATTGATATTTTTTTTATTTTTTTAAAATCAATTAAATGAAGCCACACTCCGCCCTAGACAAACCCCCCAGGTGTATAGAAGATAAGGTCTCCATTATGGTAAACGCGGTGTTCTGAACGCAAATGCAAGCTCAGAATTTTAATCTGAGACTCCATTCATGATTTATTCAAGCAAACGTTCATAAATAATCTTTTCCATTTATTTTAAAAAACACCCATAGTGTCTTTTTTCACAGTAGGCCCTCACCCGCAATGTTTACACCCTGCCTAGGGTAAACATCATGCTTCTGACAAAATTGTTCCCTCATATTTATAATATGTGCTACCATATTTGAGAATACACAAATCATCCTTGTTCATAGTTTAGAAATACATAATATTTTAATAAAATTAATTATAGGCACACTAGGCCTTGAAATAGCATGCTGTCTTCGCACCTAGATCTGGAAAATATACGTAAGAATATTCCAATGTTTAACAGGGCCAAAACCCAAGTCGCTACATGGACACCCATAAAAAAGACTTCTGAAGTAGGTATGACCATTTTTTGTTTTTGGAGATGCCTTTCGGGTTGTAAATTTCCCTGCATTATTTATGGAACATATTAAAAGTGTGTTTCATAATTATATAGGCTTCTTTGTTGTGGTATTTGTGGAAGAAATCTTGTTCTCATCCGGATCTAAGAAGGGGAATGAACAATATCAAAGAATTTTGATAATCACCCTCCTGGATCATTGCCTCTATGCGAAGTATTCTATGTGATAAATCTAGATTAGGTAGGATATGTTTCTAGGTCATGTGATCTTGTAAATATGGGTTTCAGTGTGCCCTAAGATGATTAGAGTAGTGATTTAAGGGGAGTAGTTGAATAATTTTGTTGAAACCAGTAGCTTTTTGGGCTTAATAGGGCATTACATGTGGTGTCCCTATGATTTATCTCAGATTTCATCATACATGACTGTTCTTTCCAAGAAAAGGGTAATGTTTGAGTGGAAACTAGGGTGTCATGATTCCATTGGGAATGTTTTGTGGTGGTTGATCACAACCCCTATTTGGATCTTATCATAATATAAAAAGGGATATGTTTTCTGTTGTGGTGCTTCTTGTATGGTTCTTGTCTTACAGCTGATGCAAGATGACCATGTGGTGTCATAATGCTTTCACCAACTCCAACTGACAAAAATAATTATCCAACCCATTTCATGGAGTATGCAGTGATGATTAAATCCTTAATGACCTGTCACCAATGTTTTTTTATGGAGAAAATTGTGGTTTACTATGATCATAAGAGCTTCCCCAAAGTTTTCTCCCTAAGGGGTCATAATTTGAGGCAGCGTCATTGGATTGAGTACCATCAACGATTCGATTTTAATATCACCTATTCCCCTATGAAGATGTAATGTGGGGTTGTAGATACATTGAGTATGAAAGTTCTGGTTAAATACTTAAAATATTCTAGTGATGGGAAAACATTTATAAGACACTTTTACCAAATGAATCTCAATATCATGGAGAACAATGAAGGTGTGTACTTTGACAGTGTTTAATCGACACCTTCCCCTCATCAATTGATTGGACATGAGAAGTCAAGTGATGAACTATTCTAGCATTCAATGCAGTTTCAAAATGGTGGGGAGGTGCTTGTTGAATAGTTGTTGTCTCTTAAGGGATATTTGTTTTATAGAGGACACTATGTGGTGCCATTGTCAATATAGAAGGTGATGATGTTGTATAATTACTATTATTAGTGAGAATTTAATCCATGATCCACCGAGAAGTTTTATGTATGGCATTATATGTTCTAGTGGCTAGATATGTAGTGAGATATACATGACATTGTGTCATGATGTTACACATGTTAGTGGGTTAAAGAAGAGCACCAAAGGCTGTTTAGATATCATTTGGTGCTACCCATTCCTACACGAAAGTGGGATGAGATCATCATTAGAATTATTTTTTTCTTATCTCATACACCACATGGTCATAATTTTATTTGGGTAGTGATTGATCAATTAACCAAATCATCCCACTTCGTTCCAATTCGGAATTCATCCAATATGGAAGAGTTGGATGAGTTTTATGTTGATGACATAGTGAGGCTTCATGGTGTGTCATCAGAAATAATTTCAGATTGTGAAACTCATTTTAAATTTCTATTCTATGAAGGCTTCAAATGTCATTGAGGTTGTAGGAAAACTTGATTATCACATACCGACCTCAAATGAATTGTCAGATTGAGTTAGTGAATTAGATCCTATAATACCTGCTCCATGAATTCTTGTAGGATTTATAAGGCTTATAGTATATCATTTTGGGATTGGTTGATTTGCTGTATAAAAATTATTACCAATCATCAATTTAGACATATCCTTTAGGGGATCTTTATAGTCAGCTGTGTTGGACTCATTTGTATTGGTATGTCGTGGGTGAAGCCTCAATGTTGTGATCAAGTCTTGTATAAGTGGATTCTGATAATGTTACATTGATCATGAATTTTATTGATTGAAAAGGCTCATCACAAGTCTTATTTTGATTATTATCTCTGTTATTTTGATTTTTCTCTGGGTTACAAGGTGTTTTTTAAAGTGGAACTTTTCTTGGGTCATTATTACATGGGTAAGCTAGTGATTATAATGTCGAAGAATGTTTCATATTTTGAGATCACTGATAGGATTATCAATGTGAAATAAATGTTTGATTTTACTTCCCTTATAACCTCAATTCATGATGTGATTAGTGACCCTCATTTTAGAATGTATAATCTAGATCTTACCATGTGTTAAATAAGGAAGAGTTGGGGTCATAGAATGATTTTTCTGTGATTGAGTGGCCATTGCAGATTGTGGATTATAATGAACAAGTGATTAATAGATAGTCTATAATGTTGGTCTGAGTTCATTGAAAACATGTTAATGAAGATCACGAGAAATGGGAGAAAATGTATTGGGTTGGGGAGTAGTATCCTCTTTTTTTCTCTAATCAGGAATTGGAATGAATTTTCAGGGATGAATATTTTTCATGGAGGGGAGAATTATCACATCGGGGTTTTTTTATACTTATTATTTTGATTATTTTTGGTCCTATATTTATCATTTGGGTTATTATATAGTTTTTGGAAAAATAAATTGAGTTTTTGGGATCAATAGTTTGTTTTAATCTATTGGAACTCTATTAATGGAATTTATGTCCATTCCAATGGAAACAGTAAACTTGGGATTGTCATAATATATGGGTCATATGGCCAGGTTCACGGGCGTGCATCCTCCTAAGGAAAAAGTACTTCTTCCTTCCTCAATGATAGTGAGGGATTAAAGGTTTCTGATCATTTTTTAAAACAGTGTGGGGTTACCATGAGACCTATCACAGTTTTTAAAAAGTGTAATATTACTCTTCTACCCTCATTCTATTTAACCCTACATCACCTATTCTCTGATCCCTTTTTGTATTTTTAACCATGATAACTTCTTCCAAAACTTCATAGATCCATTATGAATCAATATTTTGGTATTTCCGGACTTATTAATTTAGGGAATAATCAATTAAGACATTTCTCTCTTGCTTTCTGCCTCTTTCTTTGGGTTCTTCTTCCTTCCTTCTTCGATTTTCCTTTTCTAACTATTTATTTGAGCTAAATATGGTTTGATATTTTGTTATTGGTTTTATGATACCTTTATATGGTCTCTTGGTGGTTCAGTTGTGGTTTTCCCCCATTTTTTGTAAGATTCTAAAATTGGGTAATGTGGTTATATGATTTTACATTATTATATCATTTTATCTTGGTTGATTGGTGTTAGAAATGTGTTCTATGGATTGTTTTTGTGGTGAGAAATATTCTATAAAATGTTTTTGATATTTCTAAGTGTTTAATGATGGGTACTTAATGAATATTTGTTATATTTCATGTATTCTTCATTGTGGTGCTTCATAAATTTTTTACGGTTTTTTTGGAAGGTGAGAATGATGTTTAAAATGGAATTAGATGTGGGAATGGGATTAATGATGGTTTTCTAAAAGAAATAGGGTGTTTTTTAATGTTGGATTCATTATTGTTCACCTTAAATGTGGTTTTTGAATTTTGGATTTTATGTAAATCATTTTATAAGAATTGATTAGCCGTGTTTATGAATCTGAAAGGGATATTTCCCATAGAAATGGTTGGATTTCATCTATTTTTTAGTAGTGATTGAATATGGAATTTTGTGCATGTTTAATGAAAGTGACATTGTTAAGAAAAAGGTTTGTTTCCATGTGAAATCTATTTTTTTGAACATGGTGGATTGTGAAAGTGGGGATTTTCATATGTGTTCATGATCCATGTAATATTTATATGAAAGTGATGATTTATGTGAACTAGGAAATAAACATTAAGGACAATAGAAATCAAGTGTATGTAGGCAGACGAACTAGAAATGGTATGTGAGTTGATTCAGTGGGGCCAAGGTCTGATTTATTCTTAATGGGTTGATGCTACAACATTAACTAAACATGTGATAAGATCAACAACCACTAGAACATGGGATGGGTTCCCCTCTAGTGGCTCATGCACGTGAACATTGTTGGTTTTGGATTATGATATATTGACCACTATATCTTGGGATGAGATCCCCTCTAATGGCCCATGAATGGGAAAACTATTGATATTTGATGTAGGATTTGATCTCAATGTATGAAGTTTCTCGGTTATAACTTTTTCTTGTTAACTATTAGGATTCACCATGGTGATTATTTTTTTACTGGTTTCATATTTGATGTGGTTCTAGATTTTGGAATATGGTCAACCATGTTTAAATTTTAATTTCAAATAAAGCTTCATTTGAGAAATATTTTTCCTTAAATATTTTTCCTTGTGATTGGTTTATGTAATGTGTAATCATGAAAATATTTCAAATGTTCTTATGAAAAAGTGCATGTTAATTTAACTTTTAATGTAATAGCATGAAATATTTCATTTGGGTGGAATCCAACTGGGATTTGGATCTCACCATTAATACACAATTGTATTTATTTAAACATTGTTATGTATGACCTAGGTAAAGGAAATATATACCACAGTGGTGAAGGTGGATCCTATTTCTATTTCTCCACTTCTTATAGGTGATGTAGGTGGTGGAATGAGAGTGATGAACCTCTTGTTACATGGAGGGTTTTTTGAATAATATAGATGTTTCCTTTTTTATTATTATATTTTGATATTTGTTAAAGATGAAAAATGATGAATATTAAAATTATTTTATCATGTTTGGTTATTATTATTAGTTATGTGATTTTTTACTCTTTTGGGAGTTTTTTTAGTAAATGAATTCGTAAAATTACTACCAAATTGAATTTTTGATACCCAAATACTTGTTTTTAACCTTTGGGGATCGAGAACACCATTCAGGCCATGCCATGGGATTTTTCGATTTTTAGTTTTGATGGAACTCACTTGGTTTGTAAAAATAATGAAACTAAGATATGTTCTTGGAAGCCACTAAAAGTTTTGGAGATAATGAGATTGAATATTTAGTTGTTCCTACAGTCCTCAGATATGGCGAGATAATATTTCAGTTTCCTAAACATGTTTATTTATATAGTGATTCATTTTGAATTTTACATTTTATTTATTTAATGAATGAAATTTATTCCAGATTCATGAAATTCATAAATGAAATTTCCTCATATATTTTAATTCAACATTCATTTAGTTGTTCTTTTTTTCTTCTATTCTGCGTATGACACAATACCCATTGGAATGTGAGAAAATCTAAATGTGGCTTATTAATTGAAATATTTCATTTGATGATATATTTCTTGGAAATAAAATTTTTACGAAATGATGTTTCTTCTAAATAATTCATTCAATTGAAATCTATGCATTCTTGGAGCATTCATGATAAAATAATCATTTCCTTTCTAGAGCATCTAAATGAGAAATAACTTTTTGTCTATCTAGAGATTTCATGAAAATTTATGATTGGTAAAACTGACATTTCTACTATTTAATTGATATATGTTGTGAATATGCCGTGATATTTCATCATTATAGAGCTGATTTTATATTTTGGTGAGTGAGGATGAGACCATACTTGAATGAAAATTGTAATCATCAATTTTTTTCTTCAAAAATACCCAATCCCTCTTCATTCGTCCTTATAATTTTTAACATATAAATTAAACTAAATGAAACCCACTGAACAAATTATAAAAGACCTCATTATATAAAAATGTACTTAAATCACATTGAGATGATATTTAAGAATTTATCAATCCTATGGTGACTATTTCATGGGATTGGATTAGAAATACCTTATTAGAAATTGTCATTTGTGAGATGATAGAAAATTCATGTGAGGTTAGTGTTTTGTATGCAAGAGATGATAAATGAAGTGGTAATATATTAAATTATCTAAATGGTGATATTTAACTAATATTTTATTATGATTCATTATATTTATTTCTTAGTGTATATTTGGTGTATCTTATGGTTTTGTTTGGTGAATTTTCTTTGATTTGATTTTGATGATTACATATACTGGAGTCCAAGTTCAATGTGTGGGGGAATAGGTAGAGAAAATAATTTGAAAAAATTAAAATCGAAAGTCAATGTGTTAAATCTTCACAAAGTGTTATTTTATGGTAATTTTTCACATTTTATGATTTTATTAGTATTTTGAGCTTAATTAGAAATAATTTCCAATTTTGGATTTTAATAGTTTTAAATTATTTATGTATTTAGGACATAAAATTTTCATAAATGATTCAAATGTTGAAATTATTTATATATAGGAATATATACATTATGGTATTCATTTCATTATGTTGTACTGAAAGCTAAATCTTCTATTTAAAATCCCAAAATAGGCACACAAGTTGGTCCATGAAAACTGTTCATAGATGTAATGTTTTTTCGTGTGGGGACCATATATCCAAAAATTTAATCAATAAATTCAATGAAATATAGAGGGGAAACACTAATTTTTTTAACAACAATCATGAATGAATCCATGAATAAATTGACCAATTTGATGGCCATTAATCAATTCAAAAATTGAGATATTAAATACAGAGATTCTTCCTAGGATGAATAAATTATCTGAGTAAAATGGACATAACTCTATATACAAAGTACCCAATATGTTTAAATTTGTAGGGTAGATGAACTAGATAGTTTAGAAAAAATTTCAAGAATAATTCCTTGAGCTATTTGGCAATTCAATGGGGTTAAATATTATAACATTCAATTGGAAATGTTGGCCTATAAAAGGGGGATAGCTTCTACTCCATAAATAATTCCAATCCATCTCATACCATCATGCCATCCACCAAGGAGGATATTTCCATTAAGGATCCACAGATCACCATATTATTCATCCATAATTTATTATTATTAGTTATTTAATTAGTTCTTCTTACCAATTCATCTCAATTGCCATTAACATTGTGATGTAAACATTTGATTGACTATGGAGGGGTCGGTTTTAGTTTTTTTTATGCTGAGTTTTAGGAAATAATTGAATGAAATATCATTTTTTAATTTTCCCTTTTATTTTTCAATTTCATATAGTGGTTTTTTTATCATTTGAAATAATATTAGGCTTTTTATTATATTATTGAAATTTTTTTCATTAGTCAATGATCATTATATCCCTCGACATGGGTTTCGATTATATACGACAGATAGACCACAAAATAGTGGTCATGTAATCTATGACCAGAAGTACGTGTGAGAGGGGTAATGTATGTTCTTAATTCTATTGGGATAAACAAGACCTGATTAGTTATTTCCCATATCAATTGGGGTTATTCAATGCAAGGTTTTCAGACATTTAAGTAGTGTAGACAAAAAATATATCCTGAAATTGTTTTCTATTACCATTTCCATTTAACCAAGAGAGTGAGAGGAAATGATCCTAGAATTTCACTTTAATCAAAATTGAAAAAGAAGATTGAATATAATAAAACAATGGATAAATTTCAATTGGAAAACTGACACAAACATGACCACCCTTATCATATCATAATTTTTAATAACATATGTTTACTATTTATTTTCAATAATTTCCATAATTTATTTATTTTAATTCATTTATTTCAAAAACAAAAAAAAATCAACAGCACTACATCTTTCCTCTAAGCGGAAAAAGTTGGTTTTATACTCTTCATCAAAGGGATACATAGGTTTAATAACTATAATACAATTAGGTAATATAAAAAATATTCATTCCATACCCTAGTACATGTTTTCTTCAAGAATAATGGATTCTTTGACTTTTTAACATTATGTATTGTTCTTCTAAATATCCAAATATTGTAAATTATCTAGTTCTATAAGAAAATTATAGGGATTACGATATCTTAATTAGAATGCTGTGGTTCTTATATTTTTTTATGTGTGTGATGTAGTGTTACCAAAGTGAATCATTTAATTTCATACTCTAGTCACTTCAGCTTGTGCTGAAAATATTTTATATGTTTTTTTAGATTTCCCTATTTGACCAATCACATTTCTCTTTTGTTTGTGGGTTTTAGGGAGGTCAGGTGTTTTATCGAATTCCACATTTTGTATGAAATTATTTAACAACATAATATGTGAAATTAGTTTTTCAATCACTAATGATTATTATAGGAAACCCAAATCGTGAAAACGCATTTTCCTTTATGAAATGGATCATCACCTTTACTGTGTCATGAGATATAGATTCATCTTCTACCCATTTGGAAATATAGTCAATGCCAACCATAATATTGTGAATTCCATGTGAATTTAGAAATGGTCCTGGAAATATATCCATTATACATCAAATATTTATACATACATTATTTGTTTGTTGGATATTTCATTCTTTTTCTATTGTTTCTTGTTCATTGGAATAATTCACAACATTGAAAGAATCATTCTTCATCTTGGTGGAGTGTTGTACATAAAAATCCATATCATATAATTTTTTCCTCTATTCATTTTGATCTATGATGTTCTTTTAAAGTTGATGCATGAACATATTTAGGATTTAGACCTCTAAAATGTAGCAAAAAAACAAACCATCATCACTTTGGTTGAAAAATAAGTGGATCACCACAATTGTAGTGTAAAATTTGAGGCAAAAATATTCTCTCTTACTGGTATGAGAGTTAGGGGAACAGATATCCTATCTTGAGATAATTTCCAATATCATAAAACCATGTTTGTGAATTTTTGATTTATGCTATTAAGTGCTTCATCGGAGAATTTCACTTCAATGTCGAGATCATCATCTTCTTTTATAAAGGGCAGTGGGTGTCAAGATAGATGATCAGTCACAACATTTTCTATTACCATAGTATAATTGATGATATAATCATATTAGTAAAGTAATTAGATCCACCACATTGGTCTTATATTGAAAAATGTTCTTCTCATCAAATATTTCAGGGGATCATGATTAGTGTAGACAATCACTTTTGATAAAACTATATAAAAGAATATTTTTTCATATACAAAAACAACTACTATGAGATTTTTCACTATGGTTGTTTAGTTCACCTGAGTTTCATTCAATGTGTGTCTACCATTGTAGAATAAGAGAAATATGTGGTTGAATTGATGTCCTAAAATTACACCAAAAACAAAGTGGTTGATGTCACAAATCAATTCGAATTGTTTTTCCCAATATAGTGAAATGATTATAGGAGTGACTATAAAGATTTTATTTTTAGTGTTCAATGTCCTATGATGTTCTTCATTGAATTAAAATTTATTTTCCTTTAAAAAAATTTGTGTTAGAGGTACATAATATTCACATAAAATTTCATGAATCTCCTATAGAATCCTCCATGACCTAGAATTCAACTTTTTTCTTTAACTATTGTGGGATTTGTTAAATAATTGATCACTTTTAAATTATGGTGATCAAATCTAATTCTATACTTGTAAATATGGTGTCTGGTGACTGTGACTTCTTGATACAAACATGTAATTTTAACAAATTTTAAACTAAACTCGTATCTTCATAGTGATAAAAGTCTATGTAATTATTTATAAGGAAGATGTAAATGTATATTCCATTGAATTAATATTTATCCATGAGAATTTCTAATAATTCTCTCCCATATTTTGGAAGATATGTTTCAATAATCCATGAAAATTTTCTGGTGCAATACACATACCGAACGAAATGTACATGTAGGTGATGATAATAAATGAACATGTAATTTTTTTATAATAATATTTTCAGTTGATTTAAATAAAATTGCATCCAAAATATCCATCTTAAAAAGAAAAGAATTCATGTCCTACTTGTCTTTCAAGCATTTGATACATAAAAGGTAAGGGAAAATAATATTTTCGGGTTGTTTTATTTATATTTATAAAATACTTGCATACTCACCATCCAGTGATAGTGCATGTTGGGATCAATTCATCTTCATTATTCATTTCCACTGGGAGTACACCATTCATGGGAACAACCATTTGAATGATCACCCACTAACTATCATATATTTAAAAGATTAATCTAGCATCTAGAAGTTTCAGTAATTATTTTTTAAATACAGCTTTATTTGGTGGTGCGAGTCACCTCAAGGAATGAAATTTGATTTTTTCACCTTAATAAAGTTGAATTTTATAGGTGCATAACATTGGGTGTATTCCATTAATGTCATCAAATCCATATTAAATTGGATGCTCATGTATTATTAAGACTTCATCAAATTTTTCTACTTGAAACTGACATAATTTAGTGTTAATGATAACATGTAATTCATCAATAATCTCTATAAAGGAATACATAAGGTTACTAGGGAGGGTTGTATGTTTTAGATTTGTTATTTGAATGACTAAAGTAATGACTGGTGAAATGTATTCCCTTGTAAGAGGTTCTATATAATTTCCATCACCCAAAATCATATTCCAAATATCCATTAAGGACAATTTCATCACTATATTCTCTTTTTTTAGTATACTTCTCTTCATCATTAAGAACAATAAATTAGCAGTGAATAAAATCATCAATTATTTATGATGCCTTTTCTAGGTCAATCATGACATTCTCATCACCTACTCGGAATATATTTCTTCCTATATTTACATCAATAATTTCCGTTTTAGTGGATATGAATGGTAAAACCAAGATGATAGCAATTTGTCCTTCCTCTTCCATGTTCAAAATGAGAGAGTATGCTAGAGAAATGAACCTGACAACTTCGACTAGGACATATTTGAGAATTCATCAGGGACACAATACAAATCGTTCATCCAATCATAGAAGTACTTCTGTTGGTTTTCATTTAATGAGACCTATCATGAGGAATACATTCATTGACATTAGGTTGAAGATGAATCCTAAATTGCACATGGCTCTTCTGAAGTTTGATTCTCTTATTGTGCATGAAATTTAAAATCACAAAGGATCTCTCATTTTGAAATAATGTTTCTATTGAATAATAGTAAGGAATTAGTCATTCAGTGAGATGACTCCTAAGTCCTCCATTTTTTTTTCTTATAAGGTATTTCCATATGAAATTTTACAAAAATAGTAATTTGAGATATTTCCTCAAAAAAAGGAATGTTGAAGTGAAATTTCTTGATCCTTTCCAAAAATTTCTTATATTTCACTTAAATTATTCCTTACCTTTATTATTTCCGTGAATATATGTCCTGGATTAGAAGGTGGTGGATTAATATAGAAGTATTTCAAAATTTCTTCTCTTTTTGGTGTTTTTGAAGATAGCGGAACTTGTTGAGGTGTTACATGTGCATTTTCAGGTTTTTCATAATCATTTTTTTCCTTCTGTAACTAATGCCTCCTTTTTTGGTTCCTAAAATTGTTTTCTTTCTCCTCCACATGGTTTCATAAAATCCTCTATTTTTTCAATCCTCGGGAATACTACATTTCCCTATTATATCGGGTATGACTCTATGTTTCCAGGAAGAGTACCTAACAATTTCTTTGACAAGGTCTTTGAGATCTGACCAATTTGTTGCTAAAGGTTACATTGTGACACCCTTCAGTTATGAATTTTTTTTCTCTTTAGTGGTCATCATTTTATCTTCCTTTTTAATGAAATATGAAATTAGATTTTCCATGTTTGATTTTAGAGGTATGATTGGTTGTGATGTTCTTGGTGGATGTAGTACAACTTTTTGTTGACCTCTCAGAGGAAAGGGTTGTTGGATTTGATTCTATGGTGGTTGAAGAATTGGATTCATCTATGAATATCCAAGTGGCCCCTAATTTTATAGTAGTTCATGATCACTTCCTTGTTGGAAATAACATTGATTGATTTTCAGTTACTATTGAACTAGCCTTTGTGGAATTTATTGTTGTGGCTGTAGAAATTATTGTCCTAGTTAATTATATTTAACATAATTACACTTATGGATTGGTTGTTCATCAACACTTTTTGTTCAGCATTTATAAAGATACGAGCCACTGTTAATTCTTCCTAACTAAATTTTTTTATCTGATGTAGGAGGGATTGGTGATGAAACTTTTAGTATTAATGATACCAACTTATTAGTAAAAGCTTCTACACTTGCAGCTAGTCGAGTGTACTCTTCAACATTATTTATTCCACGCCTAAATATCCATGATTTTTCATCCACATACTAAAATTATGAGAGAATTCATCTAGAATTTATCGGCCTAACTCTTGAATTTTTAACATTAACACTCCATCAGAGGATGCATCAATGACAGTGTGAGTAGCAAGTAGGAGGCCTTGAGAAAATATATATAACTGAATCCACCTATTTATTCCAAGATGTGGGAACATTCATGTAAGCTCATTTTAATTTTCCCATGATTTCCACATAGACACTTCATCTACATGATTGATATTTTGGATGTTCTTCCTCAATTTCAATTTGAAAATTTGAGGGATGTAGTTTTCTTCGTATTTCTTGGTTAAATCATTCCATGTCATTATATACAGAGGTTATTTATATCTGAGAAAATCCATAACTCAGTCTCGTAAGTCATATGGGAAGAATTGAAGTCTTATTGAATCATCAGATACTCCATGGTTTCCATAGGTATTGTATACTTCCAATAAGTCGAAAATATTATTATTGGGGACTTCAGTTTAAGGCCAACTAAAATTTCCAATATTCTAAATCATATGAATGAGTATAGGTTTCTTCCCATTGATATGTTCTTATATAATAGGGTGTATGATATTGGGTGTAGCACCATGGATTTATGGAAACTATTAAACCATGACTGTGTTCTCTTACTGCACATGCCACTCTCTATGTATAGAAGGTTGAATGTTTAGTGGGTTACGTTGATTTAGACCTGCTGGATTATCGGGGAATACCATTTGTTAACAGAGGCATGAAGATATATACCATTGTATTTCATGTTTTAAGGCAAGCTATTATTATGATGAAGTATCTTCGAACAAGTCAAAGGTCCCTAATGAATTCACTAAGCCACAATAAGTAGAAGGACATAGTGGAATTTGGAATAAAAGGGAAATGAGAAGAAAAGGGTCATGAGGAAGGGAGAGGTAATCCAATGTTCTTTTTTTGTAGGTTATAGTGCCTTAACATAGTTGTTTTTTCGATCCCTAAAAATAACACCCAAATTTTATGTGCCTACATAAATCATTTTATTATAATGGGATGCGATATGATTATTATTTTTCCTCGAACTACATTTGATATTATAGAGTAGTATAGAGATAATTTGGGGTCAGTCCCAAATGGATATGGGATTGGTTGGCAAGAACTATGCTTTGAAAACATTGGTGTAGGACTCCTCTAAAGATTATTGAGTATTTAAAAATTACAAATGATAATAGTTTTATGGATAAATATTAGAGATAATAAAGGGATTGGGATCAATATCATTGTTTATAAGAAAGGGTGATATTCAATTCTAACTTGGTACAGTACTTAGGTCTAGGAAACATAGTAAGAATAGGTCACTAGTTTTCAATGGTATAGAAAACTAAATCTATACAAGAGACAACCATTAGTTTTTCTAGAGATTGCTACAATAGAGAAGAATTATTCTAGGATTTAGTAGAAGAATGAACCATTGGTTGTTGGTCATATCTTATTCTACTCCAATCAGATAAGTGTAATTCATTCATGCTTTCTATGTAACACCCAGAGATTTTATGAGATATATTATTTTTAATTTCATTGATGTATTCTATTATACAATACACCAATATTATCTTGTACTTTACGCAACATCGTATTAGCTTGCAGTATACGCAACACTATTCTTGGCTTGTGTTACACACAAATTCAAGTTCATTTTGTGAAAATTATTCTACGCAACATTAAGTATAGATTTTGTTTAATGTATAAATGAAATATGTTTTGTTTATGTTATACGCAAGTCCAAACAGAGCTTTCACTACACACAGCCCTGACTTGTCTTGAATTACACGTAATCAAGACCTTCCTCGATAGCATGTGTAGTACGCAATACCGAGTTTCACTAAACAAGATATTATTATATTATTATGAACTTGAAGTTATGAATAGTAATACCAACTTTTTGAAATTTTATAAATTTTATCTTTCAAAATGGAATTCATTTTTGGATTCGGAATATAGAAATTATCCTAGGGTGAATTTTTGGTATTTTTCTAAAAACGTTTAATTTTTGATGAATAGTGAAAATACTAGGTTACTATTTAAAAACCAACTTTTTATTTAAATAATTATTTATTTTATTTAAATTTATTTTAGGTAAAAATTGACACATAATACCTATATAAGTTCAATTAAATTCATTGGAGTAATTTTAATAAAAGTTTATTGAACTTTTCATGGTCTTTTACCCACCTCCTAGGAGAATTTGAAAATTTACATAAAAATTAATTTTACCACTTCTGTGAGTGGAATTTTGAAAATCCGAGAGACACGGTTAATATCATGGAGTAAAATGTGTTTCAATAAGGTAAACATAATATTGGGAGAATAGTAACTTTTTACTTTTATTTACCACGGTTAAAAGTTAATAGGGTAATTAATGGTAAAAATGATATTACTATTACCCTAACACATGTCCTAATTCTATTGGATAAGTTTAATTCGACCAAAAACAACCTCAGGGATAAAATATTACCCTTTAGGTCCACATGAATTAGATTAGGTCATTTATTATTATTATATTTAACGAAGTGTTAAAATAGTTAAAGTCAATGTTTAATAACTAAAACATTTTTAATATAGGGTTATACATAAGATAAATTCGACTATAAATATTAATTAGAAATATTAATTGATTTCATACATAATGATACTTTATTTATAATTTTTATACATTAAATAATTTAATTTAGTTATTACACAATGATGATGCAGTAATTACCTTATTAATGAAATATTAACATAATTGATGTTATAAATACCCAAATAAATGTAATTTTAGACTTTTTATAAATTCAACTAATTTTATAGGTTAATATGACATATTAGTATTTATTTAATTAACGTTTTTTGAACTAAGCATGCTATTATTATTTTCACAAAAATCAAATACCAAATAGTGTCAAAATTGACATAAAATAGTTTTTAAAACAAATATTATATTATTAATTGTTATTTTAATCTTAAAAATCTAAAGTTAGTCCAAATGACATATATAAGGATATATATATATATATATTAATAATGAACCACTTGGGGTACTTTTGGATTGTTATAGAATGTTTATTAACCATATTGTGTAAAAAAATAAAAATACACGGTAAACGTTAAATTATTTAACTTAGAGTTAAATCTAAATGATAAGGATAAAATAGTAACCTAAACTAGTCTAAAACCTCTTGGTTGAGAGGATTTAGAACCATAACCAACAAATCATCGATATAAATCAATTTAGAGCTATTAAAAACCAAATATGACTTTATTACAAAATAATATTTTATGTTTTTCCAAAGGCATCCCTCTCCTCCCTTATAAAAAGGGCACCCCTTCCCTCATCTCTTCACACCCTTTTGAGGCTTGATGCTCGTCCAACCACTACCCATTTCTCTTATCCACTTCTCTATAAAAATTCTAGAGGTTCTGGTCTTCTCAAAACACCAACTCTACTTCCTTAAGAGGAAGCTTAAAGGAGGTGTGTCGAAGAAGAGGTAATCTCTTCTTCCGATTCTCTCAAGTTTCTTTCTTCTTTTACTTATTATTCTTTTGTTGTATCATTATAAATTAATATCCTCAGTATAACTTATATACTGATATGTTATTATGAAATGAAGCAACCTTATTTCACCTTCTATCAATCCTATGAAAAATGAAATCTCCGCACGTGTGTATGTACGGAATACCGTCTCCAAGCCATGCTATAATCAATTTTTGACCACCACCTTACTTGAATGGGTATAATGGTGTAAATAAATAAATATACATGATTATTATAAAGTGATATTGATTCTGAAATATTATACATATACTTCAATACAATTCCACAATCATCTGAATTATATCATCACTCGTGAGTACGTACGGAGTACCGTCTCCACGATGCGATGAGATTCATTCTCCATGTTAACCATTCATGAATGATTATAAAGTATATATAATGTATAATAATGAAATATATGACATAATAATGATACCGGATTTATGTATATATGTATATATATATATGTCATCTACTTAATTCCATTCAATTCAATAATAAAACGAAAACAACGTTCATGCGTACGTATGGCCTACCGTCTCCATGAATAGTGTATTTCATTCCATTTATCGATCTATCATATATATATGTATATGATGAATATATATTATAATTAAATCATGTTTTAAATTCTGGAATTAACTAAATCTGGATATAAGTAATAATATCAAAAACAACAAGTCAAAACACGTACAATAAATGAAACGATTTTACCCAAATCGCTACTTTTACATCGAATTTACAAAAGAACGGGTAATAAAAAGTCATAATTAAACCATATATGATATCATAACAATGAATATGATTCTGTAATAATTAAATGAAATTATTTAAATAATTATACTGAGTTTCAGATACATACGAAGCATATCGTACATAAGGTAAGGGATAACTATTCCAATCTCGTTCTTATCCGAGATTGTTATTCGTAAGTATTTATGGGGTAATTGTTATCATTCATGCCCATGTTTTCTAAAAATGTTTTCATGTATGTTTAAAGTAATTTTTACCCATTTTTAAAATTTACCACATGTTATGAAATGAATCTTACTTTTGTTTAACCCACGGGGAACTTCTTGAATTTTCTGACAAAAGTACAAGAAGAATGTTATTTTTAACTTATACAGTGTGAAAGGATTTTTACGGTTTCATTACACCTCATTTTCATGAATCATACTCTACAAGATTTTATGAGTATTTTCAAAAAAATAATTTCCTTTTAAATTTTATATAAATGTGTGAAAAGAAAATGATTTTGAAGAAGAAAATATATTTTCCTCAAGAATTCATTTCAAGTGTTTTATCCAAACCATTTTCCATCTATGATGACATTATTTCATTTGTGTATGTTTCAAATATAATGTCTCTATAATTTACATGGTTTAAATTTTCTTATGATGAAATTATATCCATTTTGTTTATATGGATTATGTTTTGATGGGATGATGTTTATGAAACCCATTTTGTTCATTAGGTAATGATGAATGATTTATGTTTATTTTGTGGCACAAGTATGAATGATTTCATTATGAGATTGGTGGGACCTATATCACCCTCCAATGCTTTGGGTAAAGATTTATATCTCATGAGATTGACATGGCAGGAACGGTAAGTTAATTTGGTTTAGTGATACAGGACTGGAATGAGGAGTGAACTCAATTCAGAAAGGGACTTTGTCCACTAAGATGGTCTTGGAAGCAATGCCTTGGCTACTATGGAAATGATATCATGGGCTTAATGGTTTTCCACAATTACATGTTTTATTCCCATGATATTTTATCATGATTTATGTTCCTTTATGATATGTACCTTACATAATTCCATGATTTATGTCTTTTCTCAAGATTTTGATGTTTAGATTTTATGTTCAAGTTTTTGCATTCAAATGTTTATGGATTTTTTTATGTTCTCTATGTTTACCATTACTGAGAATTTGAGCTCACCCTTTTTATGTTTTCATATCCCGAGGATATAAATAAAGGTTTTAGGTAAGAATACCAAAAGGGAAGATATTTATGGGAGATGTTGATGATCTTTCACCATGATTAAAAGATTATGTTCCGAGTTTCCAAAGATACTAAACTAATACGGTCTTTGGGATTCAGTTTTTGTCATGTATTAAGTATTCCACAAAAGTAATGTAATGTCCATGTACATTAGGCTTTGGGTCTCTACATTACATAGTCTAGGTCACTTAAAATAATTGTATTTAAATATTGTTTTACCCATAATATTACTATGCTAATAAAAAGTGATAAATTAGATTCAAACACCCATACTCTTGATCCATCCAGAAACATTTTATACACCCTTGTTATATTCAATCAGAAATATATATTAAATTCCAAAAATGGTTTACATGTCTACCAACATTGAGACAAAAATATTGAAAAAAATTAAATGCTTAAAATTAATCAATTTAACCACATGAAATTGGGAATAATAATTTTTACCTTTGGAACAATGACAATAAAATGAAATACTAACTTAATATAATAATGAGAACGAGTAAAGTACAAATTTTACAAGATTGTTGATCGAGTTGAGAAACGACCATATCATGGTGTTGGAAATGAAAATAGAATGAAAAAAATTCATAAATAAATGATTGGGGATTATCTAATCATAAAATAATGAAAAAATTATTAAAATTGGGTTTTAGGATAATAGGTGGAATAAAAATATAGAGAGAAAAATATAAAAATGAGAGAAAACTAATTATTCTATCATCATTTTGTAAGTGTTGCAACTAATGAAGGTAAACATTCAAGATATTTCATAGCATGTAATGGTGTTTCATGTCATTTAATTCAACTTGGAGTTATATTTAGTGATTTTTTGATCTGTGTGAATCTCACATGAATCTCATTTGGAGATTTGGAACTTTGACACCTTTCAATACGTGTATCTAGGAATAATGATGTCTATCTTTATATAGGCCTTATATTTCAAGAATTAATTGAATTAAAATGTTACTTGTTGTATTTATTCAATCATTTAATGGATTCATAACATGATATTTTTGACAACTTCATCAATATTTGTCTCTATACTGTGAAAATTGTATACACACCATGTAATAGGAATTTTTGGGCAATTTCTATAGTTTTTTATTTGAATCCTTTAAAACCTATTTCCATGAATATAGATCGAATACATGGTATAGTATCCATTAAAAACAAGTAAAAATATGTTACAAAATATTAAGAAAATGTATATATGGTTTATCTGATAAAATTTCCCAGAGTTGTTCCCAATTGAGAGGATGAGTTTACTATTGACATCATTCTAGATATTTTCCATTTTTCTAAAACCCATTAATGAATGGATCACGTGGAACTTCTAAATTGAAAAATTAATTTCTATAGTTATTAGATAGAGGATTCATTCATCCCGGAATTTCACTTTGGGGTGATCCCATTATGTTTGTTAAAATAAATTTTGATTCAACGAGGATTTTAGTTTTTTATCGATCCTTACATATAATCATTGTTAGGAATATGTTTCATTTTCCTAATATAAATTATTATTTACATAAAATAGAGGGATAGAAATATTTTTTGATGGTTTTTATGAGGTCCAGTAAGAATTAAATAAATGTGAATGTTGATGACATTCTAAAGACTGCAATTTATAGTAGATAGGAGAACTATATGTTAATAGTTATTCACTTTGGGTTGTCCAATGTACATATGGAATTTATAGACCATATGTAGAATGTTTTTCATGAGTTTTTATAAAATCTTGTGGGTGTGTTTTTTTTATGAAACTTAGACGTATTATAAAATTTTTAATGAACATAAAATACACCAAAGGTTTTTTCCAATACATAAAAGAAAAGAAATTATAAGGGATATTTAGTAAGACTTATTTTTTTTACAATAAATATATTTTATTATCTCTAAATATGTCATATCCATTGCACATTTTAAAAAAATTTTATAAATAATAACCAATCCCCAAAAATTTATTGTGACCTATATGTTTATTTGATTAGTGGGTTACTAGAAGTAGTTTGATGATAAAATTTCTCAGTTTCCTAGATCACTGATTTATATAACACAAAAATGATTTAAATTCATTTCAACAATATAATGTGATGTTTTTTAGAACCTAAGTAGTAGATTGGTCAATGGTATTGTTTTGTCCCAGCCTCAAAGAAATAGAGTTTTTTCAACTATAGTGATGCTTCTTTAAAAGGAATTTTTCTCATTCCTAATGAACAACTATATGGTAATTTTCTATGCATCATGATGGTTAAAAACCCTTGAGATAAATTACCATATAAATATTTTTTGGAATTATATGTTGTGGGATTTTGTTTAAAAATTTGGAGTCATAATTTTTATGGAGTAAAGAGTGAAATATATACAAACCAATAATGTTTGAAGTATAAATTAAATTATAAAGAATTAAACATGAGACAGATAATATGGATGGAAATAATCAATGATTATGATTGCATGATTCATTAGCATCATGAAAAAGAAAACATAGTGGATAATTATGTTATTCCAAAAAATAATTCTACATTAATATTGTTATGTTTGGAAAATGACCCTTTGTTTAATGAATGAATAAATTTTGTCCTCTATGTTTCAGAATCAAGGAAATTACCAATCATTTATATAGTATTAGTGCATTTTAATTTGTCAGAAAGAATTCATCATGCTTAGAAGGACGATCATGCTCTATTGGAAAATGTAAAATCATTTTTATTTTTCTGAGTTATTAAATGTATTTTATCTTTCTATTTTCAAAATATATTTTTGAGATTCATATAAAGTTTTGAGTCCTAAAGTATTTCAATCAAGAGATAGTCTTTATTATGAGGAATAACATGTTCATCTTCAAGACCATATATAGTATGTTTTTTATAAAAATGAGATTCAATAGTTTAAGGTTTTATGAAAAAACCATATGGTTGAAAATGAGAAATGAGAATATGAAAATGTTATGTGGGAAAGATATCCCCCCTTTTTTAATTAGTGAATAAAATTTTGAAAATGAAATTTCCATATGTTGGGAAGAATTTATCCACCATGTAGTGATATAATAAAACAATTTAATGATTTTATTCATCATAAAATATTATGTTATTTTTAATCAAAAAAAGAAACAAATTAACTAAACTCTTTATATGGTCTTAATTAAAATGATAAATTTAAAAATATTATTTATTAATTATAAAAAATAATTATCATTGTTGAAATAATGATATCAAAATTTACTTCGATAAATTTTTAGGTATTTTTTAAACAACTTTTCTTTTTTTGTGAATACGAAAAATATTAATTTTTGTTAGAAAAGTGTTTTATTTTAAATAAATATTAATTTTGAAGTCATAATATGTTTTCAACATTAATTATTTAAATAGAATTATAATTTCCACATATTTAATCCATATAATTATGTTACAATAAACTTTGTATTAGATCATAGTATAAATTTGTTTTTGTGTATAAAGAAACTATTTTTTAGAAAATTATTTCAAAGTGAATAATGATTCTAATTTTTAATAGATTTTGGTAATACATAATGAAAACTAGTTTAATTTAAATTAATATATTATTTATCTAAAAATGATAATTTTTTTTTTCTAATAATGATCATTATTAACCATATAGTCAATATAAAATACTCATTTTCTCGAAAATTACACACCTTATAAATCATCATTTTATTCACACCTGTAGGTTTTGTATTAAATTTAATTTTTCCAATTTTATGAATTGAAATTAGTAGTATTTATTAAATTATTTTAATCATAATAATTTATTTTATTGGTAATTTAAACATAATTTTTGGACCATAATGAATAGTTCAAATAGTAAAAATTAATTTATATGGTTATAGTAAAAATGTCATTACCATTAGTTAAAATAATATGAGATGGTATTAAACGACCTAATAAATTTTATAATATATATTATATTTCTATATATAATAATTATAACATCCATGTCTCACAATAATTTATTTTTTCCCATATGGGAAGTGAAAAATGTGAGTACAGTATTTTATTTTAAAAAATTAGAATTCTGCCACTGACCTCACTTATAAATGCCACCCATATCCATTAATATTAACACCATAAAACAATTTGTATTTGAACCTGATTGACAAAAATAAATTCTAAACTTACATCCCCTCATATTATAATCATTTTTTTTTCATAAAGACATTCGTGGAATACATTATGTATTATCCTAAATAGGATACCCAAGAAGAGGTTATTTTCCAAACTGTGTAATTTGTTTTAATTATTCTTCAAACACAATCATATATTATTCATTTATTATTATATAATAAAAAAATAATCTAAATATTTTTTATGATAATGATATGTCAAATATCCATATTCCCTTACCACAAATGGGGAATGATTACGTCTCTAGTGTGTATGGTGGACTACTGCCTGACATGCTGATGTGACATTTTTTCCCTAAATTCATCTCAAGGATGTATAGGATAATGGATTTAAAGTATATATATTAAATTAATATCCATATTGTAACACTTTTTTCATTATATCTTATATATTATTTTTTGTTCCGAATTTGTAGTGGATATGATAATGTCGCTAGTATGCACGGTAGACTATAGCCTCATAAAGCATTATGATTCTTTTATACTAATGCTTTACATGAATAGTAAAAAGGATAAAATTAATTAATATTTGTTATGTAGATGAAATAATACTAATATTACGGAAATTTGAATAATTCTGAAAATATAATATTTCATTTTCTTCCTCATGCTGAAAAATTATAATGTCATCCGTGTACATGGGGGATACCATCTTAATAAAGCCATATAAATTTATTTTCATCACCATGGCTATTAGATGATATATATAAGTATAATTTTATAAATCGTATGGTATTCATGATATTATAAATATTATATAAATAAAAAATATTACATAACTTTTTTCTATAATGATCGTTGAAAAATATTTTATGTTACTTATTCGTACGTACAACCTACCATCTCAATGATCATATCATTATTCATTTTTAAAATCATTCAATCAATATTGATCATAAAATTATAATTGATTTATAAATATAATAATTATTTCAAGATTATTTTTCTATAGACAATTAAATAGTTACCCCATTTACGATAGCCAATTTACCAAATTCAATTTTGACACATAAGACAAAAATCATCAAAAAATCAGAAATATATATAATTGATTATGTAATCATATAAAACATGGTAATAAAGTAAATTTAATTAATAATCATCATGAAAAAATTTCTTAATAAATTGAATAATTATCAAAAATTCATTATTATATAATATATTGAATATACAAGTCGAGGTAGACTCATGGTAAGGGGTTTCATTTAAATTTCATTTCATTGAGGCATATGATGATGTTATGCACCTATATTATTTAATCAATTTTATATATATCCCTATTTTCAAGTTACATAGTGAAATTATATATTATCATGATATAAATTTTTTCCATTAATTTTGTCCTTTAATGTGGACTATAATTTTAATTATGTTAAAGTAGTAAAGGATATTCTATAAAAGAAATCCCTTTTAATGTTTTCTATCATACACTTTATCTCCCATGTCTGTGTTTTTAATATTATTTTATTATTGGTTTTTTGGGGAAAAAATTATTTATAAATTTAATTTCATTTAACTTATCACATTATATAAAATTATTTCATAAGGATTATTTTTATGAGTTTTCTATGTAATGTTTTGTAGAAATATCTAAATGAATGTACAATTTTTAACAATTATGATGACAACTACATTTAATACTAAAATCACCATAATTTAGTTTCTGGATTCCTTTTAAATATTTCATGTTTCATAAAAAACAACATTATTCACTTTTTATATGTATTTTGGTAATGAAAATGGTGATTTATAATAAAAGGGTAATTTGATATTCAAAAAGGTTTTTCATGTTGGTTTAATAGTGTTTTTAAAGGAATTTATATTGAAAACATTAATGTTTAATATTATTCATTCATGATATAGTCCATTGATTTTCTTTTATAATGGTTGAGTATATATATCACCAGGGGATATTTATATATATTATATAATGGTTTCACATATTCAACACTCCAATGCATTGGGTAATGATTTTATTCTGTGTAAAATTATTCTGGATGTTGGTTTTATAGTTATTAAAACCACTAAGGGTTCTACATGGGTTTATGTTATTATTTCCCAAGAAACCTAATGGAATTTTATATTCATTCAAATTATTTTTCTTGGAAAACATATTTCATCAAAATGTAAGATAAATGTACTTTTTTAATGAATGAGAATGATATAAATTAGTAAAAATATGTTATTTGAGAAAAAAATACATGATTTTTCATGTTTTTCATTTATTTAATGGTTCTTTTAATTTTATGTACCATAATGAGGTTTTTATTGTCATCCCATGTTTATAATTTTTTTTCCAATATTTAACGATGGGTAAGGTAAAAATAAGGGGTCAATTTGAATGTGACGAATATTTTTTATAAAAATAAATCATGTAATATATTAAATGTTTTTCATGGTTGAAAAATGGATACTGATTGTAATTTTCCAAATTGTATTATATGAAAATGTAATGTAAGTATATAACATAATTCTATAAAACAATAATCTATTAAAGATCCTCAAATTTAAAACAATGAATTATTGAATTCGAACCCAGGATTATGAAATGTTTAATGATGGGTCCCTGTAAATATATTTCATGACATATTGAGTTATCACTCATAGTTGATGACTACTTAAAGGGTTTTTTAAAATATCATTTTCCATTATACCCAGGTAAATTCAAATCTAATTGTATGGAGCTATTAAATGTGATCAATTTTTACCCGAATAGAGTGATTAACATTTAAAGGGAATTCGAACACTCAAGAAAGGTCACTGGGAAAAGTTTAAATCTATATATGTTGAAAATTAATGTGGGGTTCATTCATTCCATCATTTTTTAATGAACCATATGTATGTATTTATCTGGACATGAAATGGAGTTTTAAATTATTGAAAATATTGATTTTCATTTTCTAAAAACCCCAAAAAAATTAATTCATAATCAAATGTTATAACAATTTATTGCCTTCTAATTTGGATCATATTATATATAGTCTCCAAAAATTAATGCCATAGGAACCCCAATTACAATTTAAACCATTCAATTTAAATTCTAATAACATCATATGTGTTATTTTAGATTATAAATAATTAATTTTCTATATCGCTAAATTTTTTGGCAATTTGAAACCACTAAACCTTGTTGTAATTCAAAGCTCGTCAAAGTATTGGTTCATTTTTTCACTAGTTGTGAAAAAACCCAACAATAGTAAATTTCCCATATTTTTAAATCCTTACAAGAACCATTATAGTATAAAATTTCATAGTCCAATTTTGGCTTCTAATTTTGATGGATGATATAAAATACATGAAACCCCATGATTATGGTATTATCTATTGATCATAAACTATGTTTTTCAAAATTTTAATCATAAAATCTATGCCCATTAATCTCATACATTTTATTCAATGTTTATAGAAACCCAATATATAAAATTACCAATTCAGGTAACCTATTCCAAGTTCAAATCAAATTTTCATAGGAAATAAAATTTGAAAATTTCTTACATCACTTTGAAACTAAGCTATTCATACTGAAGCCTCAAATATCATTTTTCTGGCATTCAAATGTCACAATTTATTAAATTTATTAACATTATTTTGATATTTTAGATAGAAGAAATGATGTTTGTCACATCCTACCATAGTGGTCAAAAAATCCATAGGGATCCCAGTAAATAGTTTTTCTATAACCTACCTATTCCATGACTATAAAAATGGTCATCTTCCCTTAAATCATAGGGAACATGAATATTTATATTTTAATATAAAAACCATGACATTTGAAATGTGTCTAATATAGTTATATTCCAATTTTAACCATGAACCTGTACCATAAGACATTATCTAAAACCCATTTATCTTTTTGACCAAAAATAATAATATACCCTCACATACATTTATGAAAAAGAAAACAAAATTTTATTATGGTTGGCCATTATATTTCCAGAAATCATAAAATCAATAAATTTAAATTTAAAAAAAATCCATGGTTTACCATTCCATATAATGGTATATATCTATTTATAATAATAATTATGTGGAAATAAAGGAATAACTACATTTCAACCTTATGTTTCAAATAAAATTTTTATTTTCAAGATCTAAAACTCTTAATAGTCTCCATTTACACAGATTTAAAACCTTATCCACAATTTATCCAAAACATACACTTTAACATGTATGTACTCATTATCTTTCACAAACCAACACAAAAAAATTACTAACAATTATTATCCCCTTTAAAATACTCATTAAAAAATGTCTTCATAAAAAGTCATGAATTTATATTCTATGTGTTGAACTAATGGTGATTTATAATTTAAAGTGTCATAGATAATCACTATTCAGATTAAGGTCACACCAAACAATCTAAGCACTGGGAAATATTGATATTCCAACCAAAAATAAAACATTCCATACCCGAATACCCTAAAAATGTTTCCACCATCATTTAAAAAGACTCAGAATAATCTAGTAATCATCCTCAATTACAAATCTAGCAAAGGATTTCCATTTAACATTCACCAACCACAATGTTTGAGTTTTTCACGACCTGTCCCCCACAGGTCGTATCGTGACTACCCCAAGTCCGCCTTCCATAGGCCAGGGGCTGATGACTAGAACCAATGGCGTACATCCCAAAACCAGGAAGCCAATTATTTTATAACTATAACCAAACACAACAGATTATAACTAGAAGCAAACACTATCTAAAAACTATAAAAAAAGAGTGCTAGAAAGTAAAAGGTGCCAGAAAGACAACGCCAACTGTAAAGTACAAGTACAACTGAAAAAAGGACAAAACAATTAAATAGTGAAAGCAGCTCCTATATTGTCCACCACAGATCCTACCTAAAGGGTAGGAACAAATATCCTCCTCATCACTCCATTTGCATCAGAATTCTTTGTGTATTGTCTTGTTGTATGGTCCACCTCCAGGTATTTTCCAATCCTTGCGCTCTCAGCCTTCGTCAGTGTTGTACGTCGTCTGCATCCAACATAATGAGATGTGGGCATAGCGTGTGTAGGGGTGAGTATAACGATACTCAGTAGGGAACTCGATACCCTCAAGGTCTCACAAAATCCATCAAGGATAAACCACAAAGTATGAAATCGACAGATAACCCCACTTACGAATATGCCCATATATATACCTAAGTTATCAAGTAATCCATCTCGTTCACGAGGAAATAAAAGAGTTGCTGACTCAGCCTAGACAAGTATAAAACATTTGTAGAGAGATAGAGATGATCAGATGTAGCAACTGATTCATCAGAGCTGTCAGACCAACACATGATCCAGGACCAGCTTTTATGTCGGACCAACACATTATCCAGGAACAGAAGTCAGAAATGTCTAACCGAAAAATGATCCAGGAATAGTCAGTAGAGCTGTCAGACCAACACATGATCTAGGTCCAGCTATTCTGTTAGACCAACACATGATCCATGAATAGATGTTCGAACTGTCGGACCAACATAAAATCTAGGAACAGTCATCAAAACTGTCAAACCAACACATGATCCAAGAAAAGTAAATAGTGAACAGCTAGGTGTAGGGTTTCCACAGAGTACCCTTGACTCTAAGAGGGTCTGCTCCTCAAGACACGTTTCAACACGTCAATTTCCACCAATTCCCACGAATAATTATCTCAATGTTCTGTCTCATCATAGGGACTCAACGCAACAGATGGCATGTCAATCGGATGCCTTGTTTCTGATTTATTAGGCTTTTAGTCACGGGGGCCCAGATGGATTTGTGTACGATCCAACCTGATTGTATCTCGTCTATACCCCGAACTCCATTTGGGGATAATCAAAATGAATTTCTTGCTCCAAGAATACCAGTTCCATTGAAGGTTCGTCAAACGGTTGTCTGGTGTCAATGTTATGGCCAAAGTAAGTAATGGGTCAGGAGTGGAATTGGGTCCGGTCTGACTCTGTTGGACTGAATCGAACCAACTCAGTCTGGTCTGACCCTATCTCGGTCGACCCGGTCAGACTTGCTGGGCCGGACCTTGCCCTTTGGGCGTGTCAGCCCATTATGTTCGACCTGGTCTGATAGGCCCGACCGAGCAGACTGTGAAGGTGGATTGGCCTGGGAACGGGGCATGTTCGGCCTGGAGCATCGCGAGGGTGTGGTAGGGCTCGGAGGGACGATGGGATCTGAGATGATGTCTCATCCAAGAGCATGCATTTCGCATGGGGTCTAGCTCGGGGGCGGCTGGGAAGGATGCGGCATGGCGTCGTTGGTGCCGCGGGCAGGTGGCATGGGCACTGGGCAGTGCACCGGACGGGCCGCGGGCAGGAGTCCAGGCACTAGGCAGGGCACTAGGGGGCCGTGGGCAGGTGGTTTGGGCGCCAGGCAGCGCACCAGGCAGCCACGGGAAATCGGCTAGGCACCGTGCGGTGCACCAAGGGGGGGGGGTTGCGGGTAGGCGGGCTGGGCATAGGGCATGGCAGTGGGGGGAAACTGTCAGGAGCCTTGGGCACCGGGGGGCCGTGGGCAGGCATCCTGGGCGTCGGAAAACACGCCGGGGGGCCGCGACCAGGCGGCTGGGCACCGGGCAGCACCCGGGGGGGCTGTGGTCAGGCGGCCTGGGCGTCGACCAGGGCGCTAGAGGGACACGGGCCGACGGCTGGGTGCCCTGCCCCGCGTCATGTGTTTGCGTGTAGGTGGTTGGGGGCATCGGGCAGGGTGCCAGAGTGCCGCGGTCTGGCGTCCGGGGCGCCGGGCAGTGTGCCGGGGGAGCGCAGGCAGGCAGCGTGACACCAGGCAGCGTGCCAGGGGGCCGTAGGTAGGCCATTTCACTAGAGCTCGGGCCGGCGTGGGTCGGAACCACGATTTGTGGAGGCCCCAGGAAGCGCGACCTCTATCGTTGCCGCCTCCGTCAACTCGTCGTAGAACTTCACAAGAAGAGAAAGATCGACGGAGGATGTTGGGCCATGTTAGGTCGTCCTGCACCCTCCTCGTTTAGGGAGGTATCATTTGGCTCATCATGAGAAGAGGATGATCAATAATACATCCGTAACAATCCCTTATAATCCATTGAAGAGGGTAAGAAAAAGTAACAACTTCAACTAGTAATAAACCCCCTACCTTTGATTCTTCGATTGTTGTTCGTCAGGTTCATCGCATGTCTCAAATCACGTGTTACATTGGCTCAATGATGACATTGCAGAGGGTAGTTCAGTAGGTGTCCAAGGTAGAAGTTGAAGAGGAATCATCATCGGCGTTCTTCATTGGGAGCTTTCTCCAATAATTCTTTAATCCTCATCTCCCAACAAAATTAAATATTCCCACGAAATAGTATATTGTCTATTATTTTAATATTGACATTTAATTCAAAAATTAAGAATTAACTTAAAAGTCTCCTCTAATTTAATTCACGAGGTTGGCACTTTAATTAAAGGGGGTTGGCACCATTAAAATAAAGGGGAAGGCGGAGAGACTCTCCCTCATTAATGAGGGAGAGTTGAGAATTTATGATCTTGGGTGGTCCACACGTCATAACCTCTCACGGGAGGTTATATTCAGGTGGGCCCCACCACCTTAATCTCTCATGGGAGGTTAGGGTGTGGCGGTACCACCTCCAACTCCCAAGTTGAGTTTATAACCAACAATATCACATATGGAAGGATAAAATAAAATAAACTGTTGAAGACATTATTTTATTATTTTTTATTAAAAATCCAAAAACTAACTTTTATTCTCAACCAACTGCCATCGAGGTGAATGTATTTATAAGTGAATACTGGCACCATGTGTTCATTAGTGCCCTTATATTTCAGTTCTAATCACCAGTACAAATTTTATAAAATCTCACTCGTACGTTTACGGAGCATACCCAAAAAAATTCAGAAATTTATTTTGTGAACACTGGTCCTCAGAATCACATGCCGTTAGTTTTTACAGACTCATAAAATTTCAAGATATTTAAGAAAAATTTTCCATGGAAATTTTGGGACTTTACATTATCAACACCTCAGGGATTTACAGCCCCGTAAACTACAACTCGAACTATGGGAACAAATGGGGGTACTGAGCACGCATCTGAGCCTCCTGCTCCAATGTGTTCTCCTCGAGGTTCCTATGCTACAATAAAACATGCACCATAGGTATCGACCATCCATGTAGGAAACCATACTATCGATCATTAATCTCCACTGGAACCTCCATGAAATCCGCCCCATCGTCGACATCCAACTCTCCATGTTCGATGATGTGTCTAGTGTTGTGCATGTATCTCCTCAGCGAAGATACCTAGAAGATATCATGTACCTGGTGCAACTGAGGTGGAAGAGCTAATTGGTAAGCCACCTCGCAAACTCTACTGAGGACCTGAAAGGACCTATGAATCTTGGTGATAACATGTCGCCTCAGACAAATCTTCATAGACCTCATCGAAGTGAGACCCGTAAAAAGACGTGGTCGCCATCCACAAACTCCAGACGTCTCTGTCTCCTATCAGCATATGACTTCTGTCTGCTCTGTGCAGTCTTCATCTACTCTTGGATGATCTGCACCTTCTCTATGGTGTCCCGTACCATCTCTGGTCCCACTATTACTGACTCCATTGGGTTTTTCTAGCATAGTGTCGATTTGCAAGGTTGACCATAAAAGGCCTCAAAAGGCATCATCCTGATGGTGGATTGATAATTGTTCTTTTATGAAAAATCCACCAAAGATAACCGATCCTCTCAGCTATGACAGATTTCAATGAAACATGTGCATAGCATGTCCAAGAGGTTCTGGATGGTCCGATTGGTCTGGCCATCTATCCAAGGATGGAAGGTAGTGCTCAGATCTAGCTACGTCTTGAAATCCTCCTACAACCCCATCCATAGCCGGGAATTAAACCGCGTGTCATGATTGGAGACAATCTTTGAAGGTATACCATGTAGATGCACAATCTCTTTTACATAGAGGCGTCCCAAACTCTTTACTGATCCCTACTATTTGATCAGTAGGAAGTGGGCCAACTTTGTGAGTCGGTCAACGATCACCCAAATCTAGTCGTGTCCCCTGGATGTACATGGAAGACCCTTCAGGAAGTCCATGGATATCCCATCCTATTTCCACTCTGGGACCTCTAAAGATAGTACCAATCCTGTTGGTAACTAGTGCTCTACCTCCACTAGCAAAAAAGTGAGGCATCTAGAGATAAACTCTGCAACAACCTTCTTCATACATGGCCACTGGTGCTACCGTCCGAGGTCCTGATACATCTTCGCTGTACTTTGATGAACCGCTAGAGGGCATTTGTGGAACTCCATCAACACTTCCCCCTGAGGTTCTACTGGTACTAAGTTACGTCCTCTGAAAATAATTACGTTCTCCCCATCTTCATAGAATCCATCAGGTGCCTTTCATATTGATATGTGAGCACGTTGTGTCTCACAGTAAACGTCCCCACGCTGCGCCTCCCGGACTTGCTAATGAAGTGGGGGGTGACTATAAGAGACTGTAGAAAAGCCACTCCATATATATCCACAAAGGATATATTCAATGTAGTGAGTCGCTCTACCACCTCTCCAAGCAGTTGTATACCAGATCTGCTGTTGAGCGCATCCGCAAGAACGTTTCCCTTCCTAAGAGTACAGACTATCTCAAAGTCATAGTCCTAGAGGAACTAATGACAACATTGCTATATTAGGTTCAGGCACTTCTGAGAGCAGATATACCAAAGACTCTTGTGATCAAAGTACTCAGTAAAACATTCGCCCATCAGATAGTGTCACCACATCTTCAAGGCGAAGACCACTTCTACTAACTCCATGTCATGTGTAGCATAGATCTTCTCATGTTGTCTCATCTACCGAGAACCATATGTGATCACTGCTCTCTCCCGCATTAGGACACACCTTATTCTAGTCCCTGATGCGTCGTAGTAGATTACGTACCATTCACCTTCCTCTGGAAGCCTCAAGATGGGGGCACTAGTCAGCCTCTGCCTTAATTTCTGAAAGCTGTACAAGAATCTCTCCAATCTCATGAAGGGTTTCCCTTTCTTCTTCAAGGCTGATAGTGGTGATGCTACTCTGTAGATTTCTGGAATAATCCTTCAATTGTACCTAGCCAAACCCAGGAAACACCGTACCTCTGCCACACTACTGGGTGGCTCCCAAGAAAGTACCACCTCAATCATTTCTGGATCCACTGCAAATCCATACTATGAGAATACATGTCCCATGAAGTGAACCTCTTGAATCCAAAACAGACTCTTTGAGAGTTCACCATAATTCTAGTTCCCTCAGAGTGTGTCAAGTAATACTCGAAAATGGTTGGTATGTTAATCCTCAGTAGTCGAGTAGATCGAAATGTAGTCGATAAAGAATACGAAAAAGAGATCGAGGTATGGCTGGAAGATCCTATTTAGGACTCCCATGAATACTGCTGCAGTGTTGGTTATACCGAATCGCATAACCAAGAACTTGTAGTTGATGTACCAGAACCTGATGCCCATCTTATGCACATCCTAGTATCGAACTCTGAGGTGGTGATAGCCTGATCTGAGGTCTATCTTCGAGGCCCACCGTGCTCCCTTCAGCTGCTCAAAGAGATCGTCAATCCTCAAGAGTGGGTAATTTTTCTTCACAATTACTAGGATCAAGTGACAGTAGTTGACACAGATCCTCAAGCTCCCATCCGCCTTCTTGGTAGACAGAAATGGGGCTGCCTAGGGATAAACACTAGGCTTAATGAATCCCTTCCCTTGATAGTCCTTCAGCTATACCCACAGCTCATGATGCTCAGTGGGAGCCATCCAATTTTCTGGAGTAAATATTGGTGTCGTCCAAGGGTATAGGTCAATGTAGAAGTACACCTATCTGTGAGGAGGAATTCTTTGAAGATTTTTAGGGAAAACATCCACATATTGGTCCACCACTACAGGATAAGTCAGACTCTCCACATCTACTGCTCTGAAGTTAAGGTAGGCCAACTGTTGGATGATCGTCTGCACCCTCATCTGAGTAAGTTCGACATGTGCTTCAAAGGATCCTTCTCCCCGCTGAAGGTAAACATGGTCCCATCCATTCGGTCACACCGCACCTAGTGCCTCATACAATTTATCTGACCATGGACTTTAGATAACCAATCCATACCCAAGATGACGTCAGGAGGCCTCGATGCCACTACTAGGAGATCCCAACTGAAGCACTCACCTAATAGTGTAATCTTGCACAGTCGACACCAGGATGGGTGAACTTCTAGGATGTTTCCCAGGGTGTGTGTGAGGGAGGAAAAAACACAATGAAAGACACAGTGATGGATTGTGGGGATAGTCATTAGTCGGATAGGCATATTTATTGATTAATAACCTATAGTGTGCTGGGAATGCAACCAAGGTATCATAGGAGACACGTGGGGTCATATCAGAAGGTTCATGGCCTAGGAAGGTGCATCATGAGAAATGGTATCAGATCCAATACCCAGCTGGAAGTGCATAGGCATTTTCTGGGTTTGAGGCTTGGGGTCAACAATGTGGGTGTTGTGCTTTAAAGCGGTGGATAATGTAACACCCATGGAAAAGTGAGAATTAAAAGGCTAAATGTTACTACAAATGTAAACAAGGTCAACCTTTCATTTTGAGAGCCTACCTGATTAGAAATCCATAGTTAAGAATGCTTGGTCTAGAGTAAAAATAATGATGGGTGACCTTCTGGGAAGTTTCCAAGGGCGGGTGTGAGTATTGACAAAACACATTGAAAGAACAACTGTTGGCTTGTGGGGACAATCATTAGTCTGATAAGAGACCCTTGTGAGTAATAGCCTATGGTGTGCTGGGATGGAAAACAAGGTATTACAGGAGATCCATGGGGTCATATGAGAAGGTTCAAGGCCCAAAGAGGTGGTTCGTGACAAATCTTCTATGTAGGCAGATCAACCTGGAGTTCGGGGCCCGTTCGGCCAGCGCAGTGAGGGGCGCGGCTTGGGAGACTCGGCCCGGGAGGTTGGCTGGGAACCGGTAGGGCGTCCGGAGGCCGTGCGGGGTGCGGGCCGGCCTACAGGCACCGAGTAGTGTGCGGGAAGATGGATCTTGACAAATTGGTACCATAGGATTCGATGGAGGTGATTTCTAGAGATCTACACCTAGTTGAGACACCTATAGAGAAGATAGTGATCTTAGTAGGTAGTGTTTTCCTATGAGTGAAAATGATGATGGTCCTCAGGGTGATGAGGCTATGGTATGTGGAACATTACCTAGGATTTCCCCTTCAGGTAATGTGTCAGATGTAACACTTCCTGTTATTAAGAAGTTGCAACCAGTGGTACCAGTAGTTGACACATTTAGGCTTAGTGCCTTACATGTGTTTCAACATCAAATACCCCACATGTTCTGAGGTGAGCCCGACTCACTGGAAGCCGAGGACTAGCCTGAAGAGGTGGCTAAGAGTTCTCTACTGCTTGTACAGCTTCTTCAGGATGACGTTTCAGTAGCTGAGTATTCTTTGAGGCTTACCGATCTTTCCTAGCATTTGATGAATACGGTACAATCAGTGCTTCAGGGATCGAACTTTCGGGTGAGGTGTGTTTAATGGAAATCCAAGAAAGCACAATTAATCTATGAATTCCTACTTATGTGAGGGTTCTATAGATAAATTTTGTGGTTGAATGTTTTTTTTGGGTTGAGTGGATACAACCAGTGAATGATAGTAGTGGGAAAGCAGGAAACTGGTGCCAGTCTCAGAGACATGGGAATGAAAGAAGTTTTTAGAAGAGGATATGACATGGAAAGATAAATCTTCAGGGCATCATATATGGAAGCATAACTAAGAGAGAAGAATGAGGTGTTGTACATTTCAACATGTTACAACCACCCACCTTTGTAGTCCCCTCCAGGCACAAGGTGCTGGAGGGCGGTGGAAGAGAGTAGCTGCATGCATTCAAGGAGTGTTCCCCAAGGGATCTTGGAATGATTTGAGTTATGGTCTATTTCTACTACTAGCAGCCATATCAATAGACATAGGTACTAATCATTCCTTCCTTCCACGAATCTTATCCCAGACCAAGAGTTTCTTGTTAAACCATTGACTTAACCCTCACATGAAGAGATAACTTTGGGAGGAGACTCGATAATCACACTAACACTGATGGTGTGATCTGTCCCTTGAGGTGAGAGATTCGTTTGGAACCTCTTGGTGGCAGCGTCGAGCCTTACGAAATTAATTGGGGTATGGATTGGGCAACCATTGTTCATAGAATGATTGAATGTATTAGGAAAAAAGGTTGTGGTTTATCTACAACGTTAGGATGAGGTTTTCCTTAGTTGGTGAAAAAGGAAATCTAGGCATCCCTGGTTAAACTCATTCATAGGAGAGAGAAGCTGATCAATCTTGAGTTTGACAGCCTTACCATCGTGGTAGCAGGAGTTTTTAGTTTTTAGTTCTAAACAAGAGTGATAGAACATGGGTACATCATCTCAAAATATGTTTCGAGGATTACCCCTCCATAGTGGGATCGATGTATGCTATGGCTGGATACTATCATAGATTCATTCCAGACTTCTCTAGAGTTGTATCACCACTATCATCTTTGATGAAGAAGGGGAAACCCTTTGGGTGGATGGAGAGATCCCAACAGAGCTTTTTGGAGCTGAGGCAGAGGTTGACTAGTGCCCCCATCTTGAGTCTTCTAGAGGAAGCCATAGGGTACATAGTTTACTGTGACACATCAGGGACCAAACTTGGGTGTATCCTAACATAGGAGCAAGTAGTGATCACGTATTTTTCTCAGCAGCTGAGATAACATGAGTAGAACTATGCTAACCATGACCAAGAGTTATCAACAGTGGTCTTCACCTTGAAGATGTGGTGACAATATCTGATAGGATAACATTTTATCATGCTCTCCAATCATGAGAGACTCTGGTATATCTTCTCTCAGAAGGACCTGATCTTGAGATAGCTGTGATGACTTGAGTTCCTACAAGACTATGACTTCGAGATAGTCTATACTCCTAGAAAGGGGAACGTTGTAGCAGATGAACTCAGCAATAGATATGGCATACAGTAATTAGGAAAGGTGGTAGAGAAGCTATATTATTTACAGATATCCTTTATGGATAGAGATGGAGCAGTATTCCTTCAGTATCTTGAAGTCACTCTTCCCCTTCTTCAGAGAGTCAGGGAGGCAAAACATGGGGATGATGACTCCGAGACATGACATGCTCAGATATCCACAGGGCAGGCACTTGATGGATTTTCTGAAGGTGGGGAGAACGTCATCCTCTTCATAGGATGTACTATGGTTACAGTAGAACTTCAAGTGGATGTTTTGATAGAGTTCCATAGTTCCCCTCTAGTGGTACTTCCAGGAGTGGAAAATATGTACCCGGACCTTCAACAACACCACTGGTGGTGAGGTATGAAGAAGGCAGTAGGAGAGTTTGTCTCTCGATGCCTCACTTGTTAGCAAGTGAAGGTGGAGAAATAGGTAATATAAGGCTTGGTTCAGCCTTTAGAGGTCACAAAGTGGAAGTGGGATGGGATATACATGGATTTTGTGACGGGGCTTCCACGTACATCAAGAGGTCACAACTCAATTTGGGTGATTGTTTACTGACTAACCAAGTCGTT
Organism: Viscum album; assembly: GCA_963277665.1. NCBI lineage: Eukaryota > Viridiplantae > Streptophyta > Magnoliopsida > Santalales > Viscaceae > Viscum > Viscum album. The sequence continues at coordinate 1,862,759,355 of OY728142.1, read as the reverse complement.
CCACTTCCTAACAATCAAATATAAGTATTTAGTAGAGAGATTGGGATTCCTCTACATGCAGGAGATTGTGCATTTACATGGTATACCTTTAATGATTATCTCCGATCGTGATGGACGATTAACTTCCTGGATATGGAAGGGGTTGTAGGAGGCTTTTGGGATGAAACTTCATTTGAGCATGGACATACATCCTCAGACGGATGGTCAAACTGACCAAAACATTCAGATCCCTGAGGACATGCTACGTGCTTGTGTCCTCATCTTTGGTTGCAGTTGAAAGGATCACTTACCTTTGGTGGAGTTTGACTACAACATCAGTTATCACTCCAGAATAGGGATGGAACATTTCAACTCATTGTATAGAAGTTCTTGAAGATCACCCTTATGCTGGAAAGTCCCTAGAGAGTCAGCACTGGTGGGACTAGAAATGATACGGGCTACCTAAGAGAAAGTACAGATCATCCAGAAGTGGATGAAGACTGCACAGAGTAGGTAGAAGTCGTATGCTGACATGATACAAAGACCTCTAGTTTTTGAGGATGGAGACCACATCTTCCTACAGGTCTCATCTCCATGAGGTCTAGAAAGATTTGGATGAGGTATAATGTTAACTCGGAGATTCATCGGACCTTTCTAGGTCCTCAGCAGAGTAGGCTAGGTGGCTAACCACCTGGCTCTTTCACCTTAGTTGCACCAGGTGCACGACGTCTTCCATGTATCCCAGCTAAGGAGATATGCTCACGACCCTCCTCACATCATCTCCATGCAGAGCTAGATGTCGACGATGGGGTGAATCTCACGGAGCTTCCAGTGGAGATTGAAGATCGATTGGAGCAGGTCCTACGTGGACGGTCGATACCTCTGGTGTGCATACACTAGCAGTACGGGAACCTCCATGAGAGAACATGGGAGAGGGAGGCTCAGATGCATGCTGCGTACCCCCACTTGTTCCCATAGATTGAGTTATAGCTTACGAGGATGTGAATCCCTGAGGTGGGGAGAATGCAATGAAATATAAATTCACTTGAAATTTTTTTCTTAAATACAAGAAAATTTTACGAGTCTGCAAAAATTTATGTCGCATGATTCCGAGGCCCGGTGAGCCCAGAATCAAATTCTGAAGTTTCTTTTGAGTATGTTTAGTAAATGTAGAATCTGGTTTTTATATATTTTGAACCGTTTCTCATAACTAAAATATGAGGGCACCGTTGAACTCGTAGCACCGGTTGTTATAATTTGTATCAGGGGAGTTGGTTCTAACACATAACATTGGTTTTTGATTTTACATTCCTATAAAGCAATAGTGTTAAGGGTACTAAGTGTGGTTTTCAATTCAGGGAGCCCAGTGTTGGTGCGACAACTGACATATCTATACACCAGGACCCTGACTTCTGATTTCCAACTCAGTGCATGGAAACACTGATTGCATGTGTGTTTTCGAATGTTTTTCTTTATGTCAGCTCAACCTGTTCATCTCAATAGGTATAATATTTTCACCATGTCATATCTTTTTAGGATGCCACCACGAAGACATCCAGTTGGAGTTCTGAGAGAGTACCCGATGACGGCCCACTGAGCGAAGAGGCTCCAGTGTAGGACCCACTTACTATGTTGGCACCTTCAGGTGGTGTACCAGCAGCACCAGCACCCGTTGGGTAGAAGATGCCACCAACTGCACTGGCGGAAGGTGCACGCTGACTGAGCGTGTTTCACGAGGTCCAACAGTATAGGTCTTCAATTTTATGAGGTGAGACAGATTCCCAGATAGCAGAGGATTGGATGGAGGTGATTGCTAGAGTTCTCAACCTTGTTGAAACACCAGTAGAGAAATAGTGATCATAGATGCTAGTGTTTTCCAGTGAGTTACCATGGGGTTAGTCCGTATAGTGATGAGGATTTGGTACATGGACCGTTTCTCGGGATAGTACCTTCAGGTGATGTGTCATCTAAAACATTTCTTGGTGGTCAGCAGTTACAACCAGCAGTACTAGTTGATGACACATATAGTCTTAGTACCTCACACATGTTTCAGCATCCGATACCCCTCAGGTTTCGAGGCGAGTCTGACTCACAGGCGGTTGAGGACTGGCCTAAGGAGGTGGTTGAGAATTCTCTATAGCTTTTATAGCTTCATCAAAATGACTTGTCAGTAGTAGATTATTTATCGAGGCATACCGATCTTTCCTGGTACAAGATGAATATGGTACGATCAATGCTTTAGGGATCGAACCTCTAAATGAGGTTTGTTTAAAGGACACCCAATACATCACATTTCCTCTATGAATTACTACTTATTTTGGGTTGAAAGAGATTTTTTTTGGTTGAGTGTTTTTTATTAGGGATGAGCAGATACAGCCAGTGAATGTTAGCAGTGGGAAAACAGGAAACTAGCGACAGTCTTAAACACTTGGGAATGCAAGTTGTTTTAGGAAGTGGATGTGACATGGATAGATGAATTTAAATGGAAGGATATGTGCAAGAAGATCTAGGAGAGTAGCTTGAGGTGGTGTACATTTCGACTTGTTACAACCACCCACCTTTGTTGTCTCTGCCAGGATCAGGGAGCTAGAGGGCGGGGGAAGAGAGTAGGTGCATTCGGTCAGAGAGTGTGACATAAGGGCTCTAGGAATGATTCGAGGTATTGTCTGTGTCTACTACTAGATGTTGTATTAATAGACACATGTTCCAATAAAACCTTACTTCAAAGAATCATGTCTTAGACCTAGAATTTCTGGTTAAATCATTGACTTGGACCTCACGTCGGGAGATACCTTTGGGAGGAGACCTGATAATAACATTTACGATAATGGTGTGATCTGAACCTTATGGTGAGAGTTTTGGTTGGAACTTATTGGTGGCATCATCGAGGCCTTACGATGTTAGTTTGGGTATAGACTGGGCAACCGCAGTTCATACACAGACTGACTGTATTTGTCAAAAAGGTTGTAGTTTATTTTACAACTTTGGGATGTATTTTTCCTTATTCAAAAAAAGGAATCCTATGCAGTATAGGTTAAACTCATGAATAGGAGGGTGAAATCGATCACTCTTTAGTTGTCTAGCCTTACACTTGTGGCAGTAGGAGTTTTGAGTTTTCAGTTCCAAACAGGACTCACAGAACATGGGGACATCTTTTCAAAAGATGCTCCTAGGATTAACCCCCCCCCCACACCCAATGGGGGAGGGACGTCTACATTGGCTGGATACTATTGGAGATTCATTCCAAACTTCTCCTGAGTTACAGAACCACTATCACCCTTGACAAAGAAGGGGAAACCCTGCATGTGGACATAGAGATACCAACAGATATTTTAAGAGCTGAGGCAGAGGATGTCTACTTCCCCAATCTTGAGGCTTCCATAGGAAGGTGTAGGGTATGTAGTGTACTACGACATAGTAAGGACTAGACTCTGGTGTGTCCTGATGCAGGAGTGAGTAGTGATCACGAATGGTTCTGGGAAGCTGAGACAACATTAGCAGAACAATGCTACCCATGACCCGCGACCACCCGGTGCCCTGACCGGCACCCATCCGCCTACCCGCAGCCCTTCCAGCGCACTTCCCGACACCCTGTACGCCTACCTGCAGCCCCCTTGGCACCCTTCCATGGCCTTCTTTGCCGCCCCTGAGCCAGCCTTCACACGCACCACCCCGAACCGATGGCCCTTGAGCTGGCCTTCGCATGCGCCACCCAGAACCATTCGCCCATGATCCGACCTCCACACGACCTGTGCACTTCCGTCCAAGCCAACAACCCATCTCCCTTGGGCCCTCCGGGTTGAGCCGCACCATCACAACGATCTAGGCTGAACTAGCCCCGAGCCCCGGCTGAACCGCCCCTACAGTCTGATGGGTTGGGCCCAGCGGACTGGGCAAAACATACCGGTCTGACCCAACCAATGTATTGGGTCAGACCCAACGTGTATGTCTAGGTCAATCCAGACAGGGTCGGCCCATTCTAGGTTGGGCTGAGTCGGTCCGACTGGGTCGGATCGGGCCCAAGCCCATTACCGACCATGTTAATTCCTTTGGCTATAACTTTGGCATTAGACGACCATTTGATGAACCGTCAGTAGTGCTGGTATTATTGAAGTGCGAAGATCCCTTCGAGTATACCCCACCAGTGTTTGGGTTATAGTTGAGATAAGGTCAGGTTGTATTGTAAACGAATCTAACCGAGACCTTGGGACTAAAAAGCTAATAACTCACAGACTGGCCGTCTGATTGATGGGTCGGTTGTTGCGTTGAAACCCCTATGAAGAGATAAACCTTTGAGATACATCTTCCCAGGACATAGTGGCAGTTGAAATGTCGAAACGTGGCTTGAGAAGTGGACCCTCACGGAATCAATTGTACTTTGTGGAAACCCTATGGCTGGCTGTGCACTATTGACTGTTCCTGGATCATGTGTTGGTCTGACAATTTTGATGACTATTCCTGGAAACTGTGTTGCTTCGATAGTTCGAAATTATGTTCCTGGATCATGTGTTGGTCCAACAAAATAGTTGGACCTGGATCATGCGTTAGCCTGACTGCTCTAACGACTGTTCCTGGATCGTGTGTCAGTCTGAGAGTTCTTACTTCTGTTCATGGATCACGTGTTAGTCTGACAGAAAAGCTGGTCCTGGATCATGGTTTGGTCCAACAACTCTAATTAATCAGTGGATAAATCTTATCATCTCTATCTCACTATAACATTTTTATACCTGTCTGAGATGAGTGAGAAACTGTTGTGTTTCCTCATGAACGAGAAGGATTACTTGATAACATAGGTATATGTATGGGCATATACCTTTTTGGGGTTATCTGTCGATTTCATACTTTGTGGTTTATCCTAGTTAGATATTTTGAGATATTGGGGGTCTCAAGGACTCTAATGGGTATCTTTATACTCACCCCTGCACGGGCTATGCCCGCTCCTCGTTTTGTTGGATGCAGACGAAGAACATCACTGGCGAATGCTGAGTGCACTAGGACTGGACTGTACCCGGAGGTGGACCTTACGACGAGACGATACACGAATGAGTCTAACAAATGTGGAGTGCTATGGAGGATATTTATACCTACCCTTCATGTAGGATCCTTGGAGGACGATCCGGGAGGTACTTTCACCATTCATCTGTTTTGTCCCTTTTTCAGTTGTACTTGTACATTATAGTTGGTCTTGTATTTTCGGCCCCTTTTAATTTCCAACACTCATTTTTGTATACAATTTTTACTTAGTGTTTGATTCTAGTTGTACTCTGTTGTGTTTGGTTACAGTTATAAAAACAATGCCTTCCCATTTTAGGGATTTATGACTTTGGTGATATTCGCTAGCCCCTAGCCTAGGGAAGGCGGGCTTGGGGTAGTCACGATACGACCCCCAGGGGACAGGTCGTGACAAATTAGAATCAGAGGAAAACTCTATCAATCACCTCCAGCCAGCCCTCAGCTTTGTGGGAATCTGTCTCACTTCAAAACCACATAGGCCTCTGCTACTGGATCTCATGCAACGCACTCAGTTAGTGGGAATTTTCAGCCAGTGTGGCTGGTGGTATCTTTTGCCCAATGGGTGGTGGTGCTACTATTAAACCACCCAAAGGTGCCAACATAATAAGAGGGACCTACACCAGAGCCTCATCACTCGATGGGCTATCAGAGATGGTATGAGCTACCACAGAGAATGTGTAGATGATTCAGGAGTAGATGAAGACTACACAGAGCAGACTGAAGTCATATGCTGAAAGGAGGAAAAGGCCACTGGAGTTCAAGGATGGAAACCACGTCTTCCTTTGGGTATCATCTCGACGAGGCCTATGGAGATATGGCTGAGGAAGCAAGTTATCTCTAAGATATATCAGACCATTCCAAGTCCTCAATAGAGTAGGCGAGTTGGCTTACATCCCGGCTCTTCCATCTCAGTTGCACTTGTTGAACGACGTCTTCCACATATCCCAGGTGAGGAGATACTTTCATGACCCTTCCCACATCATCGATCATGGAGATATGGACATCGATGATGGGGTGACATTCACGGTGGTTCCAATGGATTTTGAGGATCAATAAGTGATGATCCTATGTATACGGTCGATACTTTTGGTGCGCGTACACTGGCAGCATTGTAACCTCCAAGAGAGCACATGGGAGTGGGAGGCTCAAATGCATGCTCAATAACCCCACTTGTTCCCATATATCGAGTTGTAGGTTATAGGGATGTCAAGCTCAAAGGTGTGGAGAATGTAACAACCCAAAAAATCCATGGACATTTTCTTCTTAAATACAGGGGAATTTTATGAGTCCCAGCAAATTTACGGTGCTTGATTCTGAGGCCTGTTTTTCCCGGAATCAATTCTATGATATATTATTTGTGTACGTTTAGTAAACGTACGAGTATGATTTTATAACTTTTCAACAGGTGTTCGGAATTGAAATATGAGGGCACCTTTTAACACACAGTGCCCATTTTTTCTTAAGGAGACATTCACCTCTACAGTAGTCGGATGAGGGTGAATGTTTGTTTTTTGGGTTTTTTGTGGAAATAAAAATATAAAATTAAATTTATTTTATTTTATTTTCTACTTCCATGTGGGTATTTCAGGGGGGGTCTACTATAACTAATCCTCCATGTGGACGTATGAAGTGGGGGCCACCATAACATAACCTCCCATTAGAGGTTATGGTTGTGGGGACTGCCTGATTCATAACATCCCATTAGAGGTTATGGTTGTGGGGACCACCGGAGATTAGACCCCTCTTTAATTGGGAGAAACCCGCAACTCCCACAATAAATAATGGAGGGCCACTTGACCTTGTCCACCATAATTGTTCCAACGTACATACCATTAATCGTGACAATGCACCACATTGTTGCGCAAGCGTAAATTAATTGGCATGCCCATTTATAAATTAAGTAACAACATCGTTGGAATTTAGGAAGGTTCCTAATAAATGAACCAACATAAATTCAAATGATTGTTACCTACCATCCCCCACTCATATATATATAGAACTTGGGAGGAGGATTTGGGATAACTTCACCAAGTGACGAAGTGCTGGTAAAGTGACACAACGGACAACACTTGGAGGATTAGATCTACAATAAAGAACATGTTATTTCATGAAGAACGCTCCACTGACAAAGAAGGCCGATGAAGAACGCCTTCGACAATGAAGAATGAACTCAACTTTGATTTCCATTCTAAGAACATCCTTCGACATTTGACGTGTTGGTCTACAATGAATCTATGTTATCCTTCTCACGCCAATGTAAATGAACAACGTGAAAGGTGGAGAGTTTATTTAAGTATGATATTATTCAATTTTTTATTTACTTCCAAAACAAAGAATGAAAACCAAATTATTATCAAGTTGATCCACATATGTTTTTCCATACGAGATGGGAATTTTTTTTGATGAGGGATTAAGGGAATTGATGATTTTGAGATATCTTCCATGCTCATTCTCTGTTTATGTTCTTGAGGAACAAATTTCTACCACAATAAAGGCGAAAGGTGTGGGAGAAACTAACATGGCCCAAACCCTCTCTATCGTTCTTCTTTGTGATGTTATTTATCTTGGAGTTGAGGTGAAAAGATGATGAAAGTGAAAAAGGAGACATGTACCACCCCCACAATGCTTCGGCACCCCGTCCACGCTGCCTACCAGCCGCACCACCCGCTGGCCGAACCGGCCTGAGCCGCACCGCACCTCGTCCGCTCTACTCCCCAGCTCTCGGCTGTTGTGACTCATGGAAGAGCTGGCCCCACAGTTCCCTCCTAAGCCGCCCTGGATCATGGTCGGTGTGCTTCTCGGCCGGGATGGCCTCGCGGTGCCCTCTTGATCCACCCCAACCACACTGGCTGTTGGCCTGCCGAGCCCTAGCCGAGCGGCCTCCCGCGCCCCTCATGGTGCCCCGGTTGGGCCTGCCTCCCAAAACCATGCCCTGGGCCGAGCTGCCCTCGTGGTGCCCTCCGAGCCGATCCACCGACATGGTGCCCTTCAGGCCGAGCTTCCCTAGCGCTAACCCATGGCCGGTCTACACCCTCACGGCCAGTCCATTCCATCTCGGACCTTTGCGGCCCCTCGCAGCCTGCGCGGCTGGGCCCAACTGGCCATGCCGATCCCAATAGGCTGGCCCACCCAATGGGTGGGGCCATACCCAATGGGACGAGCTAGGTTGACCTGATCCTGGTTGGCCCAGACTGGTTTGGGCTGGGTCGGTCTGATCGGGTTATATTGTACCCGGCCTACTACGACCCTTTAGATTCTCTTGGCCATATCTTTCGCACCGAACATCCGTTTGACGAACCATTAGTGGTTCTTGTAAACTTGGAATTTGACGGTCCCTATGAGAATAACCCACTATAGTTTGAGGTATATTTTAGATATAGTCAGGTTAGAGTGTACACGAATCCAACCGAGCCCTTGAGACTAAAAGGATAATTACACAAAGATCTGGCGTCCGATTGACGTGTCTTTTGTTTCATTGAGACCCCTATGAACAGGTGGAAATTTGTGATACTTCTACATGGGACTTCATCGCAGTTTTTGTATCTACACATTTCTTGAAGAGCAGACCCTCCTGAAATCAAGCGTGCATCGTGGAAACCCTCTGTCTGGCTGTAATATGACGACTGTTCTGGAATCATGTGTTGGTCTGACAGAATAATTGGTCATGGATCATGTGTTGGTCTGAGAGCTCTGACAACTTTTCATGGATGATGTGTTGGTCTGAATGTTCTTACTTCTATTCCTGGATCATCTGTTGGTCAGACAGAATAGCTGGTCCTCGCTCATGTGTTTTTCAGAGAGCTCTGATGACTGTTCTTGGATCATGTGTTGGTCCGAAAGTTCTAACTTCTATTGCTAGATCATGTGTTGATCCGACAGAATTCCTGGTCCTAGATCATGTGTTAGTCCAACAACTCCGATGACTGTTCCTAGATCATGTGTTAGTCCGAAAACTCCAACTTATGTTCCTGGATCATGTGTGGGTCCGACTGTTCTAACTGCTGGTCTTGGATCCTGTGCGTGTCCAACAACATAGATGATTTAGTGGATATATCTAATCATATCTATCATTCTACATAAGGTGTATAATATTGTCAGTTTAGTTAGTAACTGTTGAGTTTAACTCATGATTGAGATGGATTATTTGAAAACTTAGTTATATGTATGTGGATATACCTAAGTGTGGTTAAATATGGATTTCTCACTTTGTGGTTTATGTTTGTTGGATATTTTAAAACCATGAGGGTCTCGGGGTCTCTTCTTTGTATCGTTATACTCACCCCATCAAGGTCTATGACCGTACCTCGTCGTGTTAGTTGATGATGACGGATAGCGCTGACCCATGATGAGTGGACATGAATGGATGGTACCCAGAGGTGGACCACATGGCGTGACAATACATTGAGGAAATAGACAGACGTGGAGTGTTGTGGAGGATATATGTAACTACCGTTTATGTAGGATTTGTGGTGGATGATCTGGGAGAAGCTTTTCACCCCTAGATATTTTTGCCTTTTTCAGTTGTACTTGTACTTTCCGCAGGGATTTATTTCTTACTACTTTACTTTTCATAAGTCTCTTATAATATAGTTTTACATAATGTTTTGTATCTATCTGTGTACCTAGTTGTGTGATTTTTCAGTTATAAATGCAATGCCTTCTCAGTTTAGGTATTTACGCCTTTGTTGCAAGTTTCCAGCCCTAGGCCGCCTGCCCACGGCCCTCCGGCGCCCTGCCCGGCGCCCTGGCCGCCTGCCCGCAGCCCCCCCCCCCAGGGCACTTCCCGGTGCTCAACCACCTGCCCGTGGCCCCCAGTGCGCTGCCCAGCACCCCGGACGCCTGCGTGCGGCCTCCTAGTGCCCCGTCCGCCTACCCGCGGCCCCTCGGGGCCCTTCCCTATGCCAATCCTCCATCTCGCGACCCTTCCAATGTGATGCCCGGTGCCCAGCCCGCCTACCTGCAACCCCTCGACACCCTCCCATGGCCTTCCCAGCTTCCCCCGAGCCAGACTCTACGCGACCCGCATGCTCCACGCCTAACCAGCCCCGGCCTCCGGCCTGAGATGCCTACGCAGAAACCTCCGGGCCGAACCTTCCAAGTAGTCCGCCGGGCAGGGCCTAGTGGACCGGGATGAAAATCGCGGGATGACCCGTCAAACGGGCGAGGTCAGACCTAGCGGGTCTCACCGGGTCTACCCAGACGGTGCCGGCCCAGTCTTGGTTAGGTCGAGTCGTTCCGACCGGGTCTAACCGTGGCCAGACCCATTACCGACCCCTTTACTTTCTTTAGCCATATTATTGGCACTGGGTAACTGTTTGATGAACCATTTGTGATGCTGGTTTTCTTGGAGCACGACGGTCACTTTGAGTATACCCCACTCGAGTCTGGGGTAATGTTGAGATATGGTCTGGTTGGATTGTACAAGAATCAAACTGGGCACCAAGACTAGAAATCTTATAACTCAGAGACCGAACGAGCGGAGTGGACCTGTTGCTTGTGAAGCAGACCCTCCTAGAGACGATCGAGAAGAGAATGAAGTCTTAGTAGCTGGCTGAGACCTGAGGAATGCTTGACCTATTCAACTAGGAGTTATTCAATGAGCCTAGTGGGGTGCCCCAGGAAGTTGATGGAAGACCCACAATGGAAGAGTTCCTGGTAGTTGGGGGAAGACCCATAATACTGGATAGGAGAAGTACATCTGTAGGCTATTAGGGGGAGCACCTAGTAGTTGGCGGCAGACCAATAGTGGGGAGCGCCTCTGTGTGTGTGTGGCCTACCCATGATACTCGACAAGAGGAGTACCTCAGCCGTCCAAGGTTAGTGGGAAGTTTCAGGTTGTGGTAGCAGGCCCACTATTCTCGATAGAGGAGGAGTTCTCCAGCAGCCGTGGTTTTTTAATGTGAATAAAAATCCTGGTCCAGCTGAGTCAGTGTCATTTGATATTACCTCACGATTGAGATGGATTACTTGATAACTTAGGTATATATATGGGCATATACCTATGTGAGGTTATATGATGATTTCATGATTTTTGGTTTATCCTTGTTGGATTTTGTGAGAACTTGAGGGTCTTGGGGTCCCTACTGAGTATCGTTATACTCACCCATGTATGGGCTATGCCCGAACCTCATTGTGTTGGATGCAGACGACGAACAACGCTGAACATGGATGAGTGTATGAGGCCTAGATGGTACCCGGAGGTGGACCACACAATGTGATGGTACTCGGAGGAGACAGACGGATGTGGAGTGTTGTGGAGGCAATCACTACCTACCCTTCTGGTAGGATCCATAGAGGACGATCCAAGAGCTTCCTTGATCCTTTTAGCTATTTTTCTCTTTTTCAGTTGTACTTTAATTTTACAGTTGGGCTTGTATTTCCAGCCCCTTTACTTTTCAGCAATCCTTTTGTATACTATTTTACTTAGTGTTTTACTACCATCTTATACTCTATGGTGTGTGTTTATACTCTATAAAGGCAATGCCTTCCCATTTTTTGGGATTTACGCCTTTGGTGCTAGTCGCCAGCCTATGGCCAATGGATGGTGGGTTTGGAGTAGTCACATCACGGGTCCCGATGATGGGTCGTGACGAATAGGTATCAGTGGAGAATAATAGCCTTTACTGTGGTGCACTACCTGGGATTATATGTGGGGCCCACAACGAGGCCGTTGTGATCTAAAGGTTGTTGATTGTAACAACCCCGAATAATAAAAGTTTAAATGACTAAAATAATATGACTCATGTAAACAAGGAGAACCTTTTTTTTGAGAGTCTTCCTTGTTAGAACTCCATAGTTAAGGATGCTTGGCCTGAAATAGTTACCAGAATGGGTGACCTTCTGGGATGTTTCCCAGGGTGTGTGTGAGTAAGGACAAATCACACTAAAAAGGACATGTGTTGGACCTGTTGGGAAGGTTCACCTTCTTGACATTGGTAGTAACATTTAGCCTTTTTATGTCTCACTTTTCTAGGGGAGTTACATTATCCACCCCTTTAAATCACAACACCCCTGTTGTGGACCCCAAACCTCAAACCCACGCAGTGCCTAAAAACATCAGGCTGGGTCTTGCCTTCGATTCCAAATGTAACAACTGGGACCCACCGATTAGGTGCCCTGCAGACACGTGGTCCCCACCCTAGAGCCCGCCCACATGCCCGAACGGGTCATCTGACTAATGGCAACCCCTCAGGAACAGACATGACTTTTCTAGTGTGCTTTGTCATCCCTCACAGACTTCCTGGGAATCTTCCTAGAAGATCACCCATCAAGATCACTACTCCAGCCCAAGCATTATTAACTGTGAAGTTCTAATAAGACAGGCTCCAGAAAAGGAAGGTGCACCTTGTTGAAATGAGTCATATCATTTATTCATTTAACCGTTTATAATTTCATGGGGTTACAATATGTAAAGACCCATAATTTCTATAGAACCATTTCTCTAAAATACATGGGAATTTTAGGAGTCTGTGATAACTAACGGCGTGTGATTCTGCGGCTCGGTGTTCTCGGAATCAATTTCTGATGTTTTTCTGGGTAAGTTTAGTAAACGTACGAGCTTGATTTTATAACAATTGAAACAGTTCTTGAAACTAAAATATGAGGGATCTGTTTAACTTGTAGTTCATGTATTCACTTTAGAATAAATTCATCACGACGGCAGTTGGTCAAGAATAAAATTTAGTTTTTGGATTTTTATAAAAAATAAGAAAATAAAGTGTAGAACAGTTTATTCTATTTTGAGCTGCCATGTGTGTGATTTTTTTTTAAAAAATCCACATGGGTGTTGGAGGTGGGACAGCCACACCCTAACCTCCCATGAGAGGTTATGGTGGTGGGACCAATATAACATTACCATCGGTGAGAGGTTACGATGTGGGGACCACCTGAGATCATAACCTCTCAACTATCCCTCGTTAATGACGGAGAGCCTCTCCACCATCCTATTTAATTAAATGGTGCCAACCACCATTAATTAATGTACCAACCACTTGAATTAAAATGTAGGAGCCTTTTAATTTTATTCTCCCTTTTTAAATTACGTTCCAACATTAAAATAACAGACAATCTATTATTTCATGGGAATATATAATTTTGTTGGAAGAGGAGGATTAAAGGATTATAAGAGAAAGCTGCCAAGGAAGAATAATTCTTCCATCAAAGAATGAAGAACGTCTTTTCCAACGAAGAACGCCAGTGATGAATCTTCTTAGAAATATACCTCGGACACCTACTGACCAACCCTCCGCAACGTCATCATTGAGCCAACACAGCACGAGATTTGAGACGTGCGTCGGACGCGACGATCAAAGACCGGTGTATCAAAGGTCAAGGGTTTATCACATGTTGATGTTTTAACTTTTTCTTAACTTCTACAAAGGATAATAAGGGATTGCTGCATAAGTATTATTGATTATATTCTTCTCAATATGAGCCAAGTGATACATCCCTAAACGCAGAGGGTGCGTGCCAACCTAACATGGCACAACATCCTCAATCAATATCACTCTTCTTGTTACGTTCTACAATGAGGCGACAGAGGTGGAAATGACAAAGGCCCTGCTACCCACGGCCTCCGCGAATCATTCCATCGTCCAACGTCGGCCCGAGTTCTGCCAAATAAGACTGCTCACGGCCCCACGACGCGCTCCCCAGCACCGCCCCGCCTGCCTGTAGCCTCTCAGCGGGCTTCCCAGTGCCTGACCACTTTACCAAGGCCCTCCAGCACCTTGCACCACACCTAGGCCTCTGTCCCATAGCCCCCCTGGCACGCAGCCTGACCCCAGCCGCCAGATCGTTACCGCCTGATGCACCCCCCGACGCCCGTGCAGCCTGCCCGCAGCCCTCTGGCGCCCTACCCAGCCCCCATGCCACCCAACTGCGGCCCCCTGGCATGCTGCCCAGTGCCTAGCCGCCTGCCCATGGCTACCCAGCGCACTGCCCGGTGCCCAGGCTACTCGCACGCGGCCCCGCTGGCACCCTGCCACGGCCTACCGGACCTCCCCAAAACCGGCCACCGTGCGACCCGTGCGCTCCCGATTGAGCCAAAAATACCATCTCCCTCATGTCCTTCGGGTCGTTCCGCGCCCTCACGATGCTTCGGGCCGAATTTTCCATGATCTCGGCTTGAACAACCCTCGCAGTCCCTTACGACAGGCCCCACGGACCAGGACGAACATAACGGGCAAACCCACCCAACGGGCTGGGTCAGACCCCGTGAGTCGGACTGGGTCGACTCAGACCGAGTCGGACAAGACATGGGCCAACTACTGACCCATTACTTACTTTGGACATAACATTGGCACCGGATGACCATTTGGATAACCGTCAGTGGTGCTGGTATTCCTGGAGCACAACGGTCCCATTGTGTATTCCCTGCTGGAGGTCATGCTATAGTTGCGATACGGTCAGGTTGGATCATACACGAATCCAACTAGGCCCTTGGTACTAAAAATCTAATAACTCACAGAACGGGTGTCTGATTGACGCTCGGTCTATTGCATTGAGACCCATATTATGAGATGGACCTTTGAGATACTTTTTCATGGGTCTTGGTGGAAGTTTATGTGTTGATACTTGGCTTGAGGTTCAGAACCTCCCAAAAGCAAGCGTACTTTGAGGAAACCCTGTGGCTGGCTATGTACTGTTGACTGTTCCTGGATCATATGTTGGTCTGATAGTTCTAATGATTTTCCCTGGATAATGTGTTGTTCTGACAGTTATAACTTATATTCATGGATCATGTGTTGGTCCGACAAAATAGTTGGACCTGGATTATGAGTTCGTATGAAAACTCTAACGACTGTTCTTGGATCATGTGTTGGTCTGATAGTTCTGACTTCTTTTCCTGGATCATGTGTTGGTTCGAAAAAAAAGATGGACTGGGATCATGTTTCGGTCTGACAGGTCTGATGAATCAATGGCTACATCTGATCATCTCTATCTCAATGTAAATGTTGTATACCTATGTGATTTGAGTGAGCAACTCTGGTGTTTCCCCATGAATTGGTGGATTAAATTATAACTTTGGTATATTTATGGGCATTTACCTAAGTGGGGTTATCTATCGATTTCAAACTTTGTGGTTTATCTTTGTAGGATTTTGTGAGACCTTGAGGGTCTTGGGGTCCCTACTAAGTATTGTTATACTCACCCCTTCATAGGCTATCCCCACAAATCATTTTGTTTGATACAGAGGACGGACAACACTGACGGAGGTTGAGAGCGCCCGGACTGGACGGTACCCAGTGGTAGACCTTACAACGAGATGGTACACAGAGGAGTGTGATGGATATGGAGTGCTGAGGAGGTTATCTATACTACCCTTCAGGTAGGATCTATGGTGAATGATCCAAGAGGTGCTTTAACCATTTAGTTGTTCTGTCCCTTTTCAGTTTTACTTTTATATTATAGTTGGTCTTGTATTTTTGGCCCCTTTTACTTTCCTGTACTTTTTTTATATAGTTTTTACATAGTGTTTGCTTCCAGTTGTACTCTTTTGTGTTTGGTTATAGTTATAAAGGAAATGACCTCCCGGCTCCAGGATTAATGCCTTTGGTGCTATTCGCCAGCACCTGGCCTATAGAAGGCGGGCTTGTGGTAGTCACGATACGCCCCCCAGGGGACAGGTCGTGAAAATATAGTGTTAGAGCCAATAACTAGACTGAATTGCTTAGGCACTGCCTAGATTTGAGGCTTGGGGTTCACAACAAGGTTGTTGTTCTTTAAAGGGGTGGATAATTTAACAACCCGGGAAACATGATACTAAAAAGGCTAAAAGTTACTACCCATATCAATAAGGTGCACCATTCTTTGTGGGAGCCTACCTGATTATAACTCCACAGTGAAGCATGATTTCCCAAGAGTAGTAATTACGATGGGTGACCATCTTGGACGTTTCCCAAGGTGTGTGTTAGTGAGGACAAAACAAACTGAATGAACCTATGTTTTCTTGTGGGGACAGTCATTAGCCTGATAAGCGACCCTTGTGTGTAATAGCCTATGGTGTGATGGGAAGGAAACCAAGATATTACATGAGACCCATGGGGTCAGATGAAAAGTTTCATGGCCCAGGGATTACGGTCGTAACATATTTTCCTAATTCATTTAAATTATATAAAAAATATGTATCATAAATTCATTTATTTCAGGTTTTGTAATAATATAAATAATTTTATTTTTCTGTAACATGAAATATATAAGTCGATTATCTCTTCGAATTTTTTTTTTCATTAATTGAATTAGAGGCTAAATTGAAGGTTTAATTGATGAAATTATATTGGGAAATAATATTTGATGTTTAAGAGAAAACATATTATAATATCTCAATTTAATTTCAAAAAATTCTATGAGATGATAGTTTAATTATTAAATGTTTATTGGGGGATGGTTATAAAAATATATAATGATGATATTTTTAAAAACATATGGAACTTATTTTTAACAGTTCTTTATCATATAACTAAAAATATTTAGTTATAGTCTACCATAATAAGAATTCTTCCTAATATGGATATAATATTCCATTAATCCGATAATTAATCATTATGTAGCAATATATAAGAGGTCTTAGTTAATAGACCTTGTAATGGAAATTATCCATATGTAAATTATGTCATGACCTATCCCTTGAGGAATGTGTCATGAATACCACATGCCCACCTCCCTACGGCCAGTAGAGGGCAACAAGCACTGAAGTCATCAACCTGCAAGTGGGAGGCATTTATCTATATACCTGTACACACAAACACACACAACGATGTCTCCAATCATGAAAGCGAAATAGAATACCACTAAAAAACTGATTACAAGTATAGTAGAATGTAAAGGAACTAGAATAAAAGCCCAACATAAATGTAAAATTGTGATAAGGGAAAACAAATCTGGAGGTTATATTACAAGGATCATACCTGAAGGGTAGGTACATCTTGTCACTGCCACTCTCCACGTCACCCATCACTGTCTTCCACCATCTGTTCATGGATCCCCAAGTCTCAGTCAAATCTGTCATCATCTGCACAATACACAACAATGTGTGGGAAAAGACTGTGTGTGAGTGAGTTAAACAATACCATGTAGGGAACCCTAGACGCCCGATAGTCTCCTAGGGTTCCAAAATGGAAAAACCACATAGCATAATTTCAATCACAAGCACAAATAAAAGACAGCTCACATCAGCTCTATTATAGGGTAATAATAGTAGCATCACCACTCACATTTTTGAACATGTCATCTACTAGAGAACCACTCATATATTGAGTAAAATGAGACAATCGTGTCACATAGAGACACATCCCACTATCCTTGAACTCCTTAGGTACTCTTCCACAACACGTACAATTTTTCTACCAGGTCACATAGAGCCACGCCCCACTGTGTCCTGTTGAGGTAATATTCTTGTCAAGTACCGAGGGTCTGACATGTCACACAGAGGTGCTCCACATAGTGGGCATGCCATGCCACATAGAGGTGATTCCAACAGGTCTGTATAGTCCCAAAGAGTTGAAAATTAGCAGTCTTTAGGTCTTAGCCAGTCAGAGGGTGCTTTATATAGCATCTTCGGGAGAAATACTCCTGAGGCCAACGATCATATCTCTACTGAAAGAATGTCTCTCCAACACATAACTCTATGATATGTCATGTCTTAAGGGTCCCAACACAATAGTTGGCATGTCAACCGGACACTCGGTCTGTATGTTATTGGCATTTTAGAGTCAAGGGCCCAGTAGGATTCAGGTATGATCCAACCCATACAAACTCCAACATTCATTGAATGTAGTGTGGAGTATCTAAAAGGGAAGACGTCATCCACTGAGTTTTGGCACCACTGATGGTTCATCAAAAAGACATCCAGTGTAGTAGTTATGACCAGTTAAATGTAACTGGGCCGAAATGGGTACTGGTCTGTGTCAGGTCTAACACCGTTGGCATGACCAGACCCTGATTCGACTGTAATGGGTCGAACTGGACAACATGGTTATACGTCCAGCTAGTTGGACTTGCGGGCTCAGCCCGCTGTACATACGTGCTCGGCCCGCCGGACCTGCGTTCCGGGCCTACTGGATCTCCAGGCTCGGCCCAAATTTCCAAACTATTATGTAATAACTGCCTGGTGGCGTGGCCCACTAGGATCAACCCAGATTGGGGTTACAGGCCGACTCCATTCTCCCAGGATATAGCATAGCCTTGTCTGGAGCATCCTCACATGGCTGACGGAACCAGCCACACCTTCTATGTCAACCAACATCGTGGGTTGACTCCTCCATGAGTCTCCACTCTGGGGCCACATAACACTAGTGTCCCACATTCCATATTGGTCTCGACTTCATCACCGACCTTGCATGCCACGGGGGTGCACCTACCCCAGCGCTGTAGCCTATCGTGGATGCAGCTTCCACCACCCAAGCGTGCCGTTGTGGCGTGCCTCCTCCTGCAGTGGCCAGCTGGGCCAGCAACCCATCTCTTCTCCCTCGATCAGATGCACGATACCACTACATTCCACCATAACCTCTGGTCATCCAAAAAATACACAACCATAACCAAAAACGATGGTTGTTCCATTCATTTATCATTTGGCATACACCCTCCGTGTTAGCATTATAATATTGAATGATTACTTAAATGTAAAAACTCCCATAAAGAAAACCTGAAAATATACTCCTATATTTTAAGAATAAATAGGGATCAACACATTGGACAGTTGATCGATGTTTTTCATAATAATCAAGAATGTGGTAATGGGGATAAATCAAGCAGAAATCCCCTACCTTTTATTTGTTGCAAGGTGATGCAGAAGAAGAGTGAGTGTACATGTCTGAAGGTGTTCTTCAATGATTATTATTTCTTGTCAATTCCCCCAACATTCATTACTCAATCACGTTCTTCTTCAGATAATAATGTCGGTAGTTCTTCATCAATGCTTCCTCAGGTAGCTCTCCCAAAACCCAATCCCAAGCCCGGTTTAAATTTAGGGGGGAGAGGATCAACACAAAACACAATTAATGAGGTTCATTAATGAATATAATTAATAGACCTCTTTAATTCTCTCAATATTCCAGTTACACATTCTATTATCTTTCCCCAACAGATCGATTACACAAAATAAGTGTCAACCATTAAATGGCATGATGTTTCACTATGGTCGGTCAACCGTTTTTCCAATGGTTACAAGAAAAGAAAAAAATATTCAGTTATTCTATTAATTTTGTTTTGTATGTCCAAGAAAATACCATTTTCATCTGACCTGTTATGGTCAAAATTAAACATCCCATAATTGAATATGGGTGTTCCAGATTCAATGGTGCCCTCATATTTTTAATATGAGCATTAGTTAGAAATATAGAAAATTCCACCCACACTTTTACTGAATATAACATAAAAAATATCAAAATTCCATTTCAGGATCTCCAGGCCTTGGAAACATTTCATCAATTTTTTAAGACTCATAATAATCCATAATAATTTAGAAAAAATACAATGAATTTCATGGTCTTTACATTCTTCCCAATATAGGGTTATTCATCCCCGAAAGCTACAAAAAAACAATGGGAACAAATGGGGGTACTGAGCACTTATCTGAGCCTCCCCCTTCTATATGCTCTCTTAGAGATTCCTGTCCTGCCAAAAAAATCACGCCCGATGAATTGAATGACCATGAAGGACTCACTCTTATTGATCCTCTATTTCTACAGAGAACTCTGCAAATGTCGCCTCATCGTCGATGTCTAGCACGCTCCATTCGATATGGTGTCCTGGATCATGCACATACTCCCTCAGTTGTAAAACACTGAATGCATTATGCACACTATGTATCTGGGGGGAAGGGCTAGACGATACACCGCCATTCATACTCTACTGAAGATCTAGAATGGTCTGATGAACCTCAGATATAGCTTTCCGCCTAGCCAAACCTCTGTAATCCACGTCAGGGTGAGATGCATAAGAAGACATGGTCTCCCTACTCAAACTCCCTGGGTCTCCATCTCTAGTCGACATAAGACTTTGGCCCACTCCATGTAGTCTTCATCCTCTCCTGGATGATCTTCACCTTCTTCATGAAAGCACGTACCAGCTCTGGACGCATACATGCGGACTGCCCAAGGTTTGTCCAACATTATGGTGCTCTTCACGGTTTCCCATACAGGGCCTCAAACAGAGCCATTCCGATGGTGGTGTGATAACTGTTATTATAAGGGAACTCCTCCTGTGGCAGCTGGTCATCCCTACTATAGCCAAAACAAAGGACCTAGGCACGAAACATGTCCTCGACTGACTGTATGGTCTGCTCTTTCTGACCATATTTTTAAGTATAAAAGGTGGTATTCAAGTGTACATGATTCCTGATTGCCTTTTGAAATCCCTTTCACAGACGAGATGTAAAACATGCATCATGATCCGAGACGATCATCTATGGAACCCTGTGGAGTTTTACAATATCTTATACGTAGAGGAATCCCAATCTCTCCACTGATCACTGATATCAGATGGGTCAGATCTGGGTTCACATGGTGAGTTGGTCATTGATAACTGAGATGGAATCGTGTCCCCAGGACGTACGTGGTTTCCCCATCATGATGCTCATGGATATACTATCCCACATCCATTCTGGAACCTTTAGTGGATGAGATAATCCCGATGGTACCTAATACTCGACCTTCACTTTCTGACAAGTGTGACATCATGATACGCACTCTGCCACTAATTTCTTCATACCTATTCACCAGCACTGATGCCAGAGGTTCTGATACATCTTCTCCCCTACAGGATGTACCGCCAAAGGTGACGTGAGGAACTCCCTCAGTAACTTATCTCATATCCTCACCAGTAACATTGTTCTTCATCTATATAGGATGACATACTCCCCAACATCCAGATACTATACTGAGGATATATGGGAACATCGGGCCTCGTCGTCAACATCATCAAGCTGATCCTCCCAAAATCGCTGATGGAGTGAAGGAGTGAGATTCATAGACTGAAGGTAGACCACTGCAACTCTATCCATGAAGGATATCTACTACGCGCCTAGCTGCTCTGTCTCCTCATAGAGAAACTGTAGACCATACCCCATTCTGAGTGTGTATGATACTACGTTACACTTCACATGAGTGTAAACTATCTCAAAGTCCTAGTCCTAGAGGAACTCCATCCATCACCGCTATCGCAGGTTCAGGTCCTTCTATGACAAGATATACCTGAGACTCTTGTGATCAGAGTAAACAGTAAACCAATCATCCATCATGTAGTGCTGGAACATATTTTGCGTGAAGACCACTGCTTATAAGTACAAGTCATGGGTAGCATTGTTCTCCCCATTATGTCTCAAATTTCAAGAGCCATAGGCAATCACTGGTCACTCTTGCATTAGGACACATCATAGTCTGGTCCCTAATTCTTCACAGTAGACTACATATCCAACGCCCTCTTTCAGTAGCCTCAAGATGGGGGAAATTTTCAGTCACCACCATAGCCCTTTGATTATCCACTTGAACATCTCCATTCACAAGAAAGGCTTCCCCATTCTTCCCCAAAGATTACATGGTTTCCCCTAACCTGGTGAAGTCAAGTACAAATTTTGAGTAGCACCCATCCAATCCCAGGAAACTTTATACCTCAACCACACACATAGTTGGTTTCCAAGAAATAATTACCTCTATCTTCTTCTAATCCATAGCAACTCCAGACTCCAAGATAACATACCCTAGGAAGTGGAATTCCTATATCTAGAATATTGACATAAATGGATTTCCATAAAGCCGGTGCTCTCAATGTGTATCCAGAATTATCTGTAGGTTTAGGGTGTGTTCTTCCTCCGATGCTGAGTACGCCAAGATGTCATCAATCAACTCTACCATGAAGCGAACTGGTTAAGGCTATAAGACCTGGTTCTTGATTCCCATGAACACATTCAAATCATTTGTCATGCTGAATGGCATTACCATGAACTCATAATGGCTATAACGATATCTATAGGATATATTCGGTATGTCCTTATCCCGTACCCTGAGCTGATGATGTCCTGATCTGACGTCTATCTTTGAAAACCACCATTCTCCCATCAACTAATTTAATATATCATCGATCCTTGGTAGATGATACTTGTTCTTCACGGACACCAGGATCAGGCACCAATGTTCCACAAAAATCCTCATACACTCATCTGCCTTCCTGTTGAAAAAAATTGGGGATGCCTAAGGGGAAACACTGGGCCTTTCTAACCCCATACGCTATATGTCTTCCAAATGTACCCTCATCTCAAAAACCTCCATGGGATCCATCTGATATGTTGGTGTATATATTAGTGCCATCCTGAGGAACAGGTCGATGTAAAATTATAACTCTCTAAGAAGAGGAAGTCCCAAAACATCATTAGGGAAGACATCGGCATACTGTTCCACCACTACAGGATTTCTTGAACTCCTCTCATCTAGTATACCAAGGGTGAGGCTATCCAACTAATGAGTGATTGGTTGAACCCTCCTATGAAAGAGACCATCTTGTGCTACAAAGAATTCCTCTTCACTTGCGAAGGATACCTGATCCCATCTTCATGGATACACCACACTTTGCACCAAAATAGTCGATCTGAGCATGGAATTTGGATAGCCAGTCAAAACCCATGATGACGTCGTAAGGCCTCGACGCTGCTACTATGAGATCCCAGTTGAAAATCTCTCCTTCTAGAGTGATCTCACACTGCCTGCACCAGTGTGTAATTGTCTAATGCTCTCACTTAAGAGTATCTATAAGTAATGATCGAGCAAACAGATACATCAGAATCTCTGAGCTCTGAACGAATATAGTCGAAATGAAACAGTGACTACCACCTGTGTCTATAAGAACTTATGAAAGGGTGTAATAGAATCAAATCATACCATTAATCAAATATAAATTATCATGGTCATATTCCACTTCAACCTATAGCTATGATAACCCATATCCACCTACTCCTTGTGGTCGGGGTGGTGGTGGTAGAACCTAAAATCGTTGTCCACAACAATCTAGATGACCTTCTTCTCTTCCACACCCTCCACCCTAGGGACCTCCACGCTCGAACCTTGGACACTTCCTCAGTGTTCCCTCGACCTTATGTTGGACATCTATATGGATGCTCGGTAGTCACTTTCCATGTGTCCTTGCCCCACACATATTAATAAAATCATGGCCCCCCATCTTACTCCCTCTAGCATAGGAGCCTCGGTCTTCCAACCGTGATCCTAGAGTTGGCATCTAAATGACCTAGTCCCCTTGGCCCCACATTTCTATTGTATACTGCCTTCCAACAACTATGCCACCTAGGGTCTACTGGCAGCTCTACCACTAGATTCTTACTCTGCCATGAATCTCTCTATCAGATGCGCTCACTCTGGCTCCCCAGCCTGGGTAGTGATGCTGTGAGACACTACCAAAGCCCTGATCTCCCATAGAAGACCCTTCTCGAAGGCTAGATCCCTAAAGAATGGGACTCTCACCTTATTTTTGTACAATAGTTAGAGGTCATTAAATATTACTGAGTAGTGGCCCACTATCATGATGCCCTATTTTAGGTGAAACAACTCCTAAATGCACACAGAGTGAAACATCATGAGAAAAATATCATCCCAAAAAATCCACTCAATGTCAACCCAAGTGAGGGTCACCACATCGTGAGTTTGACTGGTCCAGATCTACCATATCCCTAATGAGACCTGTAGAAGAACCACTACCAAGATCACCATCTGTTTAGGTCCTGTCCACACTAAGAAGAAGACCCGCGTCACAGCCTCTAGCCAGTCTTCATCAACCTAAAGATCCATATCTCCTCTGAACGTGGGAGTTACCTGCCTTCAAAACTCATGTAGGGAACTGAGACTACAAACCACCTATGTTAGAACATCTAGTAGTATATTCTGACCTACGGGTGGTGGTAGAATTGGTGCACCACCCGATGGTTCCATCTCAAACACTGGTCCCTGAATGTATGCCTTGTCACAAGGAGGGTTGTTCTCACAACCTCGTATCGGGATCCTGGTAGGTAATCCACATAAAGGCATCCAAAGATAGATCTATATGTACCACAATTAGAACATTATACCTGGTGAGATGACTCTTATTCAAAATCATAAGACACTTACACAACCATATATTTTTTGTAATGATCTGGAAAGCATAATTAAAGGTTTATGTGTATGGATGCGTCGTTCACCACACCAACACTAGACACCCTAAATATGAAAGTATGACTCACTAATTTTTTCACTATTTCCCCAAGGAAAAAAAAGTCTCCCTGTCTTTGAGGGGTAATTGACAACCCATTGATTCCACTTTGTCACGACCCATACCTCAAGGCCTATGTCAGGACAACCCCATGACCGCCTCTCGAATTGTAGGGGCTACTAACTAGCACCGAAGGTGTCAACATTCAAGTACGAGGTATTTCCCATGATACCTTTATGCAATCAGAAGCCCCTCCTAGTCCCAAGTCACAAAAGGGAAACACCATACAACTAAAAAACTGAGTACAAGTATTAATGAAAATAAATGGTCTTGAATACAAGACCAACTAAAAAGAAAAAATAGTGAAAAGGGAAAAGAACTACTAAGGTCATATTCCAAAGATCCTACCTAAAGAGTATGTGTAGCTCATCCATGAAGATCTCCATATCAACCATCACCGTCAACCATCATCAGGTCCTGGATCCCATACTCTCAGTTAATGATTCCCCTCATCTGCATAAGACACAACAAGGTACGAGAGAAGACATGAATGGGTGACTATAACAATATTTAGTAGGGACCCGAAGACCCCTGAAGGTCTCTTACAATTACTCAAAGGAGAAACCAAATACAATAGTCTCCATTGCAATCCCAAATCTATGATAGATCATTCCAGGTATATTATTGGGTTGTAATAGTAGCATCACCAGTCACATTTTTGATCACCTAGGCTGCTGGATAACTCATCCTCTATAATGTATAGTGGGCCTTTTGGGTCACACATAGATTCTTCCCACTAACCATGACCTTCCTAGGTACTCCTCCCCATCGCGTACCATGGGTCTTTTAAGTCACAAAAAGCTGCTCCCCACCATGTCCTACAAAGGTACTCCTTCTGTTGAGTATCCTTGGTCTACCACGTCATGTAGAGGTGCTTACCGCCATGAGGATGCCATGTCACACAGAGGTTCTTCCCACGGGGCTGTCAAGTTATAGAGTGTCAAAAATCATGGGTATTCAGGTCTCATCCAGTCATACGGTTCTGTACAAAGCAAGCATGAGAGAACCATTAATCAAGACATATGTCGGATCTCAACAAGCATGATGTCTTTTGGAAGAGTAACTTGATGATCTTTTATGTCATTAGTGTTCCAACGTAGTAGAAGGTGCATCATCCGGACACAAAATTTTTATGTTATATTCATTTTTGTGTCGAGACCCATATTGGATTCAGGTAAAATCCAACGTGGCAAAACTCCAACATTCCTTGAATGTCACACAAAGCATCATAAAGGACCTCCTCATATTAAGGGTACTCGCATATCTAATTGTTCTTAAAATAGATTTTTTGTTTAGGATTTATTCATAATTAAACATAACTAGGTCGAAAGGGGTCTGGGTCCCATCCTACCAGGCCACACCAGCACCATGGGCCCAATGCTGCTCAATTTTGTCCGAATCGGCACACTGGACCATTTGTCGGGTCTGTCTGGTGATGCGGCCCATCAGGATCACCATGACCTGTAGTTGTATGCTGACTCTATTCTCCGGAGAGGTGGCATAGCTGCGTCCGGTACCTGATCACATTGCCAGTGGACCTGGTCGCACCTTCTACGTCAACCCAATTAGTGGGTAGACTCCTCAATACGGTGCCACGTTGGCATTGTGGAAGTCCAGTGCACCATGACCCATCGTGGCCATGTTTTCTTCGCCGCCCAGGAACACTTTTTGGGTGCACCTCCTCTAGAATCGTGATGCATTGTGGTTGTGGATTCAGCATCCCAGGTGTTCCACCAATGCATGAAACCTCCTACGACCCCCATTTAGGCCAGCGGACTGTATCTTATCCATCAGGAAGGTGGATGGTACCACCAGGTGTGGCCATAACGTACGGTCATCCACAAAATATGCAACCAAAACCGAAAATGGATGTTGGTCTGGGACTTATTCGGTTGGCATGTGCCTTCCGTGTTGGTATTATAATATGGGAATGATTACATAAATGTAAAAACTCCAATAAAAGCCCCAAAATATCCTTATTCATAATAAGAATGAACATGGACCAAAAAATTGGATGGTTGATATATGTTCTTCATAATAATAAATAATGTGGTAAGGGGGAAAAATCAATCATAAACCCCTTACATTGAATTTGTTGGAAGGTGATGTATAAGTGGAGGGAGTGAAAATGTCCAATGGTGTTCGTCAGTGCTTTTTGTTGCCTGTCGATTCCCCCAACAAATGTATTATGATCACGTTCTTCATCGAAGCGGAAATTTGTCGACGATTCGTCAGAGCTTCTTCTTGTAGCTGTCACAAAACCCTATCCCGGGCTCAGATTAATTAATGTGGAGGATATTATTAATGAAATACACAATTAATGAGGTACATTAATTATTATAATTAATGATCTTCATTAATTATCTCAACGATGCGATTATACCTTCTTTCAATTTCCTCCAATTTTGTGGTTAGACATATTAAGAGTCAAGACATTAAATGGCTAGACATTTCACTGCAGTCCCACCTTCGTTTGTCCCACAGTTTCAGAAATAAAAAAAATTATAATCATCTATTAAATTTTCTATAAAGTCAATGAAATTAGGATTTTTGTCTAACCCTTTCTAGTAAAAATAAATCATCCCTTAAGATAATCTTGGAATAGAAAATTCAATGATGAACTTCAATTTTTAATTCGAGCACCAGTTCATATGATAGAAAATGACACCCACACATTTACTAAACATATCATTAAAAAAGATCACAATTCCGTTCTGAGCTCTCTGGACCTCAGAAATACGTACTGCCAATTTTCACAAACACGCAATAATCCCATATAATTTTAAAAATATTTATATGTAATTTCCGAGTCATTACAAATTACATATCATTGGGTACCCATTAGAGATAACCAATGATTGGTAAATCAAATGTACATTTTCCTCCTTAACATAATTATACAATTACCAACTAAAAACAATTCATGATTAATTATTTTCACTTTTAATGGATATGATATTAGAGTAGGGGAACTATAACTGGATTGAACATCATTATAAGGATAGAAAAATTACACATATTGGTTTTTTCTCAACTAATTACTGATCCTGATAAATTTGGTTGATTGATATAACATTTTTACTTAAAAATATATATGGTTATCTATGGAATAAAGTTATAATTAATGAAAGATACTAGCCTAAAAATATATGAGAAAAGGAAGAAATGACATACATCCATAGTAGAGAAAAAAAGTCCTTATTCTAATAATTAAAAGATCCCCATAAAAGAAACATATAGGATTATTTCATCATGTAATATTTGGAGAAACTTATTTTAATTTTTTATTATTATTCAGAGATATAGGATTATACAGTGGATTTGGTGATATTACCTATTATATATTTAGGCATTGAAATTTTATGGATACCTATTCTCCTTCACTCTCATAATAATTTTTTTTATGTTACCTTATTTTACAAGAATAATAATTAAATTTGTTGATATATTAAGGATATTATCACCAGATAGACCTTTCAAAACACTAATTATTAGAAAAAATTTATCCACAACATTGAATACTCATAGCACGTAAATAATAACACAACTTGATCTAACTGTTCAGTAGCTCCTAAATCCCCAAAACCCATTTTTAAGTGATTTAAATAAACTCAAAATGTTTTTTAACATAAAAAAAATTGGGATTATGGATAAAATTACGAAAAATTTAGATTCAACAATGAAATATAAAAATAATGATCTAAAGAAAAATTTCATGGGAATTATTAAAAATGAGATAAAATGAAATTCTAA
Organism: Viscum album; assembly: GCA_963277665.1. Classification (NCBI taxonomy): domain Eukaryota; kingdom Viridiplantae; phylum Streptophyta; class Magnoliopsida; order Santalales; family Viscaceae; genus Viscum; species Viscum album. The sequence goes on along the minus strand of OY728142.1, from coordinate 1,862,731,356 downwards.
TATGTGAGACGTTTGTATTGAACATGATTGGAAAATAATGGTTTCTATGGTGATTTCCCCAATTTATCAAAATGAATCATTAGTTCCATCTTATACTAGTAATTTTGTACCCATTCCTATAACGAATCCACCTATAATAGAAACTCTAGAGACTATTATTTTTCTCGAAGAGGTGACACTACCCATAATTTTCAATGAAGTGTCAGTTATTCCAAGTTTCATTATTATTTTATTTAGTATTTTGGTATATCATTATAATACACCCAAACCAATGACTTTGATAAAACTCAATTATGTGTTGATACATATTTTAGTTCCAATACCAACATCCTAGCGCAACCCTATACATACGTACATATAATATTGATTATGATAACATGGGTAATGTTTTTATGCAATTTTATAAGATGATGATGAATTAAAATACAATTATTTAACTAGATGGAAATGAAAAATAATTCGTATGGAAGGACTCAAATGTTGATCCTAAAGAGACTCAGTGTAATACTTCATACCCTACGACATCTTGAAAAAAACTATATCATTTGCTACCACACAATAATAAGACATTATTTATTATTATGTTTACAATTTTAATTTCTTAATCTTATAATTTTAGTTTAGTATAATAAAAATCTTTTTATATATAATCTTAAATATATTATATTTAGATGAAAGTATATATTTTTTAAAAAAAATTGAGGTTTAGGTGAACACATCAAATACCATTTTCGTTAAAACCATAACTCAAATGATATCACTAAGATGTAATCAAAAATTAAAAATCAAAAAATATTTTAAGTAATAATTTATGAATTGATGGAATATCACTTCTCAAATTAAAATATTCTGTGGAACTAATAAATCATATAACTAGTATTTTTAGAACTAAATAAAATTTCTCTTTAATAAATAATATTTATTATATTTTATTCAAATGATCTAATTTCTTGGTGATATTAGATTTTTTTCATGAATTGAAAGACTAAAACCATATTTATTGTTTACAATAAAAAATCGAATTTAAATCAATATCAAATATAATTTTATATTATTCATAAATATTAATAATAAAAATGATATTTTTTTCTAAAAACTATTTTTATTATGTGTGTTAATTTTAAAATCAAAATTTCACAAAATTTTAATTTTTATTTTATAGAAATATAATAATAATATAAATAAAGATGACAAAATTATGTAAAATATTAAATCATAAATTTGTCACTAAAATTAATTAATATGGTTAAAGATAATTTTCCAATGTTAAATTAAATTATGGTAAAAGATAAATACTTAAATAAAAAAGACCAAAAAATCAAAATTTTCTCAAAATGAGTGTTTTAGATGATTAGATGCATATACTCTCTTTATCTAAAACATTTTTTTCATTTTGGTGCATTTCACATGGGAATAATAATAATATATTTTTAAAAAATTCAATGGTAATTCCAAAATAATATATTTCTCTCATTTATAAAAGGATTAAACATCCAAAACATCAATAATCACATCACCAATGAATTTATTCTTTAAAATATGCTAATATAATATTAATTTTACTCTCTCTAACAGTAAAATTTTAATGATGATGAATTGGTATAAAATTACATAAATTTCCAAGGACATTGCAAAGGAAACTTCATGTCCGTGACTTAAATAATATAAAAAACTTAGATTTTCTTCTAAATTATCATTATTTAAATGTATTCATTACACACATATTTAATGATATTAGTTTGATTTATACAGTATAATTTTACTATATTAAGTGTATTATTATTTGTTGTTAATTTATCCCATCCATAATGAAATAAAAAAACATGATTCAGGGGTGTGTGGGGACAACTACGACCACGGGGGAATGATTACATTTTTCGTTACTAGGAAAAATAGATGGTCACTAGAATGATTTAATTGGTATGTATGATTTATATAATAAAATTAAGGTCCTAATATGAAAAATTTGAGAAGATATTAATTATATAATCAAGAAGCAATCATCATTAATTCAAAGACTTAAAAAAAACAAGCTATGGAAAAAATATTCTTTAAGATTATGTAATAATTTCATTAAACATAATTTTTATTATAAATTATTTATAATTATAATATATCATAATAATAGAAACAAAAAAAATAGACTATTCTATTGGTATAATTATATTACAACAAAATACCTCATTATCATTCATTACATCAGTGTATGTTCATTTTTGGGTCTTCTTAATTACTTATTGAAAAATACTACCAGTTTATATCCTAAATGACTGTGGAAACATAATTTACTGTATAAAAAAATATAAATTTATAATTATTATTTTTTATAGAGATGTTATATCAATTTCACGTTCTTGAATAATGATAACACCCTTCGATCTATACGAATCACTAAAAAATGATTATTATTGATTATATATTGAAGGATAATGAATAAAATAGTCAAAAATGTATATGAGACATACTAAATAATTTTAAAAAATACCAAACATTAACATTGGATGATTAATAAAAACAAAAACAATTATTATGGACGATGTAAAAATGATCAAAATTATTGTCATTTGATGTGATCAATATGTATAATTCATATAGATAATGACTATTTATGAAGAGTATTAATCAAATTTAGTATGGTATTTAATTATGTGATTCAGAAAATTGTCTCTATGATATATGATATTAATATATTTTTACAGATGTTATCAAAAAAGGTAAGGGTTTTTCATATCAAATTTGTCTTTTTGGGATATGGATGATATTTTCTACATAAATTCATTTATATTTTTAATATACTAAAATCATGATATTTTATATCACAAAATTATTTATTTAATGTTATTTAATGTTCATTTTTAATCCCACTATTTTAATAGGTTATTATTTAATTTCTACCCAATCCATAAGTGTAGTTTTTAAATCTAAATCTTCATTATTAGGGAATCATCTAGTATTTAACAATTATTGTTTTCTTTTTGGTGTATAAATTAAAATAAAACAATTTTTTACATATTAGTCAATTAAATTTATATCATGTAAAAATCTATATATTCATCAACTTATTTTAATCTATTTATTAATGAGTTAGAAAAACTATTGTAAAAAACAATCATTTCCATGGTGGAAAAATATTCTATGTTCAGGTGATGTAATATTTTAGGTTATTTATTTAAAAATATCTATTCATGGATACAAAATAGTGGATGTGGTAGTGTCAAAGGTGAACATAGGGGTAATCCCCCTAAACAGTGTTACCTGACCATTGATTATGTAATTATTGTAATTCATGCAGATTCGACCTATAACTACAAACCAACCTCGACACTCGTACATGATATGATTTAGAATTTTCACATAATTCTAATAAACCGCTATAAATAATTAGTCCTACCATTTACATAGAATTTTACAGATGAAGAAATTGAATTTTATTATTATCTTCCAAAAATAATGAATCACATTGAATGTACATTCATAAATATAATTCATTGATAATGGAACGTCCTATTACATAGATGGATTCTCGATTAATTCTTGATTTATATTGGGATATTATACATTACATAAAAAAATTACATTTATTAGGGATGTATTTTTTCCAATATTTATTTATTATAATGATAACCATGTTATTTAGACATAGGTTCCTTATGGAATGGTATAAAATGTCATGGGGATTCATATAGTTAGACAGTAAGACCTAATTTGAAGATGTATGTGGATAGAAATTATAGAGTATCATGATGCATCTATCAGTTATATGAGACATTAAAACTTTGATTTTGGTACACACTTATCTCTATATTAGTAAAGTGTCTTGGAATAATGCCATGATTAATTGTTTCCATATCTAACAATATGAATTCCATCAGTTTGAAATCAACGATTATTGCTACACATGTTTTCATTAATTTTCATGGATTTGACGTTCCCTATGTTTAATATGATTATTGAAAAATATTTACATATTTATTAAATATCACATATTCTATATTTATTTTATGATATCATGTTATTTATGGTACTCCTTACTAAGTGTCAATGCTTGTCCTGTTTTATTTTCCATTCCCCTAGAATCCTTAGTGAGAACTGTGAGTAATTTTCAATGATATGACGGACGAGACAAAAATTTTCATGCTATTTGTTCATGATATATCTTATGTTTTCAAATGCGGTGTATGTATATTAATATTCATATTATACTAAATAGTTTTTGGATTGTTTGGGAAATATTATATTTTATATGAGTAATATAATATAATTATCCGCTGCCTGTTTCAGGAGTCTAGAATTTTTTTCTTATAGTGATTTATTTTTAGTAGTTATTTATTTTTTAAGAATAATTTTATATATTCTTAAATATCTTTATAATATTTTAATAGATTGTTCATTGTAACAGATATAGTTCTGATATATAAATTCTTTTGAACATTTAGATTATGATTCATTTCTCATTTTTTCTTCCAAAACATTTCACGACCGATTAACTAATTTGTATTTGATGGTGGTGGATCCAAGAGGGAGATTGAGGAGGAGAAGTGTTGAGTTGAGAATAGTTTTCATCAGCATGTGGTAAATAATAATATGAATACTTATTCACGGTATGAATATTATTGGATGAATTTTAAAATGATTTTGATTTAGAGGAGTTACAATGTGTATAATTTATTCGTTGTGTGGAATGATTTTTGATTTTTTAGTGGGAGATGTGTTTTTTGATCGATGCAAAACATTTGAGATTATAAAATCCCTCATTTTTTATATAACAATTCATTACTTGGAACAAAAAAGAGGAACTTATTAAGTATACTTTTTGTAAGAATAATGTATATAATATATACAAAATAATTATCATTCTAAAACTAGTTGAAAAACATAATCATGGGAAAAATAAAGGTAAAATATACTATATATCATATCATAGTGAGATTAATCAATGAAAAGGGGTGATCTTTAAGCTCATTATGTGAATATGCAAGATAGAAATATAGGATGTGATATTGATACATATCAATAATAATACAAGGCATAATAATAATCCATTAGAAATAAAAATATAATAATAATATGAAAATGAAAAATAATAAGGATATGTGGATAAAAAATTAAAATGGGACCTTCATAATAATATCACCATGGTTTATCACCATGGTTTCAAAAACATTTACAATGTTTATTCACCAATGTATCGTAAAACATGTCATCTATAAGAAATAAATTATTTAACCAATAAAATGGTGAACATTCTAGGTTCACAAATAATATGTCTTAAATTCATGTGATCTAAATCAATAATATTGTATCACTTAATTAATTACCCATGGAGAATAAATAATGGGTTTCATATCATACTTATTCCATATATAAAACCTTAAAGATATGATTATTACATATTTTTTTACCCAAAAAAGGAAAACATGGTTAAATATATGTCAATTCTCAAATAAAAATATCATTTTTAAATCTTGTATAATACCTATTGAAAATAACAGTTTTTTGGGGATTTAAGAAAAATGTGAATAGAATTTCTTATGTAAAAGAGGGAAATTTTGGTAGTAAATTCAGCATCATGACAAGTATAAAACATGGTTTTAGAAAGTGGTAAAATGAGACGGGACATGGGTATCAAATTAATAAAGGATATATATTATATTAAGTAGATAAATGAAATCATATACATGTTTTTTGTTTTTAAAATATAATATATACCACATTGAAAGGAAACTTTAATAAAAAAGATAAGTGAGTATTTCCCTTATGTTAAAGAGTTTTTTCTAAAAATTACGGATGAGACCATTAGGGATTTATGACATCTTATAGGGACTTATTAAGATGATAATTAACCATAAATTTATGGAGGATATATTGGGACTTAATGAGAGAGGGTAAATGGGTGGGTATTTATACAAAATGTGAGGTTTTTTCAAATATTATACAAATATATGTCTTGGAAATATTTTTTGTGAAAAATTAAAAATAATTCGCCTAATAATGAGGTTTTTTCATGTTATTGGATATTTGGGTCAAATAATCTGACAATATAATCATATATAACCTAGAAACAATATTTAATACATATTTTCTCATAGAAATATAAATATTCAACTTGGTAATGTTTAAAAAAATCATTTTTAGAATATGAAATGTAACATATAATTTTAGAAATCGATTAAAATATATTAGTATAATTAATATTAATAAAATATACTATCTTATATCATCATGTGTTCCTAATTATTTATTAAAACATTATGAAAAATTGATGATGTGATAAAGTGTATCACAACATTAAAACTATATTTATTACTACTCACGAAAAAATAATGTATTTAAGAAAATTCTCATACATTCATCTTAACCTATATTAGACATAATAATGTGAGAAATGATGTGTATTTTATTAGATTTTTTTTAAATATGATAATTTTTTATCTTTTAAATAGAAAAATAATTATTTAAAAATTAATGTTTTTAGACACAGTGAAATTTCCGGCACATAAAAAAAATCTTAAGCCACTATAAAATATTTTTATAATTTTTAGTTAAATGAAATTATTTTTAAATACTATTTAATTGAAATAATACTATTTGTAATACCATGGTTGATTATAATAATGTTTATATTTTTTAAAAAATATACAAGTATGATTTATTTACATCCAAAAATCAAATTGTCAAATTCATCTCAATTAATCTTATATTTTATTTGAAAACATATATTAAAAAATTAACTGGTGGAACAAAAAAATTATTTATAAAATTGAATTTATATATAATTTGATTAATTTATGGACATGTAACCCTTATACACTCAGATATACCTTAAGGTAAATGTATGAGATGTTAGTAGTTTCAAGGTGTTTCTCACCTTCCATCAACCATGTGGTAATCTACAATAACAGAAATTCCCCCCCCCCAAGTGATTTTAATCAAGATTATTTGGTTAAATATTGTCTTGGGTATAGTAAAGGGAAACCACTAGTGATTACACCTCCATCTATGTTGAGACAAATGGTTATTAAACAACCTGACTCTATTGTTTGAGGACATTGATTCTACTTTCGGTATCAATTAACCTTTTTCATTACTACTTATTAACACTAATTATAATGGTAAAATAATTACCCTAGGTTACAGTTTCCAATGTTCATATAGACCAATGTCACATTGACCAAGGTTCATATAACTTTCGAATGCTAATGGTGTAATTTCCCTTTATACCCTATAAATAATACTTTATTCATTCACTCTACAATTTCCTTTATGGTTATACATTCATTTCCTAAGATGTATATTGTTTTACTAGTATTTTTTTGTTTATATAGATTTTTTATGGGGGTAGTTGATTAAAGTAGATTCGGGTGATCCTTATTTTCCCAATTTAGATGTTCTATTTATTTTTTGTTTTCAAATCTAATTTTTAACATTTTATTTAGTTTCATAACTAGACCATGAAATGATCATTTTTAATGAAATAAGTTATTTTTTTCTATTTCGTTTTTATGATTATGATATTATATAATATGTAAAAAAATATTTATTAAGTAAACAAATATCACTTAAAAAGTCAGGATTGTTACATTATTCCCACTTAAGAAAATCCATTACTTAAATTTCAACTCATTTCCTCAGTTCATAAATGGTGGGGAGCACATATGTCTCATTGTATCTTCCGGTCCCATATCACTCCATCACATTTATTGTTCCTCAAAAAAAAATTATGAGGTTGGTAGGATTGTTTCATAGAACCCTATCTCCACTGTCCAAGATCTAAAACCACTAGTCCTTATTTGAGAGGTCATGTTCTATTTTTACCACCATTGTATTTTGTAAATGCGAGGGAACATTTTTGTAGTTCCTCAATATAGATACTGGGAATAAATCATTTTCTTGATATAGATTTTGTGGAAGTTCTAGCATATATGAAACATCCCCTATGCGATCAAGGATTTCATAGGGGATAATGTACATGGATATAAACTCTTATTCCCTTCCAAACCACATGAGTAATTTCCATGGTGATATCTAAAAGGAAATATTTTATGGAACATTAATCTCTATGTCCCATAAATCATTTTCAACCTGAATATTATGCCAAATCTGAATAGACTTTATATGATGTCAGATGAAATAAAACATTTTGGTCATCTATTGCACAATATCAGCTCCAATAAATTTTCCCTCATAAACATCTTTCAAATAAGTATTTGTTCTACATTGATTTACATACAATAATTCATACATTTCTATTTGAATACTGTATTGGAATCTATTTTTTTTATGAGAACTCAACTAATGGTGGGAGTTGATCCCATCAACAATTAATTTTCATTGAACATATTCCAAGAATGACTTCAAGGGTTTGAATTTTACATTCATATTAGACATCTGTTTGGGTGTGATATTCCATAATAAAATCCAATTCAATATTTATATCATGTTGAAAACTTCTCTAGAATTTAGTTGTGAACATTGGATCATGTTTGGAAATGGTAAAATGTTTCACCCCATGCACCCTCACTACTTTATTTTCAAAAATCTTGGATTGTTGGTCAAAAGTATATCCTCCCAAATATCAGAGAAATGGGGAGTTATGGGAGTCAATCCACTATAAGAAATATCACATTTTTTCCTTTTGAGGATCCTAAGAGACCTTTGGAAAAGTACATAGTGATATTATCCTAATTCTATGTTGGTAAGAGTAGTGGTTTGAATACACCATTAAGAAATTTTCACTCAACCCTCACCTCCTAACACACCTAGCAGCTTGCATTATAGTAGAAAATATCTATTCTCATATTACCTCAAATATAATGATCAACAAGGTACCTATATATTTTTTTCTTCTTGGATGTATAGATAATGTATAGGCTTGAGATTCATCTATTAGTTCCTTATTTATCTCTGGGATAGAAGGGACACTTAACCTTGTATAAATTTTCAATACACCTTGTTTATTAATATTAAACTCAAGAAACCTTCCATTCTTTACAACCGGTATCTTCTTTTATAATAACGTATATTATTTTTGAGCTTTCTTGATATTTTATAGTTATTATATTTTGAGAAAATATTTGTATTATAGTTGATTTCATCACATACATTATGATTTCCATGTCCATTTTTACTAGGTCCTTGATCAAAGGATCAATATAATGCCTAATAATATCGAACCAAAAATGGTCTTTCCTAATCATTATATTAGTGAAATTAATTTCTCTTATATGGAGATAAGGAATTGAAAATTCAGAGAATTTAATAATTTCCAAACATCTCTTTTGTCTCATGTTTAATCAATAATTTGTGAAAATATTCTCCCAACAATTTTAGTCTTTGTATATATCATATTTGTCTCTATAAAGATAGTGCCTCTATATTTTCAGATAAAAAATATCCATATCTAGCTCTAGAAAAGGTGTAAGTTTATTTTGCTAATGAGGCTTTATCTTTGTTGAAGCATGATAAATCACCTTTTAATTTTTCGTGATGACACACAAAAGACTTTCCAGAGATTCATCACTATATATGATGAATACTTATCCAACATAGGGTAGATTTAACATAGGTGATGTAACCAATATAATCTTCCGTTATTGGAAGCTCTATTCACACTACTTAGTCCAGATGTACTTAGCCCCTTTTATAAATAACATTCTTTGTGGATTATAAATTCATGAAAAGATTCTCACAAACAATATACAATATCCTGCTAAACCATGGAAACTATGAATCTTATATACTATTTTATGATGATTCTAATCCTTAACAACCACTATATTCATATGGTCAACTAAAATTGATTTATTGGATGGAATGTTCACAAATAATGAAACTTGTTGAACCCAAATTCTCAATTTCTGAATTGTCAAAAAATATTCTCCTTCTTAAGAGTTCCCATGATAACCCATAGAGGATCCTCACGAACCACTATAATTTATGAATATATCAGAATACCTTCAATAATAACTACCATGAATTTATCAAGGTATTAATTAATGAATCTATTCATAAAATCCATAAATATAGATGAATAACTAGACAATATTATTGTCATAAAAACAAACTCATAAAGAAAATATGTTGTATAGAATTAATTCATTATAATATATTATCTATTCACCCACAATTTATGATACCCATATTGGAGGTCCATCTGGGGGAATAATTTATCCCCGCAAAGTTGGTCAAATAAATTATCAATCCTTTGGAGGGGGTACATGTTCTTCATTATGATCTAATTGGGTTCTCTATTATCATTTCACAGTTGCAACGATCTGTCTTTATAATTCACAAATAGAACATGTTCTCTGTAAGAAGACACACATTTTCAGATTAATAAACTCATTAATTAATCTTTTAGTGTTTTATTAAATTACTTAATCTCCATATTTTCAATTTAATACAATATTTTTGATATCAGCTAAGGTAGAGGTAAGATTTCAATGGATTACTTCACATCTCTTTAAGGGGGAGGTCCATGAAACCCTTAAGTATATATGATAATTTATTCATAAATGATGTGGAAAATCCCTATTTTTATACATTCATTTACAACCCCATATTCACCGATCATCTCCATAGTGAATGATATGGGTGGTTCTTATAGACTCAGATTAGAACATTTTATTACCCATTTTACGAAGGATAATGGTTATTCATTTAATAATACATAAAGTGCCTATATTCCGTAGTCTATGATCGAATTATACATTTAGATCTGGTCCATATATAGAAATGTTTATAATTCCACCAAGTGAATGACTACTTTATATACGAAGAGATTGAACTCAACAATGTTAATACTAGAGTTTCAATACATTATTAATGCTATGTTAATTACCCCAAGAGTCTGTAATGATAAATCGACTTCTATAATTTCAGTATTTGATTCTATATACATTGAAAACATAGTTGAAAAAATATAATGTGTATAACTAGAATAAAAAAATTACTTGATATTTTGGATATAATACTAAGTTTACAATCTCTTATATCATTCAGATCCTCTACATCATCCATTAGGATAGAAAATTAATAACCTCAATCAATTTTCTGATTATGAGTTTGATTGTGGTTCCCTTCTGTTATTATCTTATTTGGTCATTTACTGGTAATTTAACCAAGCTATACACACTTGATGAATTTAATTTCTATCTGGGATAACACCATCTACCCTTTTTCATTCATGTCGATATGTTAGGGCTTCACCTTACCATGATTGTTTTGAGCATTATTTCCATATCTTCTGAACTTGAAGCACTTCCCACAACCATATATGTAGTTCCCTGAATACTTTTTCTCACTTTTGTTTCATGTGGAAAGTATCACTTTCTTTCCACATCTTCTATGATCAAAGATCCTATTTGAGTTTTGATCTATTGAACTCTTCTTTACATTCAATATATTTCTCCAATGAATCTATTTAAACAAAAATTCAACCTTCATAGCAGTCTGTGCTATATCCCCGTAGATTTCAAAGTCATTATATCCTAGATTTCTACACAGATGGGATCTCAGTCCATCTAAAACTAAATCATCTTTACATTTGGTTTCATTAGAAATATATTGGTGTGTCAAGAAAGTATTTTATTTATTATCTCATATCTTCCCACCAATTCATTTTCCTAATGATATAGTTCATTTAATTCTTTCTTTATTTTCATTTTCATCAAACATGGGAAATATTTGTTGAATAAGATCCCCCTAAGCACTTCCCACTACATAGAACATATCTCTCTTCTTTACTCTATGTTTTTAAGTAGTTTCCACCACTCATTATCTTCTCCATGCAAGTAGTATATTTATAGGATTAATTTTTCTTACACCAAACAATGGTATAAAACAAGATATTTTTAATCGAGATATCCATTATTTAGTAATAAATGGGTCAGTATATTCGTAGAAAGATGGTGATCATTGATGCCTGGTAGACTCAATAGATAGTTATTCCCTTCAATTTGAACCTAGCCTCTCAACATTAATCATGTTATTCTTCATAACTCATGTTATTTGATTCCCCATTTTCATGTTGTTTTCCATTTCAGCATCCATAAAAACAACATCAGTGAAACGTATATTGCACTCATCATTTTTGTGGTTCCTCCTACTTAGCACCATTTTTCTAAAAGAAGTAAAACATATTGGCAAACATTTTAATTTTATAAATCATGAAATTATAAAAAAAATTAAATCTTAAAAAATAATTAATAAATACATTATTAATAAATTCAAATTCAAATTATATTTTCTACATATGCTTTAAAATTAGTTACAAAAATAATGTGATTTACTAATCATATCCCTAAAGAGTCTAAAACTAGAATTATAGAATTAACCCTTATCATAGCCCAGTTCTAATTCTATTATAGATTAAATAAGTATTTTCATCTGTTATGACAATGTATATCTTTTCTAGATCCACATCCACTTATATAGATCTATTTAGAGATGTCATTTCTCAGAAACCACGTACTTAATACATAACCAAAACACAAGGATGATTCCTTAAATTTAGACCTATCCATAGGGTTCTTCCTAATGCTTGCATGTCATAATTTCCAAAAATAGGTAATCTACCCTATAATACCAACTATAGAATACCACCTCTTTATTAAAAAATGTTTCATTACATGGTAAAAAATATAGGATCTTTTCAATTTTAATTTTCTTGGATATAATGTAAATAATACACGAGAAATTAAAATTTCTTATAAAAAATAGGAAAAACATATTTATGGGTTATAAATAGGTTAATATAATTGTATTTCATATCCTGGGGAATTTCATTAAAGGAAGGGGGTGATCATGATTCCCAGTATGGGAATAAGCCAGAGAGTCATATGACATGTGATCTTGAGACATATCATTAATAATAGAAGGTATATTAAGAACGCTTGTGAAATGGTAATAATATAGTAATAATAACATGAATCATATCCTGGAAATGTGGCTACAAAATTTTAATTAGACATTCATAAACATATTACCGTGGTATATAAACAAGGTCGCATAAATAAAAATCACCACGGTTATCACCATGGTATTGTAAAACATGTTATCTGTAGATATTAAATTAATAAAACAATTAATTAGAGTGATATAAAGGTCAAAAATTCATATATATAAATTTCATATGATGTAAATTTATTAAAATAAACTACTTCATTAGTAACCAATGGAGAATAAAAACTGATTGTTTTCTAAAATCATGCCATACAGAAGAGCTTAAAGAAATAATCACTCCATGATTTCTAACCCATAAAATAAAATGTGGGGTTCTTACTATTAAAACCCTAAAAATATATTATTTTTAAATCTATTTGAAAACCAATTGAAATTAAAATTGGTTTGAGTATTCAATTAAAAATCGAAACAAAAATTTCTCATGTAAAAGAAGGAAATTGTGGAAGAAAATTCGGAAGCATGCTGGTTATAAACATGTTTTTAGAAAAGGGTAAAATTTGAGAGGAAAAGTGTATACCAATATAAAAACATATCATAGTAATGGGATACAATAATGTTAATAATATATTACTGTGGAAATTAAAATACATACCCCTTGGAAGGAGAAATTTAATCGAAAAGGGAAGTAAATATTTCCCTTACCTTGAAAGGTTTTTTTGATTCATGGGGATATAACATTGGGGTATTGTGGAAATAATGGGGGGACCCCTTGGAAGGAACAATAACTATAAAATCAAAGGGGTATGGAATGATTTTAAAGGGTAGGTATAAAATGTATGGGTATTTTTAGAAAAAGTGTATAATTTTTTTAATAATTTCTAAATATTGTTCTTGAAAACATATGATTTGAAAAATAAAAATCTATTTTTTTTACCATGGTTTCTACTCAAGGTTATGAGAATTTTGGTCATATTTTTTTGTCGTTTAATTCTCTAAAATGGTAATCAATTAATTAAAACAAATTTTTTCATGGAAAGCTAAAGACAGCACAATGTATTGTTTTGAAAAAAATATTTTTTCTTTTTAGACTTTGGAATGTAACTTATTGTTTTAAAATATGATTATAATATATTAAATTACATAATAATAACAAAATACCATATTTTAGGTCTTTAATTGGGTTTAATTAACTATTAAATAAAAATATATTATTTTTAATGTCATAAACAATTTTGAAACTCTATAACTATATTTTATTTTCTATTTAGACAAAAATAATATTTTAGAAAAATATCTGAAATTCACCCTAATCTAAATTATTCATGGAGATTTGAAAATGAAGTTTATTTTAATTATAAAATTTTATAAATATAATAATTTTATTATTCAAATTTAAATATCCTTATTTATTTAAAAATCATAGTTTTTAAGACACATTCAAAGTTATGGAAATTTAAAAAAATCCTAGGATATTATGAAATTGCTTAATTATTTAAATTCTAGTAAAATTTTCTAAAAATAAAATTTTATAAAAGAAAATACCACTCAAAATAATATGGCTAATAATAATAATTAATATAATTTCTAAAAAATACACATAGGTTTTCTTGGCATCCAAGAAAGAATTTATCAAATTTGATTCAATTAAACATACAATTTATTAAGATAAACTATTATTAATAAATTTGTTCGAATAAAAATTTTATTTATAAAAATTAGTTTACACTAAATGTAACTATAAAGTAATGACACATAACCAATTATTACACCCTTATATTTTTTATGTGTAAGGGTGGTAATGGTTGTAGATTCCTAGTGTTTCTGGCTATAGTCGAATGAGTTGTTATCTCCACTAACTTAAACTTTTCACTAAGGTTGATTCATTAAATCTTCACTTGTTGAGTCTCATAATGGGCTTGGACCAGGGAAATCCGCAATTATGCTACCTCCCATGTTTAGAAAAATGGGCTTCAAACGACACAACTCTTCTAGTTAAGGCCATCAATTAAAGTTTCTATTACAATTATCATTTTCTCATTCTAATTATAGACAGTAGTTATAAAAGTAAAATTATCAACCAATGATATAGTTTCCAATAGACATATTGATTAATAGTCACATTGAAGAACATTCGTATAATGGTCGAATCTTAATTGTCACAGTTCCCTTTATATCCTATAAATAATGCATCAATTTTATTTCCAAAATTTCCCTAAAATTTTATTTTAATTTCATAAAATATTTATTTTTTAATTAATATTCTGTTTTATTTCTATAGAATTTATATATGGTTGATGATTTGAGTTGATTGGTGAAATCTTCACCTTCCCATTTTAGCTGTTATATTTTATTGTTTCTGTCTAGTTATAATGTTTGGAATTTAAATTTTTTTATAGATGAAAAATTTTATGATAATTATTAATTACATAAACATTTTTTGTTTTATATTTATTTTTTATTTGTAGGATATTTTATAATATGTAATAATAATTTATATTGGAAATAAATATCATATTGAAAGTCTATATAGATACAAAGGTTCATGGTGTGAATGACAGATTCATGTTGTGAATGATTATATTCCCCACATATTTATAAATGATTTGATCCTAATAGTTTATTTTATATGAAAACCATTGTATAACCTGATATTTTTAAAAAATAAAAATATTTTCTATATTTTATGCGGTAGACAACACATAGCCTAAATAATCCATGAAATATTTTTAATTGAAAATTAGCATCGTGACATAGGAATTAAATTTTTTAGTATGAAAAAGATTAAAAAATTTATTAAATTTATATAATTTTCCAAGTGAATATAAATTTATTCATAAATTATTTTCAAATAATCAGTCAAGTTTTCGTAATCGTATTTTAATATTCAAAGTTATGTTTTCTGCAAAAATTATTTAATTCATTTTCATGATAAAATATTACAAATAATTTATGGAAATAGTAGAAATTTAATTGTATGAAAAATATTTTATTGTTAAAATCATTATATCATAATAATCATAGGGTGAAAAATACGTTTGATTTTACTAAGATGAGTGATTTTTCCGTTAATAGTGAAATATAGCACTTTTTCTAAAACTATAAATACTTTTCAATAAATTAAATAATTCAATAGTAAACAATGATTTGTAATATATTCCAAAATATCATAGGTATTATATATTTAAATGAAATTTAATTATGTATTTTTTTATCATCATTTAACAGAATTTTGGTATATGTTCATTTTTGGACTGAAAATGAATTTTTATGAAAAATCACATTTCATAACATCCCACAGGACTAATTTTAAATTAAAATATTCAATTTATGATAATTTAATCATGAAAAATGGATTCCATTTCTCGAATCAGAAAATAGAAATTTTACAACTAGTCTCTTTTTAATGTTAGTCATTATAAATTGTAACTATATTTAATAATAATCACCAAGGAAAGGAAAAATCATATAATGAAGAAAAATATAATATGATAAGGACTAAATATTTACTCTAACACATTAAACTATCATATTGTGTGATAATAGTTTATATATTTCAATCCATGTCTTTAATTTAGAGTAACATGGTGCCATATTTCATAGTTTTTTAGCTTTGTAATATCGAAATAAAAGATAAACACAAAAAATCAACTTTACTGATTTTAATAACAGTAATTATTTTTTAATAGGGATAAAAATGGTTTATGTTCAAGTAAATATATTTATTTGGAATATGTTTTTTTATCAAAATAATTTATTTATAATTTTGAGTAGTTAAATAATTACCAGAAATGCGTATTTATTACTAGAAAAATATTTATTCTATTTATAAATATATATTATATGAATTTAAATATATTACAATAAAAATAAAATGGACTAATTATTGTGTTCTAGATTTGATTTATGAAAACATAACATATTTGTGATGTGTGAAAGTATCGTATTAGAATTTTATTTATTTTATATAATTATCAATGTCAATACAAATGAATATTTATAAAATGTCACTAATGATATTTATTAAAATATGATATTGTTAAAATGAATTTAAATAGATAAATATACTATATTTGGGAAATTAATTTTTATAAGGTCAAAAATATTAACAATATACATTTTTTTGGCCAATCTTTAATGTATAATAACTATCTAGAGCCTTGATGAGTAAATTTTTATTATCATGGTAATTGTAAAAAACGGTAAATATTGGTTAAAACAAATTCATAAGGGTAAAAACCAAATAATAAACTATACAATATTATTTTATTTTATAATTTTAATAAATTCACAAATTATATTTTAATTTTACTATATTTTATAAATTTTTTCATGAAAATAAAATAATATAAATTGCATATTTTATGAAAATAAAAAAGTTACCCTCTACTCACATATAAAAGAGAACATCCTCTCCAATTATATTCACACATAAAAATCATTTTTTTATTTAAGACCAGGCCAAATTCATTTATTAATTCTGATATCACCTCATTGAGTATTTTGATTCATTGTAAATTTCTTCTAGGAATGATTTTATTATAAACATGAAAAAGGTTTCTGAACAAGTGGTATCTTAATTATTTGAGCGTTTATTTTATTTTCTTCTTCGAGATCATTAAAATATTACTCAACCATGATGAAAAAATAATATAATTATCTATAATATATTTATATATCATTATTTTAATGGAATAATATAATCCTATATCCTTTTATGTAAAATTGTAAATAATAGCATCATCCTTATGTACAATTGACTTCTACCTCGTGAAACGATGTAATTCGTTTATATCATCACATATAATATATTTTTACGATGATATATTTAATTTTTATATATTATATTTAGGATAAATTTATCATTATTTGACATAAATATATCTTACATTTTCATCACATTATAATAATTGAACGATAATCACTTCTTTCATGTGTATATGTGGATTACCACCTCTATGAAATGAAGTGATTAATTTTTCATTACCACATCCAATTTCAGAAATAAATTTGTGTATTTAAATAAATAATATGATATTTATTATATAATTGTCACTATGGAATGTTATAATGACACTTACCTTCATTACATTATAATCGTTAAAAATCAAAACAATACTCATGCATATGTTTGACCTATATTACCATTGACTGTAACACAGAACGTTTTTCATAACAAAATTTCATGGTTGTTTTAATATTTTATTTTTTTAATAAATAAAATAATTTATTGATTTTTATTCTATAGATAATGAAATAATGTCCATAATTTCCATAGTCAACCTGTAGATTTCATTTTTGGAATTATGATTCAACTATCATCAATATGTCCAA
Source organism: Viscum album (assembly GCA_963277665.1). NCBI lineage: Eukaryota > Viridiplantae > Streptophyta > Magnoliopsida > Santalales > Viscaceae > Viscum > Viscum album. The sequence continues at coordinate 1,862,713,122 of OY728142.1, read as the reverse complement.
TGTGAACTTAAATTATTAATTAATGAAATATAAATTTATCATGAATAAAATAAAAGAATAAAATAATACATAAATTGTTTTTTGAGTTATTAAAAAATGAACACAAATTTATTATTCAAAAAGTTAAATAACATACGAGTCAATTAAGGCTCATGGTAAGGGGAAAATAATATTGAAAGCCCTCATATTTATGTTCTTAACGATATTTTCTAAATATTTCCCATCTCTATCCATATTCTAAAAATAATTTTACTAATTTATTTATATAGACCTAAATGAATTCTAAATATCATTTCATATCTAGTTTTACATTATTTTTTTGTCTTTCAAATGTTTAATTTCTTCATATTTTAATATAATGTTTTTATTCTGATTACAATAGACCAAAAAGTAATATTTCATAATATATTTTGTTATCTTCCATTCCTTCCATTATATCTATTACCTTCGATTTTTAATTCCACATAAGAATTCTTGGTTAATTCAATGAAAAAGTATATTTAGTTTTTTATATTTATTGTAAAAAATAGGTTTAAATGGAATGTATTTGTTGATGTATGAAAATTTTTTCATATGGCTATTGGGGAAATCTCAAAACCACCCTTTTTTACTCATTAGGAAAATTATCAATAAAAATTATTTTAAATCCATTTTATTGTCCAGGAATTCTTTAAAAAAATTTATATATATCTATCACTTATATTATCTTGGTTATTTTTCCTTCTTTTGATGGGGTATTATAAGCCATACATTTATTTCTAAAATGTATTCTTTAAGAAATATCATTGGATTATGAAATGAATAAAATCTAAACGAACCTTTTTCTATTAAATTTAAATTCTTAAAATTATTCCTTATGATTGATTTCTATTTGGTGCCACACATATTCATGAAAATTTTATTATGGGTGAAACCATTTACAACTCAAATTCATTAGGTAATTATTTTGTATCATAAGAATTTTTTAATTGGATTTGGTAGTAAACCATATCCACTTTGGGACTATTTCCACCATAAGATGTTGTCTTTATGGTTATGTGATACTTATTCTAACACCAATTTTTATTATATTTCCTATGTTTCTATGAACTTATTTTTTTGGTACAATGTTTATTATTTTATTATCACATGTGATTTCTCATGAGATTAATTTTAATGAAATTTATATTATCATTTATAATGAATAAATGTATAAAATTTATCCAAATGTTACTCCTATTTTTTTCAGGATTTCAATAGAACCACTAAGAATTTTATTTTTTTCATTTAATAATTATTTTGAAATGAGTTATGAAAATATTTTCAAATAATATTTATTTCATTAATAATAAATTGTTTATTTCGATCCCAATGTTTAATTTTGAAAAATACAAATATTTTATAATTATTCATTTACTAACATGTATCTTTCATTGATTTTATTTATAATTTATTGAGAATATTTCATTCATAACTCATTTTAAAATTTTATTCCTAAGGACAGAAATACGTTTAGGGATAAGGATGAGATAAATATGGTAATTTTAAAGATATTAAATTAAAAGAAAACATTTTATATCATAAAATGTTTTATTTTATATAGAAATGGATAAAAAGACAGTGTTTCCACTTTATGATGAAATATTTATTTATGTATGAGTGAAGACATAATTATCTTAAACTATAATCTGTAATAATCCTAAAAGGTATGAAATAGAATTCATAACACAAAACTCATGACTGTTTATTGTTTAAGGAATGTTCATTTTATGTGTTATCAGAAGAAATGTACAGATTACTGTTATTATTTTTTTACTTGTGAGGGTAACTAAATAGTTATACATAACATTATGGGGTTATTTGTTTAGGTTTGATCAAAATTACAAAGTCATAATCACCATTTCTTATATTTTATATGATGGTATTTTATGGTTATTAATGATATTTTTGGAGATATTATCTTGTGTTGATGTTTATGTAACCCTTAGATTTATGTTAAATGATTATTTTATAAAAATACTATTTTTTCTGGGTATTTATGCTTTATGTTCTAAGACAACATTTAATGTTAACAAATTATCTTATTTCAAAGATATTAATGTTATATTTTTTGGATTTTCATTTAATTATTTTCAATATTATTGGAATAATAATTACATTATTATACAAAAAGGAAACATATAGGATGAATGATAACGCATCACATATGACAAGGAAAAAAGGATTGAACCCACAACCGAAGGGAGACAAGGGTGACACTCCTACCAGTATCCAATGTGATGGCTTGTGCAGTATTCAATTTTTTAGGTTATGTGATATAAACCAATTAATTTTATTTTATAAAATACGTTATATCATAGTTATAACCTTGAAAATTAAATGATGATTTTTGATTAGGTGATTAATTTTACTTCATAATAATACCACTATTTTGAGAACCTTATATGATTAAAGTATCAAATCATTAAAGGAACCCAATTTATGAATAACGTTTAAATTATATTTTTTAAGAATATATTATTTCAATATATATTTTTATAGATTCATATTATTTATGAATTAAGTATAATATAATATAGATTATATGATTAGAGTGTTTACATATTAATAATGAGACATTAGGGGGGGGATCTATTTTATTTCCAAATAAATAATAAATTATCTTGGAAGAATATGTTATAAAATAATTATAATCATTGGGTTTCAATCTTATTATTGAATATTTTAAATAAATTTTGGTATAGTTACTTATATAATGATCTAATTTGAACCTTTGGTTCTATTGATTATGTTTTTTTGATTAATTTAATATTCTATTATATGAATATTTATTCAATTGATAATTTTTTTATGATATCTATTTTTGGTTTTGATTAATTTCAAAATATAGTGTAATGGCTTGATATTTTTTGATCATGTGTTCTATAAAAAGTATATTTTGTTTCTACATGAATAAATATTTCATCTTGAATACTCATTACATTGAGATAATGATTAGATTGTGGTGTAAATTTATTAGAGAATGAAATTATATTTATAAATATGTATATTTCTTTATATTTTTCAAAAATAATGAAAAATCATTCCTCAATTGTCTAAAATTTATATTGACACAAAACATTCATCATATTACTTTCATTTCTATTGAGGAAATTATATTTTTCGCCCCCCACCATTTTATGATTTTGTGTTTATCAACTTTTTCTTAACCATTCAATTTATAAAGATATATGATATCTATCACTCTCCACAATTATTTGAAAATTAGGTTTTTACCCATGTCCATATTTTCAAATTCCTCTAATATTGTCCAATAATATAAACCAAGTTACGTGTTATTAAAAATGGTAATTTAATTTTCCATTCCATGTTTTCATGTGGATGTTTTATTAACCATTTTAATGATGTGTGAATTCAAAAAAGTTATTTTTATATGCCAAAACCATGTTCCCTAAGATAGAGATATACTTGGGATGATGATATTTATTAAATAGATGAATAATTTAACACCCATACATCTTTAAAGATGAAAAGTATGTTTGATATCATTGAAGACACACAATACTGAACCTAAATAAACTATAAAATATTTTTATTTAAATATTGCAGTTATAAACTATTAGAAAAATTGGAAAATATGAGCACAATTATCTAATTTATGAAAAATAGTTTACAATCCTACTCAATGTAAATTTATGTGTACATACTATGTAAATAATCACACAATTTTTAGTAATGTCATTTTATTCGTAAAAAATATTTTTTCTATTTAAAAATGATTTAATTTATTTTCCTATGAAAATATTATAATTATTTTTATAAAAAATTTATAAATTTTAGTTATTAAAATGGATAATATTTTTGTAATAAACGTATTAAATTTATCATAGTATTAAATCTTGGGTTTTTAGGAAAAGGAATATTTTTCAGTAAATACTGAAAGATAACATTCTTTATAAAACTGCCACTTGTAATATATAATGTTATATTAATTTAACATAATAATTTGATTTTTTTAATAATTTATACAAATAATTATTCATTTATATTTAATCAATTTTGGTTTCATTGGAATCAACATTATACAATATTTTGGTATAAGTTCATTTTTGTATTGAAAAGGTTATTTTTCTAAAAAAACTAATTTTCTTCATGTCTCAAGGGTCTAATATTATATCCAAATCATCCACTTATATAAATTGATTGTAGAAAAAATTGATACCATAATTGGGATCAGGATATAAAAATTATGGAAAATAGGCCCCTTTTGTTTTTAGTTATTTTGAATAATCTGTATAACTAAAAATTATCACTACGTTAAGGAAAAATCATAAAATTACTGTTAAAAATATTATTATAAAGAATAAAAATTTACAGTAAAACATTCGTTTATCATATTTGATGATTTGAGTTCCACCATTTCCATCCAATTTTTGACTATATGGCCACATGGCTAAATATTTCATTTTATTGAATTATTATGTTACAATAATTTTTCTTATATATATAATATTATTGTGAAATGTAAAAGGATTATCATTGAATTCAATTGTTTCATGATGTTTTCATAGTAAAATTACATGAATTGTAACAATTGTTACATTAATTGTATTTTATAATAATACATGGTCTATTTATTGGTCATTTTTCAATTTATAATTACAATCATAACCCATTAATAGTTAAAAGACAGTTTTCATATTAATTTTCAAAAAGGGTTCACATAGGCTAAATCAAATAATGAAGGGTAAAAACCTCATTTAATCTTGTCTAATTTTTATGGGATGAAATGATTTCAAAAAATCCTCATCCTATAATCTAATAAAATTAATTTATAACCTTTTTTATATGTATATGAATTTAGTTAAATTTAATACATTTTGAAATTCAAAAAGTCACCCTAACATATAAAAGGGCACAAGCTATACTATATTTTTTACACTTCAAATGAATTTTTCTTCAGATAATCATTTACTAAATCCCATCTATAATAAATATATTTTGATTATGATATTTGGAATGATTATGAAACCCATTTTATTTCTACTTTAAAATATTATTAGTATTCCTTATGAATTATTTTATTTTATTGCAACCTATAATACAAAATATGTTATCATTGGTTTTCCTAGATAGAGAAATAATTCTTTGTGAAAATCCATTTTCTCATGAGAAGTTGTGTTTGGGATTAGGGAGTAATCATAATACAAAATGAGACTCTATCCACCATGTGATTGTGTCTTGGTAGTTATCATTGACATAATGTTATTCCATTTCTTGTGTTTCTTACACGTTTCCTATAGATCAATGATCTTGTGATACCATGAACATTATGTTATAATTCTATTTGTTTACTCCTAATATTATTTATAATTAAATTTATATGATTCTTCATAATGGTGAAATGTATTACTTTTTTTGGAAAATATTTCATAAAATTTTCATGATTGCAATGGAACCCTTATGAATTTCATTCCATTAAAACATATAATGATATTTTTTATGAATGTAATTGGTATTAATTTTTGGTTTGTTAGGAAATAAAATTTTAATTTTAACCATATATATTAATCATCATAAAAATATATTTTATAAGTACTCCATAAAAATCATGTCCATTTCCTTATTTTTATATGACTCTTACTAAGATTTTTGTTTTTATCCCAAAATTTAAAATGACATCTTATAGAATTAAGGAAGAGCATGGACAACGATGAGGACAAGATGAATATCTAGATGACGTGTCATGAAAAGGAAACATTTAATATCATAAAATTTGGTTTTGAGTTAAAATGGATACTAAGTAGAAGCATGAATTTTTTGATGTGATATTTGTTTACTAAAAGGGTCAACATATTTTTATATAAAATTAAAAACCATAAGTATTCTCAAATATATGAAAATTAAATCATGAAATCAAAAATCAAGGTTCTGTAATTTTAATGATAGGGACTTTATAATAATCATCTTGATGTCCTGGTAACTCCATAGTGATTTTATAGATATTTCATCCCTCTTTTCTTAGCTTTGATCCCTAGTATTTAGGGATCATTTTTAATAAATAATTATCTCTTGAGATTATTCATCAGTGAATGGATTAATAGAAATATCCAAAAACTATGCCAAATTTTAATTCATTATCATTGATCAATCTAAGGATTAAGTAGGTATTTTATTTATTCATTGTTTCATACCCTATTTTTTGAAATTCTAGAATACATTGTTTTATTTATAGATATCCCATGATTTGCCTCCTTTATTTTATAAATCCAATATTTCTTTAATGGTATCATTTCCCCATAATTAAATACACCCAATGTGGATTTTTGGTCCAAATCCACATTAGAAAACAATGATACTCAAATTGGTGTTTGATGGGTTTCCCCTAATTATTCACATTATTAAGTATTATCCCATGTAGTTAGAGATTTAGTTATTTTAGTATGTCTATAATACCATATATTTTCAGGTATTTATCTCCCTATATTTTTCATTGGATTTATAGTGGCCAAGTATTATACAAAGATAAAGATCCTTTGTGGTCAAAAAAGACCTAAACTTTGGGTATTTATTATTTTTTTAATTAATGGAGTCTGGGTATAAATGATATGAAGTGATAAAATGTGTTCCTAGTGAATTGAGAAGTTTAAATGGATTTTGGGATTGTTTAAAAGGGATATGGGATAAAAATTCAGCTATTAAACATTTACACATCATGCAAAGAGATTACATGTCATGTAAATGTTCAAGTGTTTTAATAAAATAATGTTTATCTGACAGTTTTTTGGTGAATACAATTAAAAACATTTACATTACGTCAAACCAAGTTAAACACTGAGTAATTGCCCGAAGTAATGTTTAAAACATGTTGTGTGGATAAAATTCATTATGATTCAGTCATATCTCCCCTAATCTAAACCATGTTCCATTCTCTAGGGGATGTTGGGGTGCCAATTTCTCTTCAATACATTCTTTTTTTGTCTTCCATCCTTGGTATGTTCTTTTGGATAGAATTATTCTTTCTTACATTTAATTCTAAATCATTTATAGTGAAATCATTTTTCCAAATGCATTGTTGGTTTTGATATTGATCAATATTGATACATGAATCTATTCCAATCATCATTACAATATTCCTTAGGGGTTTAGATTTTTTGGATTTATATATGAATTGTTGATTATATGGGGTTTAAATCTCAACCCTATGGTTTGATTATTGTCATGTTTATAAAATATCATGACATCAACAACAAATTTTGTGCCCAAAATTTAATAAATAAAAAAATGAATTAATATTTTAATTCTTTAGTTCTATATTTGTATCTGACCAGATATATTTTTACCCATTGGGTGGGAATTTTTTTGAATATATTTGAATTGGCTAATGGGTTGATTTATTTTTTTATCACAACATGTTGCATTTAGTGATTTCATAATACAAAATCTATAAATTGTGTCATAATTATTAATTATAAAAATATTAATAAATTATATATTTAATTGAAAAGTGGAATATGAAATAAAATAGGGTAATTCACATAATTAACCACAGAGATATATGATATGTTATTATGATATCCATGTTTTGTGATAGGAATTGTGTTCTCTTCCAAAATGCTTATATAACATGCTATGCCCATAAACATGAATATGTATATTCTCAAATGATGTTAGTGAGTAGGCTCAGCCTATTACATACTATAATGCTCATAGAGAGAGATATATGCCCAATCCCATGCTATAATGCTTATAAGGATTAAACATGGATTGTTTGTTGTAAATATACCATGGTTATATTGATGTGGTTTTCATAGTTGTAAGGCATTCTTAGAAATATTCCATCATTGATAGAAAGTTGGTTATTTACCTTAGTTATATGGATTTGGGTGACATGGTTGTAAGACTTGATCAATAATATTCTTTTATGGATCTAAATTAGGTTATATAGCATGGATATATGGATGTTGTCGGCATGGTTTTATGATATTCTCAATGCTATTCTAGCACGGGGCTAAAACATGTTATATAATTTATTTAATTATTGAACTAATTAATATACCTATTAATCTCTTTATTGTATAAACTACTCAATGTATTGGTTTATTTTAGACATAGAGGATACATGCAACTATGTTATACCCACGCCCTATCAGAGATTCCATTTTGTACCCAAGATATCATTGTGGACAGATGTTTGGACGAGAATAATAGACCATGTTGGTGATTGGTTGTTTGCTGTTAGGTTAGAGTTTGTACATGGGACTATCATGTAGATCAGGAATCAAGAAATTGAGTCATTTATTTGATTATACTACTATTTTTAATATTTTATTATATAATTAAATTTTTTACACAACATCATGTCATTACATTTTACTTAGTACTTATTGGACTATCTAGTTCGACATACTTTTAAACCTCTACATTGATTTACTCAAATTATTTGTATTTTACTATGAATGTTTTCATCTAATGTGAAAATACATACCAATGAGTTATAGACACACCATTATTCTATATAGACCCCCACTACTAGTCAGAGGCATTTTTCATATGGGGAGGCACACTTGAGGTCCTATATGAAACCATTTCTAGATATATGAGAGAGTTTTATATTGGTGGATGTTACAAATTGGTGTCAACGGAGCATGTTCTCTTTTATTTTTTTAATTATTTGGTAATTGTAGAAAAGTTAGTAGGACGCGTTGTGGTTTTGTAATGATATTTTTCATGGGAGTAGTTAACCAATAAATGAGGGAAAATATGATTACCTAGGGTTGGGATATCAGTTTGTGCAATGTGCTTATTAAAGTTGATGTTATTTCACCTTGGGTGTTTTAGTTGTGGTCTAAGTATTTTTTGTTTTTAATGATATTGTTTCTTGAAATTTTTTCTCATGGACAATTATGGTGTGATATAATAATACAATAATCATATTAGTTACACATGGATATATTGACAAGTATTATTTTTAGTAGGGTAATATCTATTTATTCATGTGATAAATATTTTCCAGTTAAATTTAAATATGAGATGTCTATTTCACTGGATAAATAAAATGTGGTTTCAAGTCCGTATAAAATAATTGTGAGACATGTACCTAGAGACCAAGGGTATTAATTCTCTATTGTAGTCACATACTAGTGTTAACCTTGTCGGTATCCATTTCTCTACGCTGTGAATTTGTCTAATATATAGAATGAATCTACCTCATGTTCGACTTGAGCATCATGAGATTAGAAAACAACACACTTCTAAAGTAGCTGACATATATATTCATATAGTTCCAGAGGATAATATGGATGTTCATTTTAAGAAATATTCCTGAGGGTCATGAGATCCATGGAAATGGATACTCTTTGTACCATTCATTCGATGTATGAGCTGACAAGATTGCTTCAACTTTATCATATACCTATGTTTAATGGGGAATGGGAACTCCAGGAATCCGAGTTCTGTATTTAGTCAATCAAAAAAATCATCAATCATACATATACATCTACATATAAGAGGGTTAAACTTGTAGTTTATATTCCTCAGGGATTTTCCAAGTGTTATTGAGATATTCAAGAAGAATATGGCTACCGATATGGGATATTTTGGAAGGACTTTTAAATGAAATTACCATTCCATTTAAATCCTGAAACCTTGAGAGATGAAAAATATCATGAGTTCATTTATATAAAACATGACGGTTCGTTAGTGTTGGACCATACGGGATGTTTTGCCAACCTATATCACATTTCTCTATCACCAGAAGCTGATGAGATATCCTTGAGAGATATTTCCAGTGTGGGCTTCACTATACGATTTGTTTATTGGTAATCATTTTCCAATTATGTATATGTCATGATATGATGAATCAATCTCTCAACATGTAATGTAATCTGAGAGAGGCTCTGAGTAGTGGCCTGAATATTTCTGTAGGTAAATCTGGTATTTTTTCTTCGAATGGAAAGAAGAGTCATTATGAAAATTTCCACAATAATAAGTAATGGGAAGAGCAGTCAGGGTAGTGGTTAACTATATCATGATCATGTATCATTCTAGTTCTATTGGTTTTTTTTCTTTGTTCATAACAACTGCTAGTTTTCATTATCTATATTTGAGTGTCATATCTGTGGAAGACTCTATCATTTCATAGGTTCTATTTTAACTTTACACAGTATACCAATGACATATGATTTGAAAAAGAACCATAATTGGGGATGGGTTCAGCTACACCTCAGTAGGATGGTAGTTGGAGTTCCATTATCTGTTGAGGATGAGGAAATGTATGTGGTACCCCATTTCCTTAAAAAAATTACAAATAAATGGAAATAGCTAAGGTAATTAAAAATAGAGCCCAAGATAGAGGGAAAATATTCTAACACTTTATGCAAACTACTGCAAATACTATGGATGTATGACCATCATCAATCATAGGTATCAATGTTGTATCAACTACATTAGCTTGTGAATTTTTTGAAATTGTAAAATACATTTATTTTATAAGTTAACTAATTTTAAATGGTTTGGTATTGGATTTGAAAATATTATATTGTATTTTAATAATTGACCAAAAATTGGGAGTGCATTTTTGAAATATGAATCATTGAAAGCCATGTTCTTTAGAGATTGGTGGTTACTATTTTATTTGGTAATTTTTCGTGATATAAACGAAATAATTTGACATTATTATTGGTTTGGACATCTTATTTATTTAAACTTATAATATCAACTGTTGTGGGAGGAGAGTAACCTATATATCTCTCGAAGGAAGAACATATTCTCACCTTGGGGATTGGGATCTTCAAGCTGGTTACACAGGATTAATTCAATGTAGATTGGAGTGCATCATGGCAAAATATCCAGTATTTCTTTAGAAAATGGTGGAATATTATAGGAATATTTATCTCTAATGGTATACTATTATCAAGATATTTTCCATGATGGGTTTTATGGCCTACTACTAGAGGGAGAGGTTGAGTTCAGGATAGAGTTGGTTCCGGTAGAAGAGACAGTTTCTATCCTGAGCTATAGAATGGACATAGAAGAGAATCATTATATGAATATTTAGTTGGAGTACCTAGAATAAAAAGGTCACATAAGACCATGTACAATACTTTAGGTTTCCCCATTTAACTTTACTAAAAATTTGGATTGATCTTTGTGGGTTTTTAAGGTCTATCAGAGGGTCAAGAAATTGATGGTCATGAACGAGTACCATCATTCATGCATTTGAAATATTTTTGATCAGTTGAGAGGTCCTAAGACATTATCCAAAATTGAATTTAGATCTGGATATCATCAGTTAAGGGTTATACTATCAAACATATATGAGACTACTTTTAGGAGAAGGTATGGCTTGTATGAATTCATAGTGACGCAGTTTGGGTTGATTAATGCATCTACATTATTCATAGACTTAATTAATAATATATTTCTTCATTTTATGGATATGTTTATGGTGGTTTTTTTATTGGTATAATACTTTACTCCCAGTTAATAGATGATCCTGAAAAACATCTTGACACCATCTTGATTACATTGAGAGAGCACCGTATTTACACCAATCTTACCAAATTTAGTTTCTAGATAAATAAATTGCACTTATTATTCTATATCATATAAGAGGTAATAGTGTCAATGGACCTAGATACTTTTTTCACCCTGATATATTGGAAACAACCCAAGAACATCATTGAAATAAAAATCTTTTTGTGTTTAGATGGTTACTACCTACATTTTACCCATGAATTATCCCAATTGTTCGCACCAATGTATTGGATGACTAACAAAGGGGTGAAGTTTGTTTCGTATGATATTTGAAAAAGTAATATCATATAGATTAATTGTATTATAAATTTAGTATGAATCCTCACATTAAATATTCAAATTAATGTGTATACCATGGATTGTGAAACATCTGGAGTTACACTTAGAGCAGTTCAAATGTAGCAGGATTTTGTGGTTGATTTGGGATCATAGTAGCAGAGACAGCATACGAGGAATTACCCTACTATTGATTTTGAGTTATATGGATTGTTACATGTCTTGAGATGTTGGAGACACTATATCATGGAAAAGAGGTATTTGGTATACATAGATCATAAAATCCGCAGGTACATATTTTCTTATCGATACATTATCCTCCAATAGAGGTGGTGGGTCAAGTATGTACATTCATTCAACATTGTATTGTCTTATACCATAGTGTAGGGAAACATTGTTTCAAATGAATATTTCTAAAAGATAGAGATGGTTTCCGAATGTGTGTCTTTAGATGAGTGGTAGATAATATACCTATTTTTAGACATACATCTAGATGTTTAGGAATATTGGGTGTGAGTAGCTCTAACTTCTACATCAATTAAAACCATGATTTTAGATCGGATTAAGACTGATCATTTTTTTATCATAAAGTATTAGTTCTAACTGATAAATTATGATTTAGGGAGATGACATAAGGATAGTCTCTCAGTACTAGGAATTGTCTTCATTTACATGGACAATCAATGGTTCGTATAGGCTTATGTTAGAATATGATGAAGGAGTTTCATGCTTTCAAGTGGGTAGTGACACATGGTTTAAAAAACATGTATCATGATCTCTTAGAATATACTTTTGGGCAGGAATTTAGGTAGTGGTGGTAATATTTGTGGATAGATGCTTCTTTTTTTAGTAGGTGATAGTTGACCATTAGATTATAGAAGGGATTTTAGTTCCATTACACATCCTGGAGTGGAAATGATAGGATTTTACGATGCAATTTGTGATGGGAAATCCCTGTACATCACATAATAATGATGCTTTATTGGTTTTTGTGGATCAAAAAAATACATTATCCATCTTCTGGCCTATTAGGGAACCTTTACAATTGATTACCTGGGGAATCATTATGTTCACATGTTATTAAGGTTTCATGATTTTTGGAGTATCATTTCAAAAATAGACACTCCTTTCAAAATTTGTTTCTAGATGGGTCTTCAGAAGACCCTAGGATATAATGTTATATTTAAGAACAACCTATCATACAAAAATTGATGTTCAATATGAGAAAACTATTCATTTTTTGAGTATATTTTTTTGAGCATGTGTTTTGAATTTCGGTGGTTTATCGGAGCAGCATATGGAACTCATGGATTTTTCTTATAAAAATAGCTTCCATGAATTAATAAAAATGGAATATATTGAGGATTTTTATTGTATTACATGACATTTGACCTCTCTTTCCTAGATTTAGGTGAGTTATATCTTTTTGGGACTACTCTCATGCCCGAGACATCAGAACATGATCAGTGGATCAAACATTAGTTTCTGACCGTGCATAGTAGGCTAAAATCATATAATTCAAGATTGGTAAAAAAATTCCTTTGGGTGTTTCCTAGGTTGAAGAAGCTCCATATCCAGAAACTAGGAAATGTAGCACCTTGGTTGATTAGGCAATTTGAAGTACTGGAATTGGTCGGTCCAATGACATACCATCTATCCCTTCCACATTGCTACATTTCCATGCATGATGTGTTACAAGTGTTGTAACTATGATGATATCATCCCAACACATCCCACGGGATATATGTATCATATGTCTAGTTTTGTGATGATGTGTCCTTTGAAGAGAATCTAATATGGGTTGTGGGTTATAGTGGGAAATATCATTAGGGTCAGAATATACCGTTATATTGAGTGAAGTGTCCTAATGGTATAGATGAGGAGGATACCTAGGATAGGAAGAATAATACGTGAAAAAATGTTCTAAACATGTTCACTGAGAAATCACTATGATGCTTTGACTATCTTAGGGATGAGCACTTTTACAGTGGGTGGGCTGTAATATTTTGTCTTTTTCTAGGTTTGTTTCTCTCTATGATTTTTTGTTTGGTCCTTACTGGCCAATACTTCATTAGAGAGAGAGGTCCATCATTGTAAATATCACCTAATGATCAAGGATGTAATATTTTTTTTTTGAATTTATTGGTTCTATGAATAAATGGGGCTAAGTGTTAAAATGTGTTCATGGTATGTTGAGAAGATTAAAGGGGTTCTAGTTTGGTTTAAAAGGAAAATAGGACAAAAATCCATAGTTTATCATTTATAAATTATGTAAAGGGATTACTCATAGTGTAATTGTTCATGGGTTTTAATAAATTAAATTCAAGGAAAACGATTTTTCAGTGAATACCTTTAAAAACATATAGACAATGTAAAACCAAGTTTTTGACATTTAAATTGCCATCTTCTTCTTTTAAACATGTTGTGTGGATTAAAATAATTATTTTTTGGAATAATCTCTTTCCTATTGACCCTATGAAATTATCTACAGGATTTTAGGGTTCCAACTGGCATTTTGGACATTTTCATTATGTCTTAATTCCTTAGTAAGTTTATTTTGGATAGATTTCATCTATATTACCATTAGTTATCCAACATTTTCAGTGATATCCCTTGGATAGTTGAGTAGTTATTTTTGATCTTGATCAGTCTTGATCTAGGAATATCTTACAATCATCATCACCTTCATCCTTGTGAGTTTTTTCCTTTTAAGGTGTTTTTGAATATTTGATTATATTTAGGGGGTCTAAAACATAACCATATGGTTTAATTATTTTTAATTTTATGAAATATCATGATCAATCCATTGAAGTGTGCCATAAAATTAAATGAATAAATAATGGATTTATCTTTAAATTCCCTTAGTCTTAATTGAACTTGACTTATATTACTACTACCCATTGGGTGGTAAATAAATTCTATATAACTAAATTTGCTTATAGATTATAGAATTTTTTTATCATGACATGTGACCTATGGTGATTTATTATAATAGAATCCCAAAAATGACTTAAATCACATTGATTTAATTGTTAATAAATTATAAATTGAATTAAAAAGTGGTATATGAAATAAATAATGGTAAATTTTTTAATTAAACAATTATATAAGTGATGTGATATTGTGATTTCTATGATCTATGACATGAATTTTTTCTATGATTATATGCTTTAATAATAGTCTAGGCCCATGCATATGCACATTTATATGTTGTAATAATGATAGTTAGAAGGATTAGCGATGTCCATATTGTACTTCTTATAGAGAGTGGGTTATGACCAGTCCTATGCTATAATACTTATTGGGCTTTGACTAGGATTTTTTTTGGGATTATACCATGGTTATATGGATATACTTTTAGTAGTTTGATGACATGCTTAGAAAAATTCCAAAATGGTTCTGAAGAAAGTTATTTACCTTGGTTATATGGACTTGGTTCACATGGTTGCAAGACAAGAAAAAAATATTCCATCATTTTGAGGATGTAGGTTATTTTCCTTGTTTATTTGGATGTGGTTGGTAAGGTTTTAATACATGATCAAGGTTTATCTAGAATGGTGCCGGATCTGGTTGTTATATTTCTTTATTTTTTTAATTAATTAATAAAACAATTAATTTATTTTTTCGGATAATATTATTTTATGACTATTTATGTTAATAAATGGTGGTGTTGAGAAAATGAGTTACGTCTCACACTATTTATGAAAACATTTAGATCTCGATCAAGCTGAATGGATCCAGGATGGAAAAGGGAAAATGACCTTACAATTGATTTCTTGTTTGTTTTTTGGATGGAGCTTAGATATGTGAACGATATGTGGCTTCAGACTTGGGACTTCTTGAAATTAATCTGAGTCCTATAGTATTTTTCTTGTATTTTTCTAGCATGACATTTAGTAAAATTCAAGGATATCATTACATTTTCTTTATTACATATTGGAATATTCAATTCGACTTTATTAGCATCTTCTACATTGATTTAGTACGATTATTTCTTTTTTATTAAGAATTTTATCTTCTACTAGGACACTTCATACAAAATGGGTTATAGTTTCCCCTCTATTCAATCTACACCCCCACTTCTATTCGGTAGCCTCTTGCATATGGGGATCTATGCTTGAAGTCCCATAAAAAACCCTTTTTGGCATGGCTAGAGAGCTCCATATTTGGGGATGTTAGAGATGGGTTCGAGAAAGATTGATCATTCAGATTCATGGTATGATTATATAGATTATTTGAAAACAATTATCAAAATGGGGTTCTAGGATTAATGAATACTTCATGTCTCATAGCATTGTTAGATGGATCTACATGGATCTACATGGATGATTTCTAATCCCAAAGTAATGTGACAACCGAAATTAAATTATAGTAATTTATAATTGAATTTCTTTATAACTATAATATAAATTATATTTTAATATTTCATAGAAGAAATATAATTTTATAGAATGAGGATCTATTTTGAACTTACTAGGTCAAAATAAGCAATGAATGAGTTATTGAAATTTTCACATTGAAATAAACATTTAAGAATGTTTGAGAAAGATGTATATAAAAATTAATAATTTCTTTTATAATGATGTGTTATAATATGTATTATTTTCCATTTTTTAGTTATCAATTTAATATAAATAAATAAAATATTATTTGGAGGTAAAAGTGATATTTTTCATAAAAAATGTTTTTGAATGTAAAATTTAAATAAATTTTAATTAATTGAAATAATAATTAATAATGAATTATTTACAAAAAGAAATTATAGAATATATATATTTCAATAAAAATTTATGTCTGTAAAAATTTTATTATTCATTTCCCAAATAATGTATTCTCAGCTTATTTTTGAAAAATGCATTTCTGGAAAAATTATTTTCATCCATTATTGTATAATTATATTTGAATTAAATTATTCCCATTAAATTAATTTATATTGATAAAAATATATTTAATATTTTAAATCAGAATTTTAATATTTGTTAAATCTCCCATTTCCATTTTTTCATAATGCAAAGTTAAAATTGAAAAAATTTGTCCCTGCGGTTATGGTTATATCGTTTTTACGCTTGGGATAGCCTAAAATATTAAGGGCTAAAATAAACTAAAAACGTTAATAAACCTACATAGTATGTTTGATTTTTACAATAAAATTATAATATTATAATATGAGTCATTTTGGATCCATTTTTCCAATAATGTGACATAATATTATTTTTAATTTTATAAAAATTACAGTCCTACCACTAACTTTAATTAGAAAAGGGGTCCTCCTTCACTCACTTATTCACAACAATTGAGAAATTTATCTCTACCAAACCCTAATAAAATCTCTCCATAAACTATAATACATGTTCTAGTTCTATATTTAATCCTAGAATATGAGCACTACGGTTCTTAATAAGATATTCTTAGGGGGAATTTTTAAGCGAAGGTAGTCATCATCACCAGGAACTTTCTTTGATTTATTTCTTTTTTCTCCTCCATCAATTATGTATTATTAATGAAAATACTATAAAAAGGATTATAAAATATAATATTTTTTTATATTTAAGGAATAATACTTAATCATCTACTTCTCTATCAAATAAGAAACCAAACCATCACTCATGTATATGATGGACCACTATCTTGGAACAGATGTGATTTTATTCCACCACCGACTAACATGGAAATTTGTAATCATAAAAATAATTAATATATATGATACATATGAAAACAATAATTATTCTAAAAATTTAATATAATACATTATTCTTTACCCATTCCACCATTAAAAAAATGATAAAGTCTCTTGTGCCATCATATGGAAAACCATCACGACGAAGCACTATGATTAATTTCACATATAAAATATTCAATAATGATTATAAAAATGAGTTTAATGAAAAAATATAATATTTATAATATAAATATAATTATTGATACTATAGAACTATATACACTTCGCATGAACTTGACGTTTCATGAAAAACGTGAACGATAAAACAAAACAATTAACACATGAATAAATTGAATAAATTAAAATAATATTAGAAAATGTGAAATAAGATGTTATAAGTGGATCATTTATGTTATTATAGATATAATTATATATGTGGTATTAATAAATAACATTTTTAAAACATTATTAACACTTTATAATGAAATATTTATGAAATGGAGGTGTGAGGTAAGGGATTTCATCCCAATTTCTACTCAATTTACACATATTTAGTATTTGTTAAGAAATTTAATTTTATAAGGTGTGAATGATTATAATTTAATATATTTAACAATAATATATATTTTTTAATTAGGATTATAAATTTCAATTAAAATTTACTATTTCAATGGGTTTGTTGGCATTGAATTCCACACAGGACCGCCAAGGTCATATTTGTGTAAACTGAAAGCATAATTCAATTCCAGAAACTGTGATAAGAATCCTAGGTCAGGGGAACCCATGATCCAAGATGTGAATAATATAATGGAATCACCACCCAAGGATCTTATGGCCTTAATGAAACGTATGTTTCTACTTATTTATTAATCCCATGAGAATCAATAAAGTAAGTGATGTTCAAGAGTTAGTTGTTGCATGCCAGATTCAGTCCCATGTGCTAGGTCGTTTCATGCTCAACACAATGTCAAATGGACCTTTACATAATTTTCAAATCTCATCCATGAATGATTATTTATTCCTTCCAAAAATATTTCATTATCATTTGAGGTCTTTTTACCTATAAATACCTTCAAATCCCATTCATTAGGGTGATCATCATAAAGTTGAACTGTTTCTCTACCACACAAAAGAATTGTCTGTGAAATCATTAAATAAAATAGAACCCTCAATGTATAGGATCATGTGTGTCAAGTTCCCAATGGTTCCCCCTTCATATGTTCCCACATGGTCCCGACCCCTGACCATATTCATTTCACCTTTTATGGGTGCATGAGAAATTTGCCTCTTATGTGCAACCTAGGTCTAGAGCACCCCCAATCCAATGCTCAACCTATCAATTTGTGTGCATCTCTCCAATCATGTGCTCAACATATCATTAAGACAACATGTGTTTCATTTAATATAAAGCACTATGTCATTTCCCCTATTTTCCATGATTCCCATGTATTTCATTCACCTCCCCTAGTCCAGCCTCTAGGCATGTGCATATTGCCTTCTTGGTCCCTCGTACAGTGTCATTTATTATGGAGCCCTACATCTTGATTTTCAGCATTTGTATAGTAATGAATATAACTTTTCAATATATAAATGCTAACATGGACCCCACTGTCGACCAATACTATGAACTATTATCCCATGGAATTGTTGATGGATTTACTTATGCAATGGTTGAGAATTTTCAGTTATATATGTCGAAGGGGTGAGGAGTGAGTCCCCCACATCCGAGTATGAAGACACTAAACTGCATGGAACCCACGTTCTTGACACATGGTATCAAAATTGTGATCTCAACATTCATTTAAATCCTAGGATTCCACTATGTATGATTTAAACAAAATTACATCCTATTAATAGAAATAGAGGGTGGATGGACATCAAGATCTGAATGCTTCCACTTCTACATATCTTCATCCCTCTCTTATTGATTTTTCTCTCCATGTGTACCCCAAGAAGGCTACATTAATCCCTAAAACACCCTTTTATAGAATTCCATGTCTATGACTGACATGGAACATACTCTTCCTCCTATGGAGGTAGATTCTAAATGCATTGAACATAATCATCCTCTGTAAACTTATACCTTTAAGCCTCACACTATATCTTTCTGAGATATATTTCATGATTGTACTTTTTTGTCCACTACTCCCTCTTTTTTCACACACATAGAATTACTCATAAGGAATTAGGGGATAGTAGTGACTGTGAAACCCTTATACATCCCAATGATAATCATTCCTAGAGAAATCCTCATGCCCCTCACATCTGAACTTTACGAATTTGATCCTTATCTTCTAAACAAGGTACATTGGATACCTATATGAGGTTAAATCCAATATAATTCTAAACATAGCTACACCCTCATATAAATATACCCTCATGATGGGAAATCTTCCCTTGAGGGGGCACATAACCTAGATCCACCTCTATAGGGTGTCTTGATCCATACCCCATCACCAACATCATCTATCATCCATCATGATTTTACATTAGGTCACTACATCCCAGTATGAGTTTGAAACATAACTCTATTCCCCATTTTAATATGGGAATCCTTAAAGATGTCAGGAACAATTTTCCATTTATAACTTCATTGATTATGATTCTGAATCAACTAGGATATATAAGACACCTCGTTGAGGTTCAAGACCAACAACCATAACAATCAATCCACTCCATCCATTCCATATCATCCAATCAACCAGATCCATATTGATTTTACTCGAGCCACTCCATCCCACTAAAATCATGACATCCATCTTGGTTGTTCCTACATGTATTCCCCATACACATCATCGATGCTCCTAACAACACTTGAGTAGAAACAAATTTGTAAGTCCCAAACTATAACCTCTTAAAATACATGGGTTATGATCCTTATATTCTAAAAATGGTACGTAGGAAGCCTCTCCGACTTTCAATACTGACCAATAGTAATCCTTGGTTCCCCCACATTATGGTGGACCCATCTGATCCAAACAAAGTGGTGTCCAGATCTTCCATCACGGTGTGGCACCTTCTCTTCAAGAGACACACTATCCAAGGTCCATCTCCAAAGAAGTCATGTCCAATTCATATGGTAAAAATTCTAGGTATCCGCTACTAAGGATCCACTTATACAATTCTATTCAATCAAACATTTTTATCATTATACAACATCTATACAAGACATTAAACTCAAATATTACCTTATGTAAAATATGGGATTCCTAAGAAAAAAATCCAAAAGAATTCCTATAGAATATGATACCTTCTGATCGATGTGGGAAGCCTCAATTAACATGAATGTTAAAATCCATCATATGAAGAAGAAAACATGTGAACAATGGTCAAGCATCCAAACGTGCCAGTGATGCCCAACATGACTGCTACACTAACCAAAATATCCTCCCATTTAAACAATCCATAGTATGTCTAAATAGAATTTGGGTAATTAACCAACATGTACAAATAGATGTCACCAGAAATGAGTTTTATGAACATGTATTAGTATTTTAGGGGGGACCCAAACTAGGAAAAAACATCCATGGATGAATCCATAGAAGGAGGAATCAACATCCCATCATCATATTTTAATCAAAGAGTGAACATCATGATAAAGTGAAGAATGATACACACATTTGGAAAGTAGGAATGAAGTGAAATAATGTGACACTAACAGATAATAACATGTGAGGCAAACATGCCCCAATAGAAAGTGTCAGAAATAATAATGCTAAACCAGAAGGGAAATATATTACTCAACATGGGGATTAGAAGATTTTGAGACATCCAAATATGATCATGTCACTGGATCCATATATTCAGTGCAAGGATGCACCAATAAAATATTGATCTTGGCATGGAACTCAGTAGATATTTGGGCAATTAATCATTGTCAATTAAGGTCCACAACATTGTTAGTAAGGATCTCTCTTTCTACATCCATGAAAGAGTGGATGATTCTATGGAATTGGTCATACCATTAACGATATCCACACTGATGGTTGAATCATCATTTTTTTAAATAACCAAGCTACAGGAAATCAATCAACACCACCAGTTGGAAACAAGGTAGAGGAAACAACAATGCAGAAACCCCACATGGCTCTACCTTCAATACGACTTCAAACTTGAATATGGATCACAAGCACCCATTCCCTGTATCACCCTTATAAATCATTTAGTATATGGTGATTAACTCCCTCATACGCTGTTACGAGTAGAAGTGGGAAATTACCATGAGGAACATGGCCCATCAAGACCTGGAGGCTTCTACAACTCACCATCAACACTACCCCCAAGGGTAGCACAATGAGTCACTGCTCCCCACATTGACATCCAACCACTTCCGGAGCCTCTTCCTAGAGCATTCTTAGGACTTGATCCCCTACTTCAAGGAGGTATGGGATACTTGGGTACCCCCGAAAATAACCACCTACCAGGATTAAACTATGAGGGTTGCCACATGGCCTTGTCTCCTCTACTAATAGCCGGCCCATCATGTTGATGTACATATGGTCAACACCCCTGCTATACTGGGCCCAATCCTGATGACCTGATGCCAATGTTAAGAACATGCTCTGAAAGATTATCGTCAAGGGGGTCATATTACAACACTCTGGTGGAACACACTTCCACCAGTACATCCCACTAGATCCCTACCAATATTGTGTTGTGGCCCATTAGTGACCAATCAAAATTGAGACCTCAGACACCTCACAGGATGACTGATTAGACAATTTTATCGCTAGAAAAACCAAAAAGGTCTTTTTCCAACTCCTGAAGATGTTATTTAGTACGAATTCCCGCCTCGTACTATATTGTTCTAGGGTTTAGGTCATTCCCACTCTCACTCTGAACATGGATGACCTCCCCATGTTCCCTACATCGACCAAAGAAGTGGTCTTTCTTGCCCAACCAAATATTGCAAGGAGGTTATATTCATTCATGTGGTTCTAGATATGGAGTCCCTCCATGTTCCATTAACCATCAATGTGAGGGTCATCTTCATACAACTTCCAAATCAAGTAGATTTCCTCCCCACAACAACACTGACCAAAGAGACGTCCCTCCTCACTTCATCACCTGCCCGTATGGATGTCCTCCCCATACTACAACAAATAGAGAAATGTCCCCCACACTCCCTCAACCATCATGATGGTGGTGCTCCCCATATCACTACTAACCCAATTGTATCCCCCTCACTCTGGAAATGATCACCACAGAGGCCTTCCCCACGTTATCAATTATTTGTACAATGGTCCTCCTAATTCCAACAAGACCAACCAACATAGAAGTTATCCCAGTGTCACATGCAGCCAATTTGGAGGTCCTCCCCAGGTTTCCATCAACAAAATAGCATGACCTCCACACTCCATCACTCACCATTGTGGAGGTCATCCACATACATCGAACAACAAGGTTTAAGGTCAACTCCGTAATCATATTCCACAACACAGAGGTCATACACATGTTCCGTTCGATATAGTCCTAGGTGCTCCTCCCACATCCTCTCTCCAATGTTGGGGTCCAACCATATCTCATAAAAACCAACATGGGGGAACTCCCCATGTTCTCGGTGACTCGTGAAGTGGTCAACACTATTACGATGACTACCATCCATGCAAATATCATCCTCACACTACCCCCATCTAGAGAAGAGATCCTCCGCACTCTAGTGATTACTAATATTGAGGTCCTCCCAATATCTCAAAAAATCATAGAGGAGGTCCTACCCACATAATCAACCCCCAACACAAAGGTCCTTCTCTTGTCGAGGTAGTTCTATACCCTAAAGAACCATCCCAAGGCTGAAGGGATAGCAGTCGTCCCTGATGGAATAAATCTAGGAAGTTCCAGGTCACTTTCAATCCCATTATATTTCTAAATACCTAAGATGAATTCAGTTTTAATGATGGATAATTCAATTTAATACTTCTAATAGGAGTCTCGTGCAGGAGCCTGATGGGTTTGATTTGTCATCTCAGAAGAAGATGTTCATAAAATCCTTGAATCTCTTTATAGATACATGGTGTTGTTGAATGATTTGGAACCCTTCTAGGGGATTTCTATGCAGTCCTCTATAACACCAATAGTTTCCTTCCCTATCACTACGTGATATCACCTAGAATATTTCTAGTATTTGATAAATCCTAGACACCAAGTGTATCCATATCTCCATCACTTGCTTCTCACATGTGGTAGTAGTCGGAACCCTATCCTACTGAGATGAGATGATGTGGTTAGCACCACCAATGAGAGATAACCCAACATGAAATGATCACTCAGTGCATAAACTAGTATATCCACCAGCCAGTCAAGGCACTATAGCAGTCAATATATTTGAAATTTCCAATTTCTCTGCCTATAAAAAATAGATATTGGGTAAACCAATTGATAGGTACCCCTTTTGAGCATGAATATTGTGGGACATCCTCAATGCTGATTAGTTTCCTATTATGATCCTACATATTGCAGCTCTTGACTATGACATTTTAGATACCCTCACATTGGAAGAGATTTTAGCCTTTATCCAGGAAATATGGGTGAAAAATATTTTCCTATGTGGCCATCATGTCGTCTAGCCAAACAGATGGGGTTACGTTAATGACATCATCCAATAAATCTATCTTGTAGAGTTGGAAGAAATTCCATTGGTGCAACATCATGTGTCACCCAGTTACCATGAATCCATTCAATGTATATGCCTTCAAAGAATTACAATGCTCTATAAAATTATTTTAGAGGAAACCCGACATGCAAAGATCTAGGGCAGGGGGCAGTACGTTGCCATCTACTTTGGAAATATCCTTGTAAAAGCTAATATTTCTAATTATTGTAGGGATATTCCTTTGTTAATAGTAATAGTTAACATGGTTATCCCCATAGTATTCCGACATGGGGACACAAGTGTGGAATTTGACGAAGATATATAACATGTTTGTGAAGAAAATCATCAGGTGGAACCCAAATATGTTCAAATTCTGCTAAAATGGATGAATTTGATATTGGGGACCCCTGAACATAATTCAAATTCTATAAGAACAATAATAATGTTAATGGATAGATAAATACTTCAAAACACCTAACCTGTATGATGACAGGAAAGAGATTGAAGTTAACCTTGCCATGACTGTCGGGCACTAGTAGATTACAGATCAAAGGAGGCTCATTAATGAGCTGTTTTCAGGGAGACTTGAAGAGAAATTCCCAAACTATGGTGATCCTTGAATCAATCTCATCCTTCCTCTATCACTGTAGCAGGGGTAGCCACAGGTCCTCCTCAGCCAATTGCCTTCCATCGATCTCGACATCTAAATCCATCTAGAATGGGTACAAACATGATTATATGGAAAGAGAGCACTGTATGTGTTACAAAAACCACCTGAGCATCATTATATCGTCCCTTGAGATACAGATCAATATTCTCCTACTAAAGATCTACCTACTACTCTTCCAGCAGCTCCACCGGATGCTCCGCATTCTAGTAAGCCAATATATTATGCTGATGAGAATGTCAACTAATTGTTGTACAGAAATCCATGTCAATACAAGAAACCTTTCCAATATAATCTGATATCTTCTATCAATTCTTACAAATATTCCATTCATATTGTAGATGTGAAAATCCCCCCAAATTGTAAGAAGTATACGATGGTTGGATTACATGTAAAACCCATTAGGTTTGAGGAATCCTAGCTTCATTTTCTTCAGTGGGATGGGTGAACCACTACAGCATCCAGCCCACTTCATCTCAAATTTTAGAACCATGTTAGGAACTATAGAGGTGTAAGAGGCCTCCAGTATATGATGTTTTGTGCATACATTGGAAGCATTGACATTCATCTTCTATATCCGGCCACTCATAGGGTCCATTACTATTTATAAACATCATCGCATGCAGTTTCGATTCCATTTCAACACCACTACATGAATGAATAGTATTTTATATCTTTTCAACTGTATGAAATGACAAGATTTGCACTTCACAGACATTGTTGCCCGGTGGAAGGACCTCACGTATTCACTCGGCATGCCACTTACTCATGATCAGCCGATGAAGATGTTTTTGGGGGAATGTTAACACTAAGTTGGTTACCTCCCTCATCACTACAAACTTCCACGGTGGTTTATGATAATTATTTGACATGTTCCGACACTGAGATTTTTCCTTACTAAAATCCAGGAATATATGTCCATATCCTCCTATTACTCATGAAAGATGATATGCCACGGTAAAGACATCTACCATCACATAGATATTGGTGTCCAACACACTAGAGTTGGTACTACTAAATCCTTTTTTTTAGCCTCTCCAAGGGAAGCCTCCTCAGTCATGACATCAATCTCAACAATGCACATCATAAAATCAGTCGGTACAATCCCATACTAAACTACCACCCCCTAGCAATGATAATTAGGCTCTGGCCTCATCATTCTCTAGTTACTCATTAGGGACATACATCCATAGATCCCTTCATGAACAGAAGAATCCATTACAACTCATTCAATGAAGATTAGGTTCCTGGTTATTTCTGAAGTGCCCTAGAGTAAGGAATTATGATTTTTCTAGAATAAAGGATACCAATGGTAGAAAATCTCACTAATCGCCCAGACTACAACCCCTATCAAAAGATACTTCGAAATAACATCATGAGATTATATGTGCTCAAGGATTGGATATATTACAAAGTAGGTAACAATGTTGATAGATTTTTCATTTCCACGATGTTGGTGGTATGAATCTCTATAAATGCCAATAGTTGCAGTGAAGCTGAATGGAAGCAAGGCTCCATCCATAGGATTCAGGTGTATTACAACATTTTGGCCTGTAGAGGAGTCTTTCGTGCCCATGGTATGATTTTTTACCATATGAATTGTCCCAATAGTCATGATGTCACATGAACTTCTCCAACTCAAACTGATTATGCATTTATATTTTAGTCTTCCACATCTCAGAAGAGTGTGAAATGAAAAAGGAAGGGAATGAAAATTCTCCGTTGGTGCAAATTCCATCCCACGGTATTCGAGATTTCATGTAACAAGAGATGGAATTTTCCCTTCAGAGTGTTCCAAATATTGGAATATTCATCATTATTAGAGTATGAGTAATTCTCTAGGAATATCGTTGAGCTGGTGGACCCCTACATGATCCATGATGACGAAGAGTTTCTGGAGAGTCCTTCAAATTTCTCCAACTGACAACATTGTTGAAAAATCATAGAGTGTGTGAATAATTAGGATTACATAGACAGTGATAGAAAAAAATATATTAATACTATTGAGACAATGAAATAGGTTCTATGTATAAATCAGAAGGAATATTTCTCTTTTCCCGTCTTGTTTGATTCATTCCCACCACTAATTTTTCTACTCGACTAAGAAGAAGATTCATGACCATATCATAGACAGTTATGTCTATCTAAGGATAAGACATATCCTTCTAACCATTAAGAATTAGTAAACTTATTTGTTTCAACAAATTAGTAGAAATACATTTCCAGTACAAGTCACCATCCACCGGTTTGACCAAAATCACTTTCCATGCCTCCTACCAAAGAGAATTTCCCTATGGGTAGAAATGTGCACCTAGAATGAATGTATTATTGGATTAATAACCTCTATATAATTACATAAAATATCCCATTCTATGATTCCCTCCACATATGTGATGACATGCGATAAGCCCTCACATAATCATTGAGAATCCCCCTCTAGTTTGGAATAGATGTAGAACCCAAAAAAGCCTCCCATTCTAATTTACCTACGTGAGAAGAATGCAAGGCCATCATCTCTTTCTATAGATAAGATAAAGGATCCCCTGTATAGGGGAATACCCTCCCGCATTACATTACAGGCATGTTTAATGGAATGGTAGAATGCCACTATCTAGTTGACGTAGGTTCCAAGATCAACCATGTCCCAACTAAGAATCTCTCCATGACAGGATAGACTTAAAATTATCTATGACCCTCTAAGAAGATGATATGGGGCTATTACAGGACCTAGTATAGGACATGCAGAGGAATCACCATAAAGACCAATTTTTGTGGCCTTTTTGCAAGCCCAAAATTTATGGTTGTCTCATAGGATACCATATACAACATGTTGATCAGTAGAATGTTGCTTTATATACATGAAAAATCTCTATCCCTATATCACCAATGCCTCATTTACTCCCTAAATGTCTTATTGGGAGTGCTCCATGGTGATCCATCTCCCTTCACCTATTGTGAATCCCTAAATTTGTTTCTGACTACTATACGAGAAAGGAAAATGGATTTAGACTAATGAGGATTAACAAAATATTATTATGGAAAACCCATGGTTGGACATGGAAGATGCTTTCATCCACCTAATTCACTAGATGGAGGAAACACTTCCATACCTAATACACTTCTTTGTTATTTCTAAGAAGATGGGAAGACAAATTTTTAGGTATATAGAATGTTTACAGATTACCTCATACTCCTACATAATATATTCTTGAGTGATTCTTGCACCCCATGATCCTATAAGGTATCATAATGTTTTATCCATGTATATAAAAGTGAGTTATACATGACTTTTCTTCCAAACTAGCTTAATATGACATAGACTAACACATCACCCCTACTCCAACATCATCAGGTGTGGGACCCTCAGTCAGAGGCATGCTTGAATTTGGTCGACAAATTTCTTCACTATTATTTAGTAGTGTAGTAGTTATACAATAAGGACTCCAAATCCACAAAAAGAGGACCCAACATACATCCAAAATCAGTTGAATTTTATGAACCCCATCCTCACACTGATTCTTCTACCTCATATGAAGAATTGGATTTGGAAGATGCTCCTCTGGTGTTTGAATAAGGATTCTTTGACAACATTGATTAGTTGGTTATTGTGAATATCTGTAATGAGGTAGGTCTAAGGAAAACTGATTATTATATAAATTCCTAAAAAATCATAGTGATAATATGTAAATTTCTTAATGAAACATCATGATGTGTTATCTTGGATCTATAATGATATGTTGGGGATGGACCCTCAGATCATTGTCCACTGTCTTGGTCTTTTCACTTGTCATCACAGGTTCAGGAACCCCCCACCTAGATAGATGAACACCTATAATGTTTTCATGGTTGAGGAAAAAATTGATAATCTCATCAAAGGAAACATCATTAAGGATGTTCATTACCCCTAGTGGATCCAAATATCACTGCCTCAATAAGAAGAACATACAAATTAGAGTATCTATTGAATTCCAGGATATCAACTGCCATTGAGTGATGGATTATTTTTCCCTTACCATGATAGATCTATTGATCTATACCACCACTATTATAAAATATCTCAACATCATGGATGTGTATTCAAAGTTAAATCATACCCACATGTTCCCCTAAGTTGATGATTATACTACCTTCAATGTGGAACATGTAACCTTCTGGTATCAGGTAATGCCCTTCGGTTTGAATAATGTATGAGCCAACTATTAGTGTTCCATGAACTACATATTTAAACAGATATTGTGGACTCTAGTGGAATTCTACATGGATGATTTTTTGTCAAATCCCACGAGAATCTAGACCATATCAGAGATATTTAGAAATTGTTAATATTCCTTTGGACCTTCCATATAAAGATGAATTACTTTAAGTGTACCTTCAGGGTTACATATGGGATGATTCTTATATTTGTCTTTAGGTATAGAGAAATCGTGATTGACCTAGAGAAGATCATGTAAATCGACCAGATGCATCATTTGAGTAACATTACGGAACTCTGAAGCATCCAAGTCCACCTATATTTTTTACATGAATTCATCATTATTCTGGTTGGAAATTGTACTCATTTACTTAGACTAATTAATAAAGGTTCCATATATCAATATGATGAATAGTAGTAGTCAATGTTTTAGGAGATCCAAGAATACCAGCTTCTGCATCCGGTTTGGATGCCACCTTTCTCCGGGAATTTGTTGGTCCTCTCTGTGACCTCCATAGAACATTTCCTCAGTGCCCTTCTCCCCATGATAAATAGAGACATGATAGAAATTTTTTTATACTATCATAGTCATATGATCCTCAATATGAATTCTAAATACACCTCTATTGATAAGAACTACCTCACATTGTTTGTTGTAGTGAATAGATTGCAGTAAAATCTATAGCATCATGTTACACTGATGGTATCTCACATAGACCCACAAAAGTGTATCATGAACCACTCTATGTTGAAATTCTATATAGCATGATGGGAAATGATTCATCAGCATTGTGATGTTAGATTCATTCCAAAGAAGGTCGTTAAGGATCAGGATCTAGATGAATTTTTTGAAGGGCATCCATCCCCCACAGAGAAATCCCTTGATATAGATTTACATGATGAGGTGATCCCCCAAGTAGATCAGGATAATCTATATTTCATATTAATTTATACGGTGCCTATAGGATCCCAACCGATAAAATGATCATGGATCCCAAACTAAAAATAGTAGTTTTGGGGATTTTCTTCAATACCCCTATATATGATATCCTTCTATATTCATTATTATTATCAGAAGGATGCACCAACAATGAGTTAGAGTTTCAGGATCACATCATAGTTTCAAGTAGGACCTTGAGATCGATTTTCCCCAATTGAAAATCATGGGATTTTGTAATCTAGTACTTTAAAAGATAAATGGGGAGTATGTAATCAGGAATCCATAGCCCATACCCTTATTCGGGAACACTAAAAAATTTATGAAAAAGTTCCCATCTTGTCCTGAGGTAACTCATGTTCCCCATTCACAGAATAGTGTAGCTGATTACTTGGCTAGTATAGATGCCTCTCTTAAAGATAGTAACTTAGATGGAATGTTCATCCTTGTGGCTCATTGAATAATCCCCACCCCTGGTAGTTCGGACAATGATGATAGCCAATAGGTAAATCACCTAGATACCAGTTCTATATGTCAGTACCTCTAGATACCACTATAGATGAAGATAACCTTCAAATAAATGACTCCTTTCATCGAGTATCTCCTAAATTTCACTATGCCTCTAGAAGGACCTGAACATGAGTGAATCCATCAAACCACAACATATTTCACCTAAGAGTAAATCACCCTTGGAATGGGTCATCTTCCATGCCACCTGTAAATAATGACGTAATGATTGATTCTTGTGTACACATGATACATAGTGATGCCTGAGTATTATATCTAGGTCAAGCCACTGAAAACAACAATAAGAAAACACATAATTTCCACCCTATATGAATATAGTCTAGACCACAAATAAAGAATAAACATCTTGAACTATTTGTGGAATGATTCCCATCATCATGGGATATGTAGTGATGCTCAGATAATCAATGTTAGGTCCAGCCGCAACATTCATCCAAATACACATTGGTTCATCTTCGTCCTTACCTCATTACAATAAAATTAGTTGAACAATATAACTATGCATGGCTTGATTCACATCCCCATGGGATACTTAGGGACACCCAAAATCATTTTACTTGGTCTGTTCTGTAATGTTTTTAGATCTTTGTCCCCATTGGACCTATCATAGTCCATGAAACATGAGATTTACATATATGCGAGATTCCTTTTGAATTCACATGTGGTGTGTGTGGGCCTCCTCAAGCCTCATTCACATTGGGATTGTTATGCCACAACATGACTCAAATTACTCTTTGAGTTTTTCCATTATGGGAGAAACATTGTGACCTTAAACTAAGATTTAATTTCCACAATCCATGACATTAAACTATGACCCCACCCTAAAAAAGTACTGATCCCCATGATATTTATTGTATGGTTAAACTTCCTCTATAGAGAGGATTTACCCCACCAATATTGGTTTCCACTATGCTTTGTTTTTAGAACAAAGTACAGCTTGATTCACATGCTTATGAGATACATAGTGGAGCATATATTGTTTTTATTCATGACATACCATATGTTTATTAACCTTTTCCAGACCATTAGCGTTAGTTTATGTCCAAGGGTTGTGACCTTAAGTGTTATTCCATTCATCTTAGGATGTGTATGCAGTACGTGAGCCTTTATAGCCTCATTCACATTGGGTTTTACCCCTTACATGATGTGTCCATACCCTATGACTGACCATTTTCTATTTGTACACATAACATGACATAAAAAAGATTCCCATGGTTTCTGAAATATGTCCTTAATCTAGTTTCACACCTAGTTTTGAATCCCACTCTCTGATATTTCCATTATACACTTTGATTCCTCCTAGGTTTGGGTTTTTCATCATATTTCAAATCTAGATGGACACCCAAATGGTCATAATATCATGAAGATTATAGGACCTATCATCCCAGGCCAACACCATAATTGATATTTGGTAGAAAACAACAAATTATCGATATTGAACATATTAAGAAGTTGATTTCACATTTTTTTCACCCCATTCTAAATTAGTATGGTTTTCATACATGGGTTTAAAACATGGGAAATTGTAGACCCTTTTTATCCAGTTCCCCACTTCTTTAAATCCATGTATTTCTCAGCATAAATCATTTTAATATCCTTGTATAATGGCTGGATTTCATCCTTGGTTTCCCTCCTTGTGCTCACTCCCACAATAGAACCTTGTACCATGCCTTGTTTCCCACAGAGAGTATCCCTCACATGGGCATAGGATTTCTTGTAGGGTAGGTACTAATGTGGCAATGAAATATAATGGATCCTTGGTTCAAATTATATATCCTTAAACTAGTGGACTCTAGGTGATATGTGGTGTGGTTTTGGGCCTCATATTGATCGTTTCACATTTAGTTTACCTCTGAATACATCATATCTTTCTTCTCCACATCTATTTCTCGATACATGATTGGTATGCAAGCCTTAATGGGAAAATTCAGGTAGGGTCTCATTTCTCCACACCACACAAATACATTAGGAATATATATGTCCATAGTTAATGTTAAATTACTTTAAACTTCTTACCATGGTCTAGGATGTAAGACATCAAACTATATGCACCATCTCAACCATATGACAGAAAAATGTGGGACACATTCTAATTAAATTATGTTTATCTATACCATACAATGTCACTACTGTATGATGTTAATCTACATTCTCCTCATCCACACATTCATGAAGTAAAAATGAAAATCATCTGAGGCCTCACCCAAGAGGACTTCTCTAGTGATGTTGGTCATCAGTCACATAGTATCCATGTTCAACTATCACTTGACATTCGAGATGGTGCTCCCTTGGAAGATAGATTTGATCTTTGTTCATATTATTACGCCCACAATAGTGTCTTATAATCCATGGTGGTGTAATTATGAGGGTGTTGGAAGAAATTCAAATATTATATCACTCCATTTTAGGCTTCACACCCCCCTTTATTCAGATTATCAACAACTTCCACGTAAGATAGAACCCCATAATGGAATGGTGTCTTGACAAGGCCCACCTACCACCTCATTCCATTGTTCCAGAGGACATTGGGTGAGATTTTCGAATTGGTCCCATGTTTCTAACATGGTCAATGAAGACTTTTTTCCCCATTTATTCTATGAAATATCGATACTGGGTTCTGATTATGGTCTAATGGTGTATTATATTGTGATGTCACACCCATCATGTTTCATATTTATTTATATCATGATTCATATCTTCAATAATGATTTGTTCATATGGATTCAAATTCCCCTAGCTTTATATCTTTCATGCAATAGAGATATTTGGGAAAGACATTTTTACTACTTCAAGGGCTCTATTTACCAGCCCAACCTCCCTCAGCTCGAATACCATAGCGGTTATTCAATAATATAAGAACATGTGTGTTCGATGATAATATAACACTATCATACATAGTTAAAAATTACGTTCTAATCCCTTGATTCTCACATCGGGCATGACCCACATGATCTTGGGGATTGGTGATTTGTTGTCTCAAATATTACATTAATGTTTGATAATTGAAGAATTCAATAATTCTTTGATGAATTAAATTAATAGAATGAATATATTCAATTTCATAAGTTCCGTGAATTAGAACCCTTATGAATCATCCCCTTCAATGGATTTCTATAGATCCACCACCTTCTTGCATGTGGCATCCTGGGTCTGCTGTTGCCTTATAAGATCCCACTCTTTAACAACGACATTAGGAAAAATCTCATTATCCATGATATGAATAATTTCCTACTCATTTTATTGTTTTTCCACTTAATGGATTGCCTATTTTATATTTTCTTTGGATTCTTCCAGCTAGACCCTAAATCATACAAAATACTTGATTGGTTGGTAAAGAAAGTAGAACACCCATTCATCTTTTCATGTACGAATTAGAACTGTTGTTCAGCCTCCCAAGGCTTTCGGATTCTGTCAGTTTTATCCTTTCCATAGAGGGAATCCATGTATTGTTTTCCTTCCAGTATGTTCTTATCATGATATTCAAAGATCATCACAGGATGATTGTAATCATATTCTACTCAAGCACATTGACAATGTAGACAGTGCTAGAGTGACCTCATCTGGCCCACCCATTGTGTCTCTTTGGCCACAAAGAAATGATTGATATATTCTAGTCTAAACGATGAGACCTGATAGATTCGTAGACATCTCAAAATTTGCGTCTTCCAGTTCATTATGATCAATGATCTTATACTCTAAAAAATTTATAAGAAATATAGTATCTAGATCTTCCACTGGTATCCTCTCAAAGGGAATAGGATTTATGATGTGTGGATGACCATCTTAAAAATTGTATACCTCAAATAACCATCCTCCACCTACTTATAGATCTATCATTTCGGTGGTGTCACCCATATTCATGACCTCCTTATCACCTATTTCCATGTCTAGATCAGTATTGGAAATCAAACCCACATGAATGGGTATAGTTATAAGAGGAGCTCTTATGGATGCCCCTAAATCATTTGGTTTCAGGGCCTATATACATTCAAGAACTGCATGGGATAGAAACTTCAATCAACCTAATAAAAAATAGATAGGAATGAATCTATAAATGAAGAGTCTTATGGGATCTAAGCACTACAATATCTAGTTCCCATGTCACAGCTAGAATTTCCACTATTGGGGACCCTTAAGAACTTGTTACATCAATGATTCACACATGATCCTATTTAATTAAAGTATTTATAGCCCCCTTAACCATCCCAGATTTTTTACACCTCATCTAGGACTGGCTCATCTCCTAGATTAGATGTGCGTGTGGGATCATAAGAACTCCCCCTACATCAATTAGCACATTCCCACCTTCTAGAGTCTGGGATACATGATCATAACCTATGTTATCATGAAAAATATAATTTTATATTAGTGGATCCAAGTATTTAAAAAGATGATACGCTAATGATATATGTACGACATACTCATAGATACTCAATTAGACCCTAGTCACAGCCTTCAATCTCTCCCCTCTTTAGTGGACTCTCATGATTAGCCATTGTCCCTTAAGATTCACCACCAATAGGCTCTTTTTCATTAGAATCTTCTTCTTCTTCATCCTACTCTCTTTATTCTACATCATCATAATAATAATCATCATTATAATAATCATCATATATATCGTCCTTAGGCATCAGTTCTTCCAAATCATTCTATTGAACAAGAATCTCATTCACCAGGAAACGAGTTTCATCATCTTTTCCCCATTTGAATTCATAAATTTCCATCACTGTTAGATACACAAACCGCCACTGAAATTCCACCCTATCTGTGAACCAGATGTTCCCAATTTTGGGAATGTAAACCCCTTCTTCTTCAAATTTAAGCTATAAGTATTTCAGAATTATTTATTTTTTTCAGTATTTTACAGTCTTGTAAATATGTGGGGAAGATAGAATTAGTACTAGGTTGAATAAAATATTTAATGTTCACACATAGGGGGGGGGGGTCTTTTTACAGCATCTGATGTCACCTTTGATACCACCCACTTCATGTAGATGTGATACAAAACCACCTTGTTATGTCCTAGAAATTTTGCCTTCACCTTTCACATCCCACGATTTCGGGCATACCCCTTGAGTTGCAGCTCACCTACGTCCCTACGGATCTAGTGCTACAAATAATGGATCTAGTACTAAGATGCACCCAAAAAGATTACACTAGGATTTTCTATCATGAAATGTTTGTGATAATCCATTAATTTGATGACCTAAAAATTGATAGGCATTATCATGATGGTATCCCAAAATCCCACTGTTTAAATCATGAACCATAACTAGAGAAGGATTCTGGGGTGCCTCCCTTTGTGAACTGATGTATATGACTTCTTTGACACCATTATAAGGAATCCAAACTGTCTAATGAAGCATCATTGAATGTATGGGTTGTAGAGAATTTTTATGTCAATATGAGATACTGTTACACCACCATGGATGGATGAGGGTATTCTCCCAGCTCTATTGAACATCATAGAACATCCACCATCAAAACTAATGTAGGGATAATTGGATAAAAGATGAAATTTTCATGGTCACCAATTCATAGTTTGACCCCACAATTATTGATCATCATCAGCAAGGCCCCATCTATGTTTATTATGGATGGATTCAAGCCATTAACTTGAGGGAGGATAGCATTTTCAAATTTTTATATGCTAACATTAGCCATGATCTAAACATGTTTGATTTGGAATAGACCGTATATTCTCATGGGAGTTATTCCCATTGAAATTCATCAAATAATGATATAGTTCCATGAATGTTTAAGAAATCCCATGTCCACCCTGTTATGAGAAACAATGATTCTAACCATAACCAGTGTCCCAAGAAGGATTCCCATTCTGGTATCTTTTACCAGCAACATCAATCCACATAGGAAATTACCAACCAAGGAAGGGTTTCATACTGACGAGTTCTAGTCTCTGATGACATTATACCCCCCATGATTGATATTATTCCCCAGTAAGATCACCTAATATGATCTTTCCTTCACACTACGTGTCACCATTGGACACTACATCCCTCGACACAACAACCTCAAATTCTTTCCCTTTTACAAATAGGTCAATCCATGCTTGGAATGTGATTAATTTTAGGATATTTTTTATATGCAACTTCTCCATTACCACATCCAAGAGATACCATGACAAAATGGGTCCATGTTCTCTATACTCCTAGGTGTTATTATATTGAATGAAATTTTGATACTAATGTACCTAGAAAGGAATTACATCGATATATTGAACATCACATAGGATGTCACTGACCTACCTGTGGTGACAGTGAAAAATGTTTGTATCCAGAGACAATCAACTTAACAACTTTGCGTTCAGATCCTATTGATGATAAAAATATAATTGTGATTTCTATAATCCTAGGTATATTATGATATAGAAATGTTCCTATAAAAACTCAAAACATGTCTAGTATACCTAGTATGGCCATTCCCATGCATAGGTACTATTTCCCCTAGACCTCAAATCCCAATCTTTCCATGCCACACTGTCATTCATCATACTACTCTGAAAGGGGATAATGTAGTTGGAATAGAACTCCTCATCATCACATTTAACCTATACAACCATCCCAGTATTGACATTCATGAAATAGATAGCTATGTCCTAAAAATAATTGGTAGGATCATTATTTAAAGTGATTTCTTTTATAGTGGTTGTGTTCCCACAAGAACCATGACCGTGGTGAATAATTTAAAATCCCTATATGTTCCCCTCATTAGGTATTATGAAAATCCTTAATGGAAGGGTGTCACTGAGATGTTTCTGTTTCTACAACTATGTCATCATGCCCAAGTGCATCTAATTATCATATACCACTAACCAAGCATGAATTATTAGATTATTTTAGATCATTTCTTCCCTTCATGAGGAAATGGAATCATCAATCTTCTTAGTGGTCCACTTATTAACCATTTTGAACAAGTATAATAGTTTTCATAAAAAGTATAAAATACCGTGTCAAAAGAATGAATGATTGGGTAGGTTATGTGAAATAATAACCAAATAAAGTAAAGAAGTTCAATGAAATTAAGTTTTATGTGTAGAGGATCCAATATTATGTGGATGAGTTCACTCTTCTAATAAAAAAACAGGTACATGTACCATACATAGGGAACCTAAATATATAATGGCATCGACTAGCTATTTTACTTACACAGAAGTCATATTCAGAGCTAGGGGTGAGTTTTTCCACACACCCATGAATTGCATACATTGTTTGGTGTTTCCCCCAGTACTAGACCTTCTGTTCCCCTTTCATATTAGAGTTTTAGGGGGGCATTTTTTAGTGATTATTTTTTAAAAAGGCATCCAAGCTTATCATTGGATAAACCAGAAGCTTTTTTCAAATCAGGAAAGAATGATGAAAATTCTATGATAGAAGGGAGAGGGATCTAGGGTGTGGGTGCAAGACTGAAATCCATTCTCAAGATTGTTACACACTGAATGCAGTGTATGTTTCTCCATTACCATGAGCTCTTGGAGAATCAAAAAATGATGTCGTTCCCATGATGTTTTTATTGTGTAAAAATATGGTTATATATGCAAGGTCGTTTCACAATCAACATGATGTCATCAAGGCATTTTTATGCTCACTGAAGGCTATCCGCATGGAAGTATTATTCTACCCGAATAATATTCTTTTCTCTCACAAAATATTACTGCATATTAATACAAGGGTACCTATTTCTTTGGGGTGATCATCCATTTGTCAATCCATCACTCTTCTACAATTATGAATATTCCATGACATCATGGAATAGCATGGAACCCATAATGTAAAGGATATTACACAACATTACCCCTATGGTCCCCCCATCATGTGGTCCAACAAGGGATTGACCCCCTCCCACCTTCCTTTCTCCTAAGTCAATTGCATGAAAAATTAGCCTCTTTCATACAACCCCGGTCAAGATGAACAACCAATTTTGTGTTCCACCCATCCTTTTGCACACATCCATTCAATATTGCATGAACCCACTCTATAAGACTCAATGGGATACTTTTACAGTAAATCACCATGTACGACCCCCCCCTTGTGTGATAATTCCATGTATTGTGCTCACTTTCTATTTGTTATCCTCCAGGAATGTGGATACTGAATTGATGGACCCTCATGTGGTGTACCTTATAGTGGTTCCCTTCCAATTTTATTTTATTATAATCACAATAATGGATTTTGTTTGTTATTATAGACACACTAACATAGAATACTCTATCGACCACTCCAACACATTATTATCACCAATTATTTCTCATATTTCGATTCCCCTAGGGATGAGATGTATCAGCAATATAACCACATTGGTTGAGGAGTGAGTCCCCAAAATCTGAGTTGTAAGATGTTAAACTACCAAGAACCTACGTCCTCAACAAATGATGTTAAACTATGATATATCTATGTGTACAATGAATGTGATTTCCCTGTGAATGAGTGAATATAATTTCATCCTATACACATGAACAAATAATTGATTTACTTTTGGAGTGTACTGCTTCCCACATCTTCAAATCTCTATCCCACCCCCTTTGGGATT
The DNA here is from genome assembly GCA_963277665.1 of Viscum album. Taxonomy (NCBI): domain Eukaryota; kingdom Viridiplantae; phylum Streptophyta; class Magnoliopsida; order Santalales; family Viscaceae; genus Viscum; species Viscum album. Next base: position 1,862,674,207 of record OY728142.1, on the reverse strand, counting down.
TATCACCTTGTGTGTCTTAGGCAGTATCTACATAAAACCTAAAAACCATTTGATAGGATTCAATATGTATGAATGAAAAAGAAAAAACTATTCCACCTTTAAAATGAGATCCTTGTTGCATAAAAAGTCATCCACCATAGGAATCATCTATTCATAAGTTCCAAACTATACCTCTATGTTGTATCTTTCACAATGCGAATGTCTGGTGTGCTACTCCCTTTTGTTTCGATCACAGAGAATAACTCATGAGTGATTAGAGGTCTGTAATGACTATGTTACCCATACCCTTTCAAATGAGAATCCTTCCTGGAGTTATTCAAATTTCCCTAACTTCTGATGTATGACTGTTTTCATCACAAACATATAAATAGGGTACGTGGATGCCTCAAAAAAGCTAAATCCATACTAATTGTAAACTCGGTTTCAAACTTATAGGATTGTACCCTAAATATGTGACATCTTCACATTATGGGACCCGTCACCCAGATCCACCTCTATGGGGGGTTGTGATACATCCTCCGTCACCCACTACAACCATCATTCTTTCTGATTTTACCATGGGTTACTACGCTGTAGTAATATCATAACACCTACCACATTCCCCATTTCTAATTGGGCATCCCTCCGGGTGTAATCCAAAATGCCCCAATTTTAAATACAAGGAATTTTATTCCCAACCAAATAGGATATATTAGAAATCTCCTTACAGTTCAATCCACCCATAACAATCCATCCACTCTATGCAGTCCACATCAACCCTTTCATCAAAATCCATCCTGATTTTAACTTTGCCTCCATGTCCCACTAGACACACACCATAAATTTGGTCCATTATTAAATTTAAGCCTGGTCCACATAATCATTTACAATAGAATAACCCATGAAACTAACCATGTGTATTCCCGACACCAAACCCATTAAACATATGTTGGTTTTAATCCATTCATTCTCAACAGGGTATGCATGATGATTCTCTAAAGTTCATTCCCGAAGAATGGTAATCTTATGTGCCCATCATTGTGGTAAACCCCTCTGATCCATCCTCAAAAGTGTCCAAACCATCCATCATGGTGTGACACATTATATTTATGAGGCACACTTTTTAGGGTCTGTCTCTATAAGACTTATGATCCGTTCATCAAATAATCATTCCATGTATTCCTTCTTAGTGATTAACCTCTACAATCTACTTAAGTCAAGTGTCTTCATCAATCTCATTTGTCTCCAAAAGACATTAAACTAAAAACTGAACTATATTTTAACAAGGGTTACAAGGGAGAACCATTAAAGGCATACCTCTGGAATAAGATACACAATGATTGTTGTGGGATACTTTGGGTTCCATGCTCTTTAGAATCCATCCCATGTGGAATAAAACACAAGACCAATGTTCCAATGTCCAGATATTCGAGTGATTACCAACAAGACTACTGCCCTAAATGATGGGTTTTACCCTTTCATGACCTATTGTGATGTCTATAAAGATGTAGCACAATTATCTAGAATCTACAAAGAGATTGAACGTAGAATGAGTTTCATGAATGTGTGTTAATAATTTTAGGATATCAAGACAAAGAAACATGTTCTAAGGAGTAATCCATAGGAGGAATAGATATCACATCATCCCATTTCAATCAAGGAGAAATCACCTCCAAGAAAGTGATAAATTTTTCTTGCATTAGGAAAGAGATAATGTGGGGAACCAATATTATTCTTGTAGACAATAACAAATGATACGGACAGACCCCAATGTAAATAATTTCAAATCAGGTGTCAATTTAAAATTCACCATTGAGGTAACTATTTGTATTATAATCTTCTTTTTTAGGATATCTATATTCTCCACTAATGAAATCATATAATATATACTTCTTAAAATCCATATATTGTATAATCCACTACATATTTACGTAGTTTTTATATTTGTTTATATCTTTTCCAGTATTTATCAATTAAATCATAATAATAAATATCTAATATAATATATTATCTTATTTTTTTGATATATTTTTCTTCCCTAATTTTAAAAATGTATTTTAAAAAATTAATTTTTATTTACCCAAATAATTTATTAATGAAATATTATATTATAGTTTATTTTAAAAGGATATAATGGAATACTTCAATTGTTTTCAAACATGATAATTTTGTATCCTAACTATTGAAATAAAAAATTTAATTTTTAATTACAATTTATATGGAATTAATATAGAGACCCTCACTTTTCAAATTTAATAATTAGTTAAATTTTCACAAATACATAATCATTACAAAACAACAGGACCGAACACCATAATTGGTTTTGTGCATTTGTAAACATGGAAACATTAACACTTGTAAATAAATGAGCAACATATTCTACCACTAGGTTCATCATAAATAACACCCTTATTAGACACATCAAAAATAATAAATATCATCATAACCTTTTAGAATGGAAACATTAAAAGTGGTGAGCTCATATTATCAAAAAGTGTTAAAAAGAGAGAATTGTAATCATAAAAGGGGAATAAGGGTATGAGAATGTGATCTTGGTAATTGAAGATAATATCAAGCATATCAAAGATTAGAATAGGAATCAACAATAATTATTTGCAGTTAATAAGACAAAAATCATAACGATATATAGATAATAAGTATTGAGACCCTATCAATTTACGCATATCATTATATGATTTTATGCATATTTAAACATCATATTACAAGATAAGGATTGAAAAGTATAGTGCCTTGTATAATTAGGTACATAAATAAACATCAATAAATTTTTTTATTTAATATCCACATTGATCTCCTAACATCCATTATGCTCAAACATCAGCATAGATAACCTTGGGATAAAATGAACAAAGGGATGTGCTAAAAATATCAGTAATTTTATAATAATAATAATATATCCTAGAACATGGGAAATAAAAAAGGGATAAAATGAACAAAGGGATGTGCTAAAAATATCAGTAAGTGTATAATAATAATAATATATCCTAGAACATGGGAAATAAAAAAGGCATGGAAAATGATAAAAGGAATCATAACTTATAATTAATTGGAATATATTGGAATAGAACCAAAATAATGTGGATGAAAAATAAATCATGACTTTATCATGAGTCGAGACTCATTGCATATAGAGGAGTATAAGTCAAGGTTGACCTCCAAGACCATTTCACATAACATCACATGATACTAAACATTACCAAATTAATTGGAGTTATATCTAGGAACACCCAAAAAATGTTCATGAATATGCTTTCTACATAAATAATCATATATAGGTAATCAAGCATAACATAAATCATAGCTACATAAAAAAATGTTTATAATTATCATGTCAATAAGGAATTAAAAATAGGCATATGATAAAAGTGTCCATGAAAGAATGGATTTATAAAATACATGGACATTAATAAGGAAAAATAGGATTAGATAATGACAAGATAAGTCAAACTGGCATGATAAAATTCATAAAGTGTAATTGAGAATATTTAGAATTGATATGTATTATTGTTTTTTATGGAACCTATTAAATAACTTCTAAAACAAAATGTTAAATTATATTTTATATAAAACTATACGTGATCAATAAAATAATTGGAAATAAAAAAGAGTGATTTTAGAAATATTATTATTGCTCAAAAAAAATTTTATAGTAAAAATGGGTATGAATTTCAGATGTTCCCTAAAATTGGGTTCACATATTAGGAATAATTAAGTAAGAAACCTTTTAAAAAAATGAAAATCCTTTAAAAAATTATGAATTGATTTGGATACATGATGAAGGAACATATTTATAATATTTATAATATAAAAAATAAATAATTTCATTATGGTAATGATAGAGAATGTATAACCCAAAGGAATAATGGGTGTTTGGGTAGAATACCTAACCTTAAGTCTGAAGGTGTCCTTCACAAGTTCATAATGTCATGGATTATTAATTCATTAATAAATAATTCCATAAAATCTTCTACATGAGTTTTCTTTAGTATAACATAATATAGGTCATTTATAACCATTAATAAGGGTTAATAATTTCAATTTCATTGCATGGTAGCATTGATCTTCCTTGGTTTTAATGATTTGTTTACTTGTATACAAGTACGAAGGGTCATGTAAAGTTTGTTTAATTATTCATAATTGAACCATTAGTTATTAATGATCTTACTGTTTATAAATTGATATTATATCATTTGGTTTTATGAGATGATAATGAATCAGTAGATAAATAGTAAGTGATAATTGTTTGGGTTTATTTGGGTGGGTTTTCATTCAAAAAAACTCATTTTGTGTTATAAATTAATATCATTAGTAATTAATAATTCCAAAACCTTAACAAAGATATAATACATAAATTATATGCTTTTTAACCATAAAAATAGTTTCATGACCAGACCATGGAGAAGGTAATGGAAACTGACAACTTTATCATCCATGAACGTGATAACATAACACATCTTGGATGAGGTTTTCATTTTTTATATAAAATGAGGGGGACTGAAAGATGTTGATGAATTATTACATTAGAATAAAAAAATTATAATATATCCAGGGAACTAGAGTTATCATACCATTTGAATGAGGGGATTTTTTGAGAGAAAAAAAATAATGTAAATTGGAATGAAAATAAATGAATCGAAATGATGAATTTACCTATCGAATTAATCCACCCAGTGATGCTCTTTAGGGAAGAGATATTTGCCATTGGATAATAGCAGTAGAACATATATGTGAATAAGGGCTTGGGATGATATATGAGCATATTTTTAAAAAGTCATAAGACTTCAGAGGTGTGTGAAAAAGAGGAGGTGTGCAATTGTATTAATAGAGGAGGAGATAAGTGTTTTCTCACTATTTAATTCCTTTTTTTATTATTTTCTCAAGAAATGAAATAATGATGATTATTTATAATAAAAATAGTAATTATATCATGTAATTTTAGACCAATGGTGATTTAATCATCCATGAGTTAATGAATAGTGTATTTAACATATAATATATATATATACCATAAAGTATCGTATTTTATTTGGAACAAAAAATCCCAGAATTTCCTAAAAAATCCCAAAAAATCATTATAGCTATTTTTTCTGTGTTGAATTAAAAAATAGAAAATAATTTTGATATATATTTATATAATATGAGAAATTTAATTTCGTATTAATATCATAATTTACATGAAAAATTCAAACTTCAAAATAAAAACATCTTTTTCTAACATTTTTGAAGTATTATTTAAGGTATTATTAAATTATATTACAATAATAAGACAAAAAAAATATTATTTTATGAATACGTTTTATGAAAATAAATTTTCTTTTAATATATTAATATAATCATATAATTGTATTTATATATATATCACTTACACAAATACCAATGCTTAAATAATAATATTTTTGAATAATTATTTATAATATGATATAGTTAGTTCATATTTATTCTTATAAGATGTATAATTTTTTTATACTTTCATTGGTGATATTATAATTACATTGGATGGTTTACTATTCATAAGGGTGACATTACTATTCCTAAAGTCATGTAACTATTCCTACAGTATGTGTTCCTTAACATCATAGGATACAATTATTTTTACCTATTTTTATCTTATAAATATTTATTGTGATATATATGTAATATTATGTTATTATACAATGATACATATCTATTGGAAGGAATTTTCATTGAAAAATCATTGCTCAATCACATTCTTCCCCCCTTATGAAATTTCACTCTCAAAATTTTGTTGTACATTATTTGATGAAAATAGGTGTGGGTTCTTCTCCTTCGTCACTAAATCTTGTTCCAAAAATGCATTTTCATACCTATGGTTCCTCGATAGTACCTTGAACATGTTAGTAGTATTTTTTCATAGAACATTATCTCTACAATATATGATTCTCACTCGCTGCACTTCATAAGAAAGATCATTCTCCAACTATAACACTGCTAAATGCAATACATGTGATTGATCTAGTATGTACTTAATTATGATGGATACATGCAATTAATCAAGTACTATAGACATGGTTGTTTGGTGTTATAGTCGATAGCCCATAGCACCAACACTATCCAGAATCTCAAAGGGGATAATCTTCCTTGGACATTGATTTCCTTTCTTCCAAAGTCTCCTGACCTTCCTCCATGTAGATATGAATAGGAATACTATCGCTCCAACCACAACCAAAAAGTCTCATTAATGATTATATTCATATATCTTTTTAGGCTTTAGTAAGACATGATTTTTTTTCTAAATGGTTTTCACCTTCACAGCAATTTCATTGACAATTTTATGTCCATGAACTTACGTTTCTTAAACTCAACCTAGAATGTCGGTTTCCTACATCATTTACCATAAACGGCTTCATATGGAGTCATTTGTATATTGGAGTGGAAACTATTGTATTAAGAGAACTCAACTAGAGGAAAATGTTAGTCTAATCTTCCTTTGAGTCCATAAAACACACTCTCAACATGTCTTCCAGTTTCAAAATAGTTTACTCAGATTGGCCTCAGTTTAAGGTTGACATGTTCTAGCAAAGTTCAACTCAACTCTAAGAGCGTGATGGAGACATTTACAAAAAATCATGCTGAATTTCATATCCTGATTGGATACAAATGATAGTGGTACTACTTGTTGCCTTATCACCTCTTTGATATATATATATATATGTCCATTCAAGTAGATCCAATAATAAAATCCCTCAAATTTCAATAAAGTGAGATGTCTTTTTAAGATGATCTAAAATATCCCATATAACATCGTTTGTTATGGATTTCCTTGGAATTCGAATGAAAATTTACCTGATAATGTTATCCCAATTAATTTAATCCATGGTTTTTGAGCAATATAAAGTAAACATTATTGAATGACCATTGTGGATTTAGTGGAGTTAAATGAACAACAACCTGAGTTGTGTGGTAATATATTTATAAGCCCTAATGTTTCACCTTCGGAATCCCTTATTGTTTGTTAAGAATAATGATGGATCTATGTACATGTGTATTGTTTTTAGAGAAATTATAGATTTTTTGATATAGAACAAGTATCATCAACCTCACATTAATGACATATTCGATCAAATTCCTAGAGATCGTTATTTTTCAGTGATTCAGCATTATTATGGATATCATTAAATACTTGTAAATAACATAGTTATTCATAGGAAAAAATTTCTTATGAGGTATGGAAATTGAAATTTTACAATTACTCATTTTGGATGGACTAATGCACCATATATGACACGGTTCAAATTAATACAGAATTAAATAATTATTTTTATTTTTCATTTTCGTATTTATTGATGATATGATGTTTTAACCAAAAATCCATTAAGGCCATGATAATCACATTCGACTCATTTTTTTTAATATTATATAAAAATAGATTGATTAGAAATATTGTAAGTGAAATTTCTAGATAAATTTTGTTTATTTAGATGGACATACTTTTCCAAGGATGGAATTTATATTGATTTTTTTTTAAAAAAGGTAGTTAAATAATAGAGTAGATCCCTGAAACATACCAAGGAATATTGTTTCATTGGTTGAGGAGGTTAATAGATGAGTTTTGTTTAGAAAAAAATCATGATCAATTGACCCATTGAGGAAACTAACCTATAAAATGGTTTTTTATATTTATATAGAATGTGTTTTTTTATGAAAATTAAAGAGGAAATTGATGAATGATACAATTTTTAATCTACCACTTGTAAAATATGGATATGTGATATATAGTGATGCATCATTGAATGAACTGGGATGTGTCCTTATGCATAATGATAATGTTATTTCTTTTTCATGAAGGAATTTAAATACCCATAAATATTACAATACAACTCATGATGTTTAGTTAGAAGATGTAATATATTCTTTATACATAAATATATATAATCACTACAATGAATGAATTGACTGATAAATAGAATATAATATCCTTTAATAAATATTTTCATAAAAAGTTCTCTATATGAGGTAGTGTTGATGTCTTGAGCTACTCTAGGATTATTATTTCGGAATACAGTACCCCATTGGGAAGAAAAATAATGCAGTGGATGCATTAGTAATGAGAAATCATGGAATCCAAACCAAATTGTTAATTTACAGGGATCCTTTATTCAATGATTGATAAATATGGGTGTAGGAATTATTTTGGAAGTAGAAACATAACTCATATTTAGATTATTGAGAAACCATATGAAATAGAAATGATAATAAGTACGTATCCTGATGATGAGAATTTTCCAACAAAAATTTAGTCAACGAGTGATGGTAAATTGGAAGATATCATATATGAATTTGGTGTAATGACATTTGGAAAGTGGATATCTATTCCATACATTACTAAGATAAAAAGTTAATTATTATATTATTCTCGCATCTAAAATTTTTAAATACACCATCACAACACCATGATGTATATGTATTTTAAGGATCATTTTTGGGGGATAATATCATGTTAGTGAATTAATGATTATGTATCATGATACATAGGTTTTATAATGTTTATGTAACGCCCTGACCCCAGAAGCCCAAAGTCAGTGCATTATTACATATCATTGTCATGATCACAAAATATCACGTCTCAAAAGGCCGATTAGTTAAGTAGACATGGAAGTACAAGATACATTCATATGGTTTAAATTACATCATAAAATGGAAAACAACAATGAAATTGTTTCCATAGAAAACACTGAGATCTCATACACTATCCCAACAAGTCTTTCATAATGTACTTTATTTTCATCCTAGGAAAAATAAAATATAGAAAGAGGAGCTCAGATGCTCAGTAAGTATAACAATATAGCGGAATCTTTAATAAATAAGCACAAAAATTTAAGGCAATGTGTAAGTCTAAAACAAAATCCTTTTAAACTTAAACATCAGCAAAATATAAAATTGATAAAATCAAATAATGCCATTTACTTATTCACATGGATATTCTACTGGTCGAATAATAACATTCAATATCAATAGCCACTTTTATAATGGTGTAATTCCTAATGCCAGACTTTCATAACCACATAGTCAAGGCCTTGTGTGAAGACTAGAAAAAATATTTTTCCAAGGCCTTGTTCCAAGACACTATTTTGTCTCTTGAGACCTACTGATCCATCGAGGAGATATAGCGGGCTCCACCCTTCACTTAATAAGTCCAATTCATTCCTCATATGAAAAGGATTAATCATAATATAAACATTCATATGAAAACCAGCATATGAAATGTAAATACTTTGTCCTTAAACCATGAATTTTTTAAAAATAACACATCCATAATCAGACATATCACAAAACCTTCAATATAATATAGATGTTTTTTATTATAATAAATCAACTTCAACATGATTAAAATCCATCAAAGGATGTTGACATAGATGATATCAAAACCATTTTAGATAAATATCGCTTTCTATTTTGAAATCATTTAAGAAAAAATATATTTTTAAAATATTGTTATAATATTTTAAGGGAAGCAGTGCTGATATTATATTGGTGTAAAATAGACATACCCACTATATAAAAAAAGACGTTCTTACCTTAATTTTTTCGAAAAGGTTAAAAAGTACGTTTTATGGAAAACAACTGAAAGATTCCTTTCAATTTTTTTTATAAAAATCCAATCAATGGTATAAATGAATTTAAACCATAGTTGATTAATTAGTAAAAATGCTTTGGAATAAATTTTTATGAAACATGGATGTGGATGATAAAGAGGTCCCAGTAGATACTTACATAAAAATAACCTTGAATAATAAATAGATTTTGAAATTAACCCTTACCTGTTAATTTTCCATGGTTGAGGGTAGGTTAAACTCTTGTATAATTTTGAAATAATTTTTATTAAATTATAAAATAATCATATACATTAATATGATATCATATACGATATTTTAACATTTCTTTGTCAATACTATCTTAGTATTATCATCATTTCAGGTGTTATCAGATTCGTTTTACTTTATAAGAATTGTTAGATAAATAATATTTTTTATGGATAGGGTATATCTTATTCATATTTAAAATGATATTATTTCTTTAAACATTATTTTTAACCATCTATGGAAAATTAGTCTTGAATGGATACGATGGGTAATGACTCTCATCACGTTCATGGAGACGGTAATCCGTACCTACGCATGAGTGAAAATATCATTCTTTTGACATTAAAATAATATATAATTGGATGGTATATCATATATAACTAATCATTAACATGTTATATTTATTATTTACATCAATTAAAAATCATTATTATACCCATCCCAATAATAATGTATTGAATAACAATTACACCACGACGTGGAGACGGTAATCTGTACATATGCATGTATGGTGACATGTCATTCAAAGGATGGATAGAATAATGAATATGGTTTTAAAATATTTATAATTACATAACAGTATATATATTATAGAAGAGTTATTATTTTAGAATGAAAATAAAAAAGAAAGAGGATGTGGAAGAAGAAAAGAACTTGAAATAGGTGATGAAATATTTACCTCTTCTTTGTGTTTTTCTTTTGATTTGATCAAAAGGGGTCAATAGGTTGGATTTATGACTAATTTTTGGCCTCTAAGACTAAGGGAGGATATTTGATAGGGTATATGGGTAGGGGTTGGCTGAGACAAAAGGCTTTGAAGATGTGAAATTGAGGGACGTGGAAGTTCACTTTTATAAGAGGGGTTAGGGGATCCTTAGGAAAAGATAAAAATGTAATTTTATAATAATATTATTTTAGGTTTCTAAATGATCCAAAATTAATTATTTAAAGGATAAGGTAGTAATGGGTCTAAAACCACTCAACCAATAGGTTTTATATAGTTTTCTGTTAGTATATTAACATTATTGTTTAGATTTATCTCCTAGTTAAATAGTTTGTCATTTGCAATGTCTCTTTGTATTTTAAATTATACAGTTGATAAACTTACTATAATCTTCAAAGAGAATCCCAAGTGGTTTACTAATGATACACATATCATTATATAAGTAATTTGGATGATCCTTATTTTTTTAGGAATATTTTATCAATTAATAATATAATATTTCTTTTAAAAACTCCTTTATGTCCATTTTCAGAGTATTTAATAATTGTTTTTTTAAGTCCTAAAAACTTAATTAATTCAAAATGAATTAATTTAATCAATCCTAAAATGTCATATTAAACTATAAAATTAGTGGATAGAATCAAAAATTTCAAATTATATTTATTTTAACATTTATAATACCATTTATTTGATTCTTTCATTAATAAGAAAAATACCTCATCGCCATTCTATCATAAATAAATTTAATTATTCAATGTCTAAAAATTATAAATAAAATACCATTATCTAGGAAAGAGTTTTACCTTTCTGTTTAATATTTATAGCCAAGGAGATAACATGTATACCTCATGTAAAATTGTTTTACTAAAAGCTATACACTTATATCATTTTTGTATTTACTTTAACTTAATTAATATAAAGTGTCATTATCACTTAAAAGTAGCTCCATGGGGTCCCAATATCAATCCAATGATTCCTTGGTCGGAAATTTGTCATATAATAGGGTTAGGACTCATTTTAGGGTAATTTATTATTATTATAAAATAATTTTATTACCCTTATTTACTGGATTTACACTTTAACTAAGATAAATAAAATATTTACCGAATTAAATATTTAAAATGTCTAAAAATAAAAGATACCTATTTACACAATTTTGACCTTCTAATTACAAATATGGAATCCATTTTTCTAAATTCAAAACAAATAATTGGAAGAAATTAATTTAATATTAAATCCCATTGTCAAAACAAAAAGCTTTTTTTCAAGAAATAATAACTATCAAAAGATTGACACTTTCTTTTGTCCAGTTTAAATGTTAAATTACATCCAATGACCAAAATTATATTTAATGGTAAAAATATAATATAATTATATTTTAAAACCACTCAATATTATAATTTATCACTATAAATTATTTTTATTAAAAAATATGTTTATAATTAAAATTTAGTATTTTTCACTATTCATTAAAACTCAATATTTTCATAAAAATAACGAAAATTCACCCTAAGATAATTTCGATACTCCAAATCCCAAAATGAAGTCAATTTCAAATTATATAATTGATAAAATTTCAAAAAGTGGGTATTACTATTCAAAATGGATAGTTTGATTGGTTGTGGTGCGTTAAATCTCGGAGTTGGGTACAACACACACTCTTGTATTATTCAAAGTGAAGCATACCATGGAAGCTTGGGGTGTTACATTCTCATTTCCTTAAAATAATTTTATCCTAAAAATTTCTAGAATATTACTGTATAAAAAGACTCAGGTGGTTCTTCATCATATGTTTCTCGGGTTCCCACGTTGCCTATTCCATCTTATGGTTTCTCCATAGAAATTTTACCAGAAAAGTTGTCTAGTTATTCGGTACATATTCTCTTGTATCAAGAATCAGGATAGGCTCTTTTAAATAAGATAGATCAGGTTCCAATTCTAATTCATCATTGGTGAGTACATGTGTTGGGTCATGCATGTATTTTCATAATAATGATACGTGGAATACAGCGTGAACTTTGGAGAGACATGGCAGTTTTACGAAATGGTAAGCTGCAACCCCAATATGTTCTAGAATTTCTAAAGGTTTGATGTATCCGAGACTCAATTTAAACTTCTTACTGAAACGTATAACATCCTTCCATGGAGATACCTTTAATAAAACATGATCTCCTACATGAAATTCCAAATCCAACCTTTGGTTATCGGCATAGCTCTTCTGCCTACATTGAGCTTCTATAATGTGGGTTAGGATTAGCTTCACCTTTTCCATCGTTTCCTCTACATTTTCTGGGCCTATGGGTTTTCTTTCACCAACATCATCCTAACAGGTATGTGTGAGACGTCTCTTTCCATATAACGCTTCATATGGTGCCATCTGAATACATAAATGGAAGCTATTGGTATAGGAAAATTATACCAAAGGTAAATATTGATACCACATAACTTGAAAGTAATGTGAGCATGATCTCAACATGTTCTCTAAGGTTTGAATAGTCCGTTTTGATTGTTCATAAATTTGGGGGTGTTAGGCAGTGCTCAAACGAAGTTAAGTATCCAGGTCTTTCTAAATACTTTTCTAGAATATTGATGTAAAACGGGGATCACGATCAGAAACAATTGATAATGGTACTCCAAGAAGTCATAAAACTTCATTAATATATAGTCATGCTAATCATTGAAGTGGTAAACCTTCTCTATATCAAGAAAATGTACTGACTTGGTAAGACGATCAACAATGACCCATATTGAATCATTCTTTCTAAGAGTCTTTTGTAGTCACAGGACTATTCCATCTTAATATTATCTAATTTCCACTCAGGTATGGGTGAGGTTTCAAAACTCTTCTAGGCTGTTGCCTTCGAGCTTTCACTTATTGAAAACCCATACATCTTGACAAAAAATCATCACTCTCCTTCTTCATGTTGTTTCAATAACAATGTTACTTCAAATCATTGTAAATTTTGGTTCTCCTAGGGTGTATAGAGAAATGGGAACTATGAGAATCATTAAACAATTCTTTTTTTAGATCATGTATACGGGTACACAAAGTCTCATCCGAAATTTAAAAATTTCATCTTTATATATGATGTAACTCAATTTCCAATAATTCATAGCTTTAATGTTATTTTGAAACTCCTCATCATCAACCTGATAACTTTTTATCATTTCTAGTAAATATGGTTTGGCAAAAATTTTAAAAATCATTGTTGCTTAACCTTCCATGGTTATTCCCATATCCATCTTTACTGGATCCATGAATATAAGATTCCTTTTCAAATATCATCTTCATCAAAACTACATGATCTTTTCTGCTCAAAGCATCAACCACCTTATTTTCCTTCTCTGGATGGTCGTGAATCATGGAATCATAATCCTTGAGTAGTTCAAGACATATCCTTTGCCTCATGTTGAGTTCATTTTGTGAGAAAATATACTTCAAACTCTTGTGATTAGTATATATGTCAATTTTTTCACCATTGAGATAGTATCTCCAAATCATCAAAGTAGATATTACAGCTGCTAAATCAAGATCATGAATATGATAGTTTTTATCATTAATTTTTAGCTGTCGTGATTCATAGGCAATAACCCTATCGTTCTACTTAACGACACAACCAAGTCCTTTCTTTGAATCATCACTATAAATAACAAACCAATCATTCCCTGATGGTATAGTCAATATATGAGCATTGACTAATATTATCTTTAGTTCCTCAAAATATTCTTCACACTCTTTTGTCAAAACAAATTTAACCCCTTTATGTGTGATCTTTGTTAATGGTTCAGCCAACAAGGCAAAATTCTGGACGAAACATTGATAATAACCTACTAAACCAATAAAACTGTGTACCTTGGTAATACTGGTTGGTGCTGGCCATTCTTGGATTGCTCTTGCCTTGGAAGGATCCACGTAGATTCCATCCTTTGAGACAATATGGCCAGGAAAAGAAAACTACTGAAGCCAAAATTCACACTTTCTAAACATCCCATATAATTCGTGTCTTATAAGAGTCATCAGGATATTGCACAAGTGTTTTTTATGATCTTCATAGATATTGGAGTATACAATTATATCATCAATAAATACCACTAAAATGTCATCATGATATTCCTTGAAAACTATATTCATTATATCGATGAATATATAGCGTTCATTAGTCAATCCGGAAGGCATTACTGTAAACTCGTAATGCTTCTAACTAGTTCAAAATGTTTTTTTTCGGAATGTCTTCCTTCCTCACACACAATTGATGATATCCAGAAAGTAGGTCAATCTTTGAAATATATTGAGCTCCAGGAATTTGGTCGAATAAATCATCAATGTGAGTTAGGGGATACTAGTTCTTTATTGTTATAGCATTGATCTTTTTGTTTCCAATGCCCATCCTCATAGATCCATCTTTATTAATAATAAAAGGATATGTGCTACCCATGGAGAAACACTTGGGAAAATAAATACCTTATTAGTCAATTTACCATGTTGTTTCTTAAGTTCCACTAATTATACAGTGGCCATTCTGTAAGGGGACTTCGATATGGGCATTGAAGCAGAAATTAAATCAACAGAAAACTCAATTTCTGATTCTTGAGGATTTCCAAGTAAATCCTCTGGAAACACATCAAAAAATTCTTTCACAATAGGTAAATCCTATATTTGAACATTACCTTACTCACCCATAGTTATTTCATTCTCTTCCTCCCCAATAATTGAATTTATTTGAGCTACTGGGGGTGGATCGAGATACGAATTAAGTTGTGATGATTATTCTCTAAAGATAAGGTATTAATTATCATCATCAAAAAAAAAATAGTAACCTCATTCTACTTATAATAAATTTTTTTATCTGGGTTTGAATGCAAGTCCATATATAGGATTATATCAAATTAAATCATTTTTATGATGATGATATCAGAAGATAAAGAACGTTTATATACCCAATTGGGGACTGATTCAAAAAACTTTTTTGCAATGATAATTCCCTTAGAAGTTTTGACTGACAACTCCCTTGTTAAATAAAATTAGAAATTTATAATTTTCATAGAAACCTAGGATGATATGAAACAAAGTGATGATCCAGAATCAAATAAAGTATTTACTTAACTTGAGGAAACCATTAAATTACCAGCCACTACATCTTTAGGAGCTTCTACCTTAGCAGTAGTGATCGCATAAACTTGTTCTTGATCCCTTGGCTTTTTTTGAGTTGTATTCCCATGACACTTATGACAATAATTCGTATAATTCCCCCTTTATCTACAACTGTAGCATTCATCATTGACAACCTCTTTCTTCCCCTTGCAATCATGAGCATGGTGGACTTTATCACCACACTTGTAACAGACTCCCATTCTTTTCAGGAAAGTACCAGGGTCGTTCTTCCCACATTTATTGTAGG
This sequence comes from Viscum album, assembly GCA_963277665.1. Classification (NCBI taxonomy): domain Eukaryota; kingdom Viridiplantae; phylum Streptophyta; class Magnoliopsida; order Santalales; family Viscaceae; genus Viscum; species Viscum album. Next base: position 1,862,658,263 of record OY728142.1, on the reverse strand, counting down.
TTGGATATTATACTTTTCCATTCTTCCACTTATTTCAATTTATAATGTGTTTATATGATCTATTATTCTATTTATTTTCTTTAAATTCATATAACATAGAGAATTCCTTTTTTGTCTTGATAGCACATGAGAAAATATATTCAAATGATGAGAAGGATTGTGAGTCGAATTCTCAAAGAAGAAATGGTTTTAACCCATCAATGAAAGAATCAATATCACTTCTTGGGTTACATTTATAATCTACAACATTCCTTGCTAACCTGTTAATTTTAGCTTTATACTTTGCTACATTCTTATCCTCCTTTTTCCTCAGTCTCAATAATTACCATTCCATATTAGCTCGATGGTCATGAGGAAAGTATTTTTCTATGAACATTTCATTAAACTCCCTCCATTAAATATTTTATATTTCATCATCTTCTTCTGTGTTTTTAATTAGTGACCACCATTGTTCAGCATATCCAGTGAGGCAGTGAACTGTTACGATAACTTTTTCCCTTTCTCTACTCCCCAATGCATGGAATATTTTCTCTAAAGAATTTATCCATTTCTCAGCTACTAGTGGATTTTTACACCCATTAAATGTTGGTGGTTATTTCCTCATGAAGTGATCAAACATTGATCCTCCACACTGTGGATTAGAGTGCTTCATATGGGTAAGGTTATTATTCATAACCTGAGTGAGTTTTCCCAATATTGTGATAAGATGATTTGCACAAATTTTATCACCATCTCTACTATAATTATCTTGAGAAGGAGGTAAATCCCTACAAGGAGTGTGTGTATTGATACGACTTCCATACCTACCACTAGGCTCCATTTCAAAACAATGTCCTAAACTAGATTATTCTATGAATCACAATACATAAATCCAATCTTTTAAAACACTTAATATAAATTGAACAGTTTATGAATATAATCCATAATAATAATAAATTTTTTCTTTAAGGAAGTATATAATCATAAAACCTTCATAATGGTTTTTAAATAAAATTATAATTATCCTATGAATTTCCCCCGAGAGTGTCGTAACCATGAGTGCAGCAAGGCTCGTTGTCGTGCACTAGTTCCCATTTTAGTCTAGCTCAAAGTGGTGTTTTTGTGTTTTACCCCTAGGTACATCTCTTCCAGAGCCGCCTCCAGACATGGATGTATTTTTTTGGAAAACTCACAAAATCTCTATAATACCAAAATTATTGGAAGTTATTCTATAATAATCCTCAATGTCTATCTTAGGGCTATGTACTCTAATATGAGTTTATCTAAATCTAGATTCCAAGGTTTGTACTAAATTTTCTATGAAACCAACTGTAATTCCCCGACCCTAGATGCCCATAGTCATTGTATTATTATATATCATTGTCATGATCAAAAATTATTATGTCTCGAAAGACTGATTAGTTTAGCAGCCTTGGAAGTACTAGATAAATTCATATTGTTTAAATTACATCATAAAATGGAAAACTACAACAACATTGTTTCCATAGACAACACAAAGATCCCATAGACAAATCCTGTAGATCAGTCAAAATATACTTCTTCGTATCCTAGGAAAAATAATACATAGAAAGTGGTGAGCTTAGATGCTCAATAACAATAACAATATAGAGGAAACTTTCATAAATATGCATTGAAATTTAATGCAGTTTATAATACTAAAACAAAGGCCTTTTAAACATGAAATTTAGAATAATATGGAAAAGATAAAATCAAATAATTCAATTTACTTATTCACATTTATATTATACTAGTCTAATAATCACATGCAATATCAATATCCATTTTCATAATGATGGAATGCATATTGACAGACTTTCAAAACCACACAGTCAAAGCCTTCTGCCAAGACTAGAAATAAGATATTGTCAGGGCCTTATGCGAAGACACTAGTTTGTCTCATGAGACATACTAATGCATCAAAGAGCTATAGCGGGCTCCACCCATCACTTACTAAGTCCAAATAATTATTCATATGAAAAGTTTTAAACATAATATAAGCATTCATATTAAAACTAGCATAAGAAATGTCAATAATTTATCCATAAACCATGAATTGTTGAAAAATTTCACATCCACAGTCAAACATATCAAAAATACTTCAATGCCATATGGATGTTTTGTATCATAATAAATCAACTTCAATAAGCTTAAAATCCATGAAATGCTTTTGACATAGATGAAATCAAAACCTTTTTTTAGAGAAATACCTCTTTCAATTTTGAAATCATTTAGGAATAAATTTATTTTGAAAATACTATTATAAGCGTGTAAGAAATTATTTGATGACATTATAATGGTGAAAAATAGCCACAACATCTGTATAAAAAGGATATTCTTACCTTAAATTTTTCGAAAAGGTAAAATAGTACATTGTTTGGAAAACAACGGAAAGATTCCGTTCAAACCATTTTATAAAAATTCAAACAAGGGTAATAACGACTTCAAACCATAATATGGTAAATGGTAAAAATGTTTTGGAATACATTTTTATGAAACACTGATGTGGATGATAAAGAGGTCCTAGTAGATACTTACATAAAAACAAACTCATATAATAAAGAGATTGTGAAATTACCCATTATCTTGTAGTTTTCCTTGTTCGAGGGTAGGTTAACCTCCTGTATAATGGTGAAATAATTGTTATAAAATTTAACAATAATTATATACATTAATATGATATCATATATGATATTTTAACTTTTCTTTGGTAAAAATATATTTGGATTATTGTCGTTTCGGGTGTTAACTGAATTATTTTCCTCTGTATGATTTGTTACGTAAGTCATGCTTGTTATGGATGGGATGTGTCTTATTAAAATTTTGAATGATATTAAGTCTTTAAAAATTATTTTTAATCATCTAAATAAAGTTATTCTTGAATGGATATGATGGGGAATTAATCTCATCGCATTCGTGGAGATGGTAATTCGTACTAACGCACGAGTGACAATATAATACTTTTGACATTAAAATAATATTTAATTGGATGGTATATCATATATAAAGAATCATTATAATGTTATATTTATTATTTAAATCAATTAAACATCATTATTATACCCATCCTAATAATAATGTATTGAATAACAAATACTCCACGACATGGAGATGTTAAGTCGTACGTATGCACGTATAATAACATGTCATTCAAAGGATGTAAAGAATAATGAATATCTTTGTACCGTATTTATAATAAAAATCATAGTATATATAATATACTAGATTTTTTATTTTATAATTGAAATAACAATGAAAGTGGATGTGGAAGAAGAATAGAACTTGAAATATTTGATGAAATATTTACTTCTTCTTTGCATTCTTCCTTTTGATTTGATAAAAATGGATCCTTAGGATGGATTTACGACTAAAAGAAGGCCTATATGATGAAGGTAGGATAGTTGAAAGGGTATTTAGATAGGGTTTGGATGAGCCAAAAGGTTTTGATGATGTGAATTTGAGGGAAAAAGAAGTTCCCTTTTATAAGTGGGGACAGGGGCACCTTAGGAAAAGATAAAAATATTATTTTATAATAAAATTATTTTTGGTTTATAATTTCTCAAAAATTAATTATTTAAATTATAAGGTGGGTATGGGTTGAAAAAAACTAATCCAATAGCGTTTTGTAATGTTTGGGTAAGTATATTAACTTTATCCTTTAGATTTAACTCTAAGTTAAGTAGTTTGACATTTACCATGTCACTTTGTATTTTATATTATATGGTTAATAAGAATTTAATAAACCTCCATGATAAACCCCAAGTGGATCATTAACGATACACCTATCATTATATAATTCATTTTTCTGATCCTTAGATTTTATGGAATATTATATCAATTAATAATATAATATTTGTTCTAAAAACTCCTTTATGTCAATTTTGAAACTATTTAATAATTAGTTTTTGATAAAGTCCTACAGACTTTATAAATTATAAATAAATTTATCTAATAAATCCTAACATGTCATATTAACCTATAAAATTAGTGGATGGAATCAAAAATTTCAAATTATATATATTTTAACGTTTATAATACCATTTATTTTATTCTTTAATTAATAATGAAAATACAACATCATCATTGTGTCATAAATAAATTTAATTATTCAATGCCTAAAAATAATAAATAAAATATCCTTATTTATGAACTATTTTTAGCTTTATAATTAATATTAATAGTCGAACAGATAACATATATTACCCAATGTGATTTTTTTCTAAAATAGTTATGCTTATGTCGTTTTTGTATTATTACTTTAACTTAATTAATACTATGTGTCATTATAAGATACTAATGGCTCCATGGGGTCCCAAAATCAACCCCAATATGACCATGGTTGAAAAACTATCATCCAATAGTGTTAGGACATGTGTTAGGGTTATTAATTATAGTTATAATATTATAATTTACCCTTATATTCTGGAATTACCCTCTAAACATGTAAATAAAATATTTACCTAAGTAATTATTCAAAATTTCTAAAAATTAAAGTAACCTATTTAATCAATTTGGAAGTCATGAATTAGCTAATCCATATTTCAAAATTAAAAACACTTAAGTGGATTAAATTAATTTAAAATTAATTCTTGTTGTCAATAAAAAACGAGTTTTTAAGAAATAATAGCCATTAAAAGATTGACACTTTCTTATGTCCAGTTTAAATGTTAAATTACGTCTAATGAGAAAAATTTTATTAAATGGTAAAAATATAATCTAATTATATTTTAAAACCGTTCGATAGTATAATTTATCCCAGTAAATTATTTTGATTAAAATTTTGTTTTTAATTAAAATTTGGTATTATTCACAATTCATCAAAACCAAATGTTTTGAAAAAAAATACCAAAAATTCACCGTAAGATAATTTTGATACACCAAATCTAAAAATGAAGCCCATTTTGAAAGATAAAATTGATAAACTTTAAAAAATTTGGTATTACTATTCATAATGACTATTTCGATTGGTTGTGGTATGTTAGAAATCGAAGTTTCATACAACACACACTATTGTATTATTCAATGAGAAGTATACCATGGAAGCTTGGGATGTTACAATTTAGGGATGAGATATAACTTTGTTGAGGTGTCATGAAAAATAAACAAATTTTAATATTGAAATGGGATTAGATTATTGGGGGCTTTATAAATTTATTGTCAAAGACTCATAAAAATGATTCAATATAGGTTATCATTGATATTTTTACCAAATAAGAGAATTACCATTCAATAATAGAATATTTATCTATTCTGAGTGATGAAATAAAATATAAAAATGAATTAAAAATACCTAATGTAAAAAAAATTGTTTTTGATCATAATACCAAATTAACATAGAAACTATATAAAATTCTTCAAAAGGTTCTTGATATAGATCTTTATTTGATCCCACCTACCATCCTCAAACTAATTGATCGTACCAGAAGACTATTCAACCATTATAAGAGATGGTGAAATCATGATCACATTGGTTTCGAGGTATGTGGCATCAGTATTTAGATTTGGTATATTTTTTCTATAATAATTGGTTCAATTAAAGTATTAAAATAGAATTGTATAAATCATTATTTTGAAAAATAAGTTTTACTCCAATGTGTAGGGACAAAGTTGGTGAAATTAAGATTGTTGGACCAAAAATTATGGATGAATAATGAAAACATTAAATAATATTTAGACGTTGATTTATGTAACTCAATATTGGAAAAAAATTATTCAAACAAATGGAATAAGTATTATTAATTTCAAGTGGGAGAACATGTTTTCATTAAAGTATCCATGTGAAAGTGTGTTATAAGATTCTATAAAAATAGAAATAAACCCCATATTTATTAACACTTTAAGATTTTATAAATTGTTAAATATTTGGATTACCAATTAAAAATTCCACCAAGTATCTCTAAATTACATTATTTTATCTCTATATCATTGAGGAAGTGAATTTTAGACGAAACACATGTCCTTAACTATAATGAAATTAAATTGGATCATGATCTATGTTAAATTGAAGACACTTTCTAAATTCTAAAAAATTAAGGTATGAGTTATATAATCAAATGGATATAATTTTAATGGTATATTGGACAAATAATAATATCAAGGAAGCAATGCGGGAACCTGAGTATGTTATGGAGAATAACCACCCTCCATTGATTAGAATATAAGAAACATAGAAAATCAAGGGATAATCATTTTATATGAGTGAATAATTTAACAAATGAGCTTAAATTATTGTAACCTAACAATTTATTTTAATAAAACTATAATAATAAGTATATTTTAATATTTCATGGCATATAAATTCTATTTTCATAGGATGAATATCGATTTTAAACTTGGTCAAAATAAACTAGGAAAGAGTAATTGTAATTTTCGATTAGAATTGAGCATTAATGAATGATTAAAAATGTATTATCTATAATTTCATAAATTTTATACTAAATTTTCATAATATGGATAAATATACAAGGGTTTAATATTAATTTTTCTATAAATAATTCTATGTTTATTTGGTTGTAAAAGAGATAATTTTGAGAAAACCATTTTTAAATTTTTGTTGCTTTTTCATCTTAATTAATTAAAATAATTTATAGTAATAAATTATTTTATTAAAATTTATATATCACGTATTAAAAATATGAATCTAAATACATATGAAGATGAAGAATAGTATCCTAGAAAATTTAGTATCTTCATATAGTTGAAAATTACATTTCATGAAAAATAGTATTCAACATATTTTCCAGGTAAATTTTCAAATTAAATTACACCAATACAATGAAATGAATTAGATAAAATGTATTAAATATATGTGGTAATAATTTTAAAAGTTTTATATGACTCTAATTTTATATATAATCATAATATATAGTAACTACCATAAAACCTCATCGCACCTGTTAACGTTAAAAAATATTTTTAGAGGGAATATTCTTGAATTTTATATGTTGAAATGACCCAAAAATATTCAAAATCACCATTTGTTTGATTTATTTCAACCATACCATTATCATATTTGATTATGATTAATATTGGATCCATATTCTTATTAATTGGAAATTATATTATTTTTTAAACTTATAAAATTTACCGGGGTTCCACTCAACACAATTATTAAAAGGTGCCTCCTCCAATCATTCCATCAAACCCCATAAGAAATATTGTTTGAAAAATACATTCGTAAATATTTAAATAAAATCATTCTATATGATCTAGTACTAATGGTACTCCCAAAACTAAATCCATGGGGTTCACAATAAGAGATACAAATTAGGTTTTTCTATGGTCTGTCAGTCATGTCCACCAAGCTTTTTTTTATTTTACCTATATAATTATTTAATAAAAAATAAAATATTGAAAAAACTATATAACATATCATATAATTTTTTATGTTTATGGAATAATATGTACCCTTATTGTTATCTATTGTAAGGAAAAATAATCGCTTGCATGTAAAGTGGGAAACCACCTCATGAACCAATGCCATATTATTTCCATCACAAACCCACTTGGATTGTCATAATCATGGAAATAATAAATAATTATAATAATTTTAACATATTGTTTATTATTTAAATTTCATATATCATATAATTTCTTACCCTTTTACCCATTAAGGAAATGATGTCGTCACTCGTTTTTCTGTATGGATTACCATCTCTACGAAGTGATGTGATTAATTTTCTATGTCCAAATTTCAATATTGTTTATTTACATATATATAAAGAGAAAATAATCTATTTATAACATTAATATCAATATAATTATTATAGAATGATATCCTATTCTGAATAACCATATATTCTAGGAAAAAAACATTTATGAGAAAATGAAGTAGTTAACACCTAAAAATGGTAACAATAAAATATTATTATTGAATATGTTATATGATGTTACATTTGGATCATAAAAAATATTATTATAAAATTTTTAAAACCAGTACAAATTATTTTAATCACTTTTAATTGAAGGGAACTTAGAAGATATGGATTTCATCCTAATTCCCACTCAATGGAGACATATTTGGTATTGGAAAAGAATTCACTTTTATGTGGTGTATATACTTCATTCTATATTTCATTTACATAAAATTATATTTATTCATGACGATTAACAATTTAAACTGATGATTAATCTCTCCAGGGGTAATAATTAAAATGTTACCAAATCAGTAAGAATATAATGTGTTATCTTATTTTATTCAGATTGCTATTATTTTCACTGAAGGAATATTATAATCTATAATTAATAAAATACATCCATTTTACAATATTCTCTATATTTATTGTATTTTCATGTTCTTTTGATTCAACATTTCTTTTTATTAACTAAATCATGGATAGATATATGTACAAGATAATGTGATATTACTTAATATTTTTTGTTCTGGTATATTTTCCAACAATATTATTTAAAAATTGATTTATAAATGTACTTTTTATTTACTCATATAATTTATTAATGAAATTTTATGTTAAAAATGAAATTAAACATGGTATAAATTTAATATAAATAATTTTATATAAAATCTTCATTTTGGACATTCACTATAAAAATTGAAATGGAAATTTTTTTTACTTATATGATGGTAATAGAATTTAACACCACCATAAACATTTTACTATATATATCTTAGTCAATAAGTTTTCTATGATTTAAAAATTGAAACTAATTAATGGAAAATTATTTAATTTTTTACAACCATATTCAATTATTCAAAAATGACCTGAATTTATTACAAAAAATATATTTCTGATGATATAATGGTCATATTTTACCACTTACAAATTTTTTCATTTAATTTTCCTAAAATATTTACAATCTTGTATAAATTGATCATTAAATTTAACATCAATATCCATATTATTTGTTTCATGGATATGTATTTTTTGTATGCCAAATAAAATTTCTATAAATGATATATACTTTTAATGTTAACTGAATCACTGTGGAATTTTTAGTTTTCCATATTATTTACTCAATACCAATATTCTTTGATATGAAATATCCGATATTATTTATATTGTTCATTAAATATTTGAGGAGTACTTTGTACAAGTAGTGAAGTGAAGGTCCATAATTATTTACTTGCTCGATGCATCAACAATTATCATGAGATAAATCAGTTAGCCAAATTAAATGGGTTATGATATATACCCACCCAAAAATTAAATTATCTTGGCACATGGCCCTGATGATAGAAATATTTTAATGTCTATTATTATTAAATAACATATTAATGATTTAATTCTTTCTGGTTTTAGTTATTTATATCCATTGTACTATTTCATTGATATTATACATGAATGAATTGGTGTGAAAATGTAACTTATTTATTGGAATGTATTTTTGGTAATTCACATTTCCACATTGTTTATTCCATATTTACATTAAATTGACTCTATAGCACCAAAACCTTAATAAGAATTTGGGTACACCCTAATATTTTTCATGTCCATATAATTTGAAGAATAATTTTTGAATGACTTCAAGGATCCCATATGTTTTCTATTGATAAATTTTTTGATTTATTTTTAATGTAAATTTCGTAATCATGTATGTGTATATTTATATATTGATAAAAAACTGATTGATCCATCAGTATTAGATCCCTTAAATCTTTGATAATTTTACAATGGAGACAGTTGCTATAGGTTACTGAATTTGGGGTTGTTATACATGATTGATCAGGTGAACCTTGGCCATATGTATGTAAGGTTGGGGAGATGCTCATTTTGAGGGATTTGTGAAGGCTATTGGAAATTATTGTGTGTGATCACTGGGGTGATAGTGGGGACATTACTCAAATGATGGTTGTGTTTTCCAAGGTGAAAATCCAACATATACAATAAATTAATTTTTTTTGGAACTCCAAATTTTTTAATAGGGAATGGATCCTCTATTTATGTAGTTTTAACTACCATGTCCCAAAGCTATGGTTTGGAGCGGGTACTCCATTAGAGTTTGAAATCCCATTAGAATAGGAATCTATGCACATGTCATGAGTCTGATACTATATTCCAGTGAGGTTACATAAGTTAGTTACCATCAGAATGACACACACTCTAGGAGATGTGGGAGGAAAATCTTTCTTAATTGTATTTGAAGAACTAGTTTTGTCTCTTTTTTATTAAGGGGTGTTTTAATTAGAAAATATATAATTATAGGTTAATTATTCCTTCTTTATTATTTGTAGATCTGATTTTATTATTTACTATTTGTTTATACTTTTAAGGTATCGTACTATGTAGGATTTCAGTGAACCATTTAAAGGATTTTTTAAATGATTTTATTAGGTAGATCATAGTTATATTGGTGTGGAAATAACATAATCTGGTTTTAATTTATCATTTTTATACTTAGAGGAAATTTACTATGTTCAATGGTCAGACATAGAGATCATTATCAAGACAAAAATATTTTACCTCATCTTTCATTATGATGGAGACTATCATTTTTCGGCATGTATTGTGAATTTTTTAATAATATATAATTTTTTATATTATGATGTTTTTACAATCATTAATTATATAAATTTTATTCACTCTATATGTTCCATTTTTTATTACTCATCATCTTTTCATAGAGATTGGCGGCATGCATGTGTACATGTAAAGTATTTTATGTCCTCCCATCCTAGTGTAACACCTTATAGTCACAAGTCTCCATCACATGGACTATTGGTGATTGGGATGAGGTGCCATAATCTATCTAATATTATTCCATATAGGGGCTAAGTTGGTCTAGTCATAATAGAGTGGTCATGAGAAGGTCTATCATATGTATGATATTTGGAGACAAATGTGTCCTAAAGATTTGATGGGAACTTAAGGAAACATTTTCATTGTGTCTTGACTTTGAATCTCATGAATAAGATCCCAATAATAGTACAATAATCCACATATTTATAAAACATGACACTAATCAACTAATTTTGAAATCTATATACGGATGAACTTGTGGAATAGAAATCAATTATTCCCGCGTTGTGTTTAAATGAGTCTTGGATTTCCATGTCTCTTGTGAAATCTTCCCATATATGTTTGATTAAATATGGTAGGACTTTTAAATATTTAGGATGCCTCTTTGATGATATAAATATAAGATTATAAGGCTATGTCATTTGGATTAAGAGATGAATGATAAGGTCAAACTAATGGTATTTATTCATGGGGGGTTTCCTTTATGCATGTAGAGAAATGTGCTTACACCAGATGGGTAATGAATTGACCAAACCCTAGTTTCATAAGAGTATTATTTTTAATAAATTTTTTAGATGATAACCATGTAAAGTTATAAATTTTATGAACATAGGTTAAATATGTATCATGTGTTTCAATGAAAATGTCCATTTATATTTTAAAATAATCCATAACCTCATGATATTGATGATTGAATCATATTGGTTGTATGATTTTTCAAAAATTTACCTTCCTTGACAAATCAAATCATTCTACTCAAAATAAATCTTATTCATAGTGGAATATAGCACTGAGGGGATCTAGTCACTTAGACACATGATGATATGATGATCTCATGAGTTTTATTGGAACACTTTTTTATGGAGAATATTACCCTTTTATATTTCACTCTATATAGATACAATAGTTTCTTAGGTTATAGTATGTTGAAATATCAGAGATATAGAATAAATTGTGGTACATAATCCATGTACACTTCTATTTCAATATGGAAATATATGGATAATTCCATGTGAAAAACATTTAGAGGGTCTTGTATATATAAATCTAAGAAATTATATTATATTTAGGTATTCCCCCTTATGAGGGTATTCTATATGGGGCCTTGATGATAGTGACCTTCCTAGAAAAAGATAATTAAGAAACTAGATAATGTTATATATATTATAGAGTACATTAATCAACATCTATTTGAAGATTTTATGCTTTATAATCTCAAAATTTGGTAAACACATGTGTCCAGACATATATTTGGGAATATATGACACTAAGATAATTTTGAGGATTTAGTCATCATGTAAATAAGTGATGTTAAGTATGTGATGTATGGATCACATAGAACATAATTTCATGACCATATTCACTATAAATAGTTTTCATATCATTTATAGAACACCATGGATGGAACATAATTATTATCATTGATCTCTCATGAGTAGCGAAGGTTTCCCCTAGAAAGGTGGTATTGATAGAGCATAAAGTGGAGTTATATGAAGAGTAGTTGCAGGTGGAAGATGATGTTATGAGAAACCACCACCAACAACCTTAGGTGGTTTTTTGTATTACCAATGAGTTGGATGCAGATGGTGTGTTCATGTTCAATCTATAGTAGGATATCATTCCACTGTTCATGGGATGATTCATGGTACAAATGTTTTCTTAATTATATTAGATATGATATTAGTAGAAAATGGTGAGACTCATTAATTAACTATCATTTCCACTTTTCTTGAGAGGAATATTCCTCTATAGTATTATCCCATCATTTTATTCTAATGGTTACTAATGTCTGTGAATAATCTATTTCACACATTTTCAAATAGTGTAAGCTAGTGGTTAATGAAGAGATATTCACATGACACCTATTAGTTCAAAAAATAAAACCATATAACATAATTTTGTGTATAGATAGATTATCTAAATTATATTACCAGATATATTTTAACAATAAGAGAGTTATATTTCTATGGGATGATGTGATGATATTCCCTTTCAATGGTTACAACGACATTTGAAGAGAACAAGTATGGTTTTTTGGAACGAATTATAACATATCTTCCATTAGAAGATAAGTGTGGCAACTGTTATAGAGAGGTATTCGTAAATACATTTTTTATAATTATTTTTGGTCAATTTGGATATTTTCCTTGAATAGGTTTTGTGACTACCTCAAAGGTGACATGGAAACAATTATTTGAGTTTTTCTATAAAAACACTAATATCTTCCATGAAACATTGTATGGATCCCATAGAAATCCACATGTTGAGGGAAAATTTGAAGGTCCTTCATGTGAACAGATTTATCAAACTGATTGTATACCCCTAGGAGGTTATAGTGTTTCTATTTTATATTTATTATTAGAACAGGGTGTTATAAATTGATTATCAATATACGGATTTGGAGAAAATAATGAATAAGCCACCCTTTAGGAGGATCAATGAACTCTTCAACCAGTTTAAGTGTGAAAGATGATCCTAAATGTTTTATATGAAGTCTAGATACCACTAGTTTTTATATCGTGTTGAGTATTTCCAATGAAATTATATTTTGATGTAAGCTTGGGCATTATGAGTTCTTAGTTATCAATTTACTGTGTAAAATGTGCCTAGTGATTTTCTACAATTGATGAATCGATTATTTTAAAATTTCATATGAATGGTTAATAGTTTAATTTAATGATAATATATCAATCAATCATTATCTGATGAGGAATATAAAAATCATTCGATGATTTTCCTTGACATAGTCCTGGATCACCAGTAACATGGAATATAGTTAAAGTGTTAGTTGTGGATTATATTTGTTAACTCTATTGGGAAATTAGACATTTAGACATAAATATACAAGGACATAGAGAATATATAGGTGGTATGATATTGGGAGAAATCAAACATTGTGTATTTGGTGTATATATTCCTCTTGTTGGAAGGGTGTTGGAATAGGTTTGATTAATACTTTTCCCTGATTACTAACCATTTTAGTACGTTGACATGTAATGGAAAACTATTCGATGGATCTAGTGAATTCATAAATACATAATGGAGATGAGGAATATAATTTATAGTTCTCTTATAGTGACACTAAAAATGTTCTGTTTTTATTACATTGGGTTATGCGATGCTTATATATCATGGATTACATTCATGTTAATGTAGAGGCAGGTAATGATTACTTATGGGACAATGTGACTTTGGAACCCCAATTATGACTATATGACGCCCAATATTATGTTAATATAAACATTATTCCACTTGATGATGTGAAGAAATTATCTTCTATGTGTGATCCTTATTGATTATTCAAACCACCAGAGTATCTGGTATATGTTTTCATAGTGAGATAATAACATTAGATAGAGAAGAAGGATGAATTTACTCTTGGGGTGAAATTTCATGATTGACTATAATTATGGAAAGGTAAATGTGTCATAATATTACTTTATCTGGATTTATTATTCATATTTAGTAGAGGAAGAATCTTAATAGTTGTAATCTTTGCACACATTTTATAGTGTTGAATGGTGGTACGAGTAATTAAATGTGAGGAGGTACTAACTGAGTTCCACACCTCACCCTTGGTGGTAAATAATATATTAGGAATGATGCACCGAGACCTTTTGTTATTGTTTTTGTAGACTATAATGACGTAAAATTCCACCGAGTCTATCCCTTGGTTTCTTAGGTGACAACTTGGGAAGCCGAAACATATAGTGTAAATGGGTTGATTTTCAAAATATTTAGATTTCAGAATGGAATTATGATGGTATAAAAATGAATTCTATAATGAAAATTCCACATACAGGGATATTCCAGAACAATATATATGAAATTTTAAATTTCATTACAAAATATTTTCTTTTCCATTCCATCTTACAGTAGTGTTCTGTTGGGAGAATATGGTTTTTATATGTGTAAGAAATCATCCAACATCATTGGATACCCTAGATTATTCTCTCTATATATGATTCTTTTTTAAAATCATGTTAATGGAGGGGTTTTTAGGATTCCTTCAAAACAAAGTTATGAATTTTTATGTTGTTTCACCCTTTGAATGGTGGTTTAAATGATTGAACCATTAGGGATCATGAGGATATGATGAAGTATTATGTGTTGGAAATTAATAATGTCATGGAGGATCACACACCATTAGTTTAGAATAACTAAAATAATATTTACTACTTTATGGTAGGTATAGAACCATTTAATGAAATTTTTGAGAAACTATTCATTCCATCCTTAGGTTGGGATGGGATTTGGGATACATCCCTTATTAGTCCAAAATTATTACATAAAACAAAATTAAAAGTTTAACTGATCCAATTGTGGATGATGACTACTCCAGGTGTGTATAAATATTATGTAGACCAAATTACATAAACCTTTTATTTCTATCATGGATATAATATGTTTATTATTTTCTTTTAATGGTGATGTTTTTAAGGGTTTAGTTGGGATTAAAAGCAATGTCCAAGGATCATAATGCAATTTTAGATTCTGAACGGGGATAATGATGATCAATAATACATGGAATTTCCTCAGATGCTATGAACAGTGAATGAACTTTTCCATATATTAAAACTGTAAAGATATATGAATGTCCCATATCATTTTATTAAATTAGAATATATGGATGATGAGAATAGTTACACATTTTCATATTACACAGTGCCAATAAAGTAATAGAAAGTGAGGACCCTCTTTTCTTGGAATAATCCCATCCATACATTCAATTGTAAGTAAGATATAATTTATTGGAGATCATGGGAGTGTGAAATATAGATTATGTCACAATAACCTCACCTCTTTGAGAATTATTTACTTTTTGGGGTGAAAATAATTAATGTGGGGTATAATTTAAATAACTTATTTTTTGATGTAAGTATAATTTGAAATAATTTATTGATAAAGAATTATTTTTTATTTCATCGTGAAACAATTTTATCTCATTAAATAATTAAAGATGTGGGGTGGAGGTCCTTGAAGAGTGTTTTATGTGGAGAATAATCATGTTGGGATGAGTGTTCAAAAACTGATGATAAATCAAGGAGTAAATACTTATTCAAAGCATGAATAACGAGGGATTAATTTTTGGGGACTCTATCCTCAAAGTAGTCATGATTTGAATATTAGATTCATAGTATGAAAGCATTAATGATATTTTTTATATATAAAAAAGTTTTTTGGTGGATGTAAACCATGTGAGGTACCTGGAATGAAAAAGTGATTTATTCTATGAACAAGCCTTCTAAAAAGGTATCTATAAATTTTTATATCCCTGTGATTTTATTCATATGTCCAAAATCATCTCAAACTCTAGGATTGTCTACGTGAATTTTTAGGGATCTTCCATCCCTTCATTCTATGATTTTATTCCTAGAATATAGAGATCATGTTTTTTTATTCTAAGAGATTTAGGTATCATCAATAAAAATAGAATTCAAATATTTTAGAAACTATAAATTTTTGGAATGGTATCTCATTCACAATCTATACATAAAAGAGGTTAGTTTTAAATTTTTATTATTTCCACATTATTGTTAAGTATTGTATAATACATTTCTTTTTCAATAGAAAATCCTAACATTTATCCGCCATATTATGTGTAACTGATTTTTTATTTTTTTTATCATATAACTTCACGAAATAGTGGATTTTATATTGATTATTATTGGATAATGGTGCAATAGAAAATGATGAAACTCACTTTGGTGTTTGATAGATTTCTCCCACATTCTCTACATTATTCAACCTAAACCCATGTGGTTGGAGGTTATATTAGTTTGGGATGGATTCATTTATGATCATCCCTTCAGTTTCATGATATGTTAATGATAATTTTGTACAAACCCCTATCCAAAAATGGTTCCATGTTTGGTGATGATTAAATAGATTTTATAAAAGATTGCTGGTTCAAAATGGATGTGTTTGATGTATTCTTGGATGGAAAGTTTCTTGTGGATTAAAAATGGGTTATACGGATTGCCCAAGTTCACAGTTCCCAAATACGGGTGATCAAAAATAATCTTCCAATGAGTTAATGAAAATAAATAGTGAAAAAACTAATATTTTCTTACGAGAATATAGATAACATTGCAACAACATCCTAGACTAGGGAATATAAGTTCATTTCTATGAGTATGTGTAATCAGATAATATAGATTGTTTAAATTCCCATATCCCATTAGACAGAAGCTAGTGCATTCCATTATTACAATCAAATATATAAAATATATCACATCATCGATTACTGATCATTTTAGTATCCTTGAATAACTTGATATATTAATGGTTCCCAAAATACGTGGATAATTATACATAGAACAAAATAAATTAAAATAAACAACATTCATTATAATTATTCAATTATTTATTATTTATATATAGAGTAAAGTAAAATAAAATGGGAAATATCAAATTCTAATTATGGGTAAAATATAGTAGAAACATTAAACAGTTATAAGGGAATCACAGTATATGTGAAGAAGAAAATTTCTAGAAATCACATTCCATTAAATAAATATAGATATAAATTCATTCATACATTTTGTCTTATTGAAAAAAAAATTAGTAATAAGTGAATACTGAATGATGGGAAATATTAATTATAGGGTTTCATGTATATGAAACATGAATCAATATTTTCAAGACCTTCCAAAAGATTGTTTATGTTAGTGGGTATAATCCCATAATATTTTTCTTGGAAATAAACATTGTGGGTTTGTCACAAAATATTTCTTCTCATGATACCAAGGGATTCATCGTGGGGATATCTATAACCTAGCACCACTGGTGTCTATATGTCAAAATAATTCTTCAATCATTGAAATGATTGATTTAATTCATGAATCAATGTGACTTACTAAAATATCTGTAGTGAGTATAGGTTACGTATTTATCAATATTTCCCCAATTTATATGTCTTTCAAAGTAAACCCCATATCTAAAAATAGAATATGAATTAGAAAATAATCATATCCATTATACATGAAATATGGATATTTAATAAAATAATCAATAAAAAATTTATCACAAATTAAATGGTATGTATACATACACTACACACGACAAATGATTGGTGAATAAGGCATATCACACGAAAATAAAATTGATATGTGAAACCCCTTACCTTATCTCCAAAAGCATTTTGTACTATTATATAATTTCCTAGATAATAAAATTAGATTAATTATTTAATTTATTAAAAATGTATTAAACATATATTATACTTATTTAAATTTTATTATATTCATTTAAGTCCATTCTAATGTGTTATAATGATTAATTCTCTCGATCCAAGAGCATTCATATCATGGATTTATGGTCGGTTTTCTTGTGTAATATTATGTGAGTTCATTTAGAATGGAATAAAAATTATAGAAGTGGGATGGAATGGTAATGATATTATAAAAATATTTTAAATGTTCTCATATATCATTTAGTTATGTGATATGCTGATGATTCGTTAGATAAAACATTACTGAAAAATGATTATTTTTTTATTGCGGTTTTTATGACCATCATAAACTTCTATAATTGTATTGAATATTATTTATATATATTGAATCAAAAATAATAAATAATTTTTAATAAACATATTATAACATTGTTTAACAATACAAACAGTTTTATGAAACGATTTGACTATTCTAATGGGAAAAAAATTGTTCTCCACAAAGGCGGCGAATCAAAACCTCTCGGGTGATGTTTTCATTTTTAGAAATAAAAGTAGAGGGAAGGTAATAGATGATGAATATATAATTAACAGAAAAAAAATTTAGTATATATATCATAATGATGTTATGATTCCACTTTTGATATGGGAGGTGATGATTGGTTAAAAAATGAAATTAAATTAAAATAGAAAGAATGGAAATTTTACCTCTAAAATATCATCTGCATGGGATGATCCTTAAGGGTGTTGGAAATGGGTTTTCAGTCAAAACAGAGTAACCAGGACACGATGAATAGTCATGATATATTAATTTTTAAGAATTTTGAAAATATTGGAAACTAATATGGTGTAAGGAGAAGAGCTTTAAGGGGTGGTATTTATATTTGGAGGAGAGCATTATTTTTTATTATTTTATTCATTTGGTTATTTTTTGGGATCATGATTATTAATAGTGTGGATTCTTATGACTATGTATAGCTACTAGAGCATGTGATTTCTTATTAATGGGTCAGATCCCCATACATACATCAATAATGACTAATAAAATAAAGTATTTACCTATATTGTATAATAACTTAAATTATAAAATTTCACTATTAAAAAAATTCAACTATTTATGAAAAATCCATAAAAATAACAAAACAAATTTATGGACTTGTACTTTTCAAAAATCGAATCCATTTAATGAACATAATTTTCTTAATATGAGAAATTTAATTTCTAATTTAAATCAAATTTTTTCTCAAAAATGCAGATTATAATATTATAACCAATTTCACTACACATTGAGTCATATTATTGATCTCATAAAAGTAACTTATAATTATAATAACAAATATTAATTAACTAATCTATTTCATGAACATAAATATTCATAAATAGTTATAATAATTCTAAAATTGTAAATAACCATATACTTATCACAAAAATACTAACTCGAAATTTATTTTCATTAAAAACATTATTTACATAGAAAATTGAATAAATATGTCATATTTTCAATTATGGGACACCTAAATAAAATTTATAATTTTACAGATGAGATTATTATTCTAACAGCCACATTATTATTCCTTATAATCATGTAAATATTTAATAGTTTATCTAGATTTTTAGGATCATTGTTGCAAAATATATTGAATAAATTTAATTTATTCGATAAGATACATACTATAAAATCATAATGGGTTATATTTCTTCATCCATAAAAAAATTTCATCCTTGAAAATTTTCATTGGTATTTCCTTCAAAATATATGACTGTGGTTTTTCATTATAACATCCTCTGATTCCCATGTTGCCACTTCCATTTTATGATTTTTTCACATAAATTTTACTAGTTGATTCATCGAATTTTCAAGAACATTCTCTCTATGGTCATAAATATCGATAGGAACCTTAGTTTAAATTAAATAAGATTCTGGTTCTATTTCCACATTGGATAGTGTAATAGTTGAGTCTACCATGTACTTCTATAACAATGATATGAGAAACACTTTATGAACATCATAGATACATATTTTCACTTATATTTTGAAAGCTAGAACTCAAATTATTTCTTGAATTTCAAATAGGGTGGCATACATAGGGATTAGTTTTCCTTTCTAATTGAACATTTTGACTCCCTTCCATGGAGATAATTTTAGAAATACATGTTCTCCCACTAGAAATTCAAAATCCATTCCTCGACTATTTTCATAAATAATATATCTTTTGTGTGATGCATTAATATTTTTTAAAATTGTAATAACCTTTGTCATTGTATCCTCAATAATTTCGGGACCTATATGTTTTCAATCACCAACTCCATCCCAACGAGTTTTAGTATGAAATATCATTCTAAATAATGAATCAAATAATGTAATTTGAATACTAAAATGATAACTATAATTGCATAAAAACTTCACCAAGGGTAAAAACTAATGCTATGTACCTTGAAATTTAGGTGATCTTGATCGCAACATATATTCTAATATTTTAATATTTCATAAAGACTATCCATCGATTTTTTGGTGATAAGATGTACTCAAATAAAGATCAGAATCCAAAGTCATATAATGAATCTTCTAGAATTTTGATGTAAAATGGGGATCTCGATCAGACATGAGTAATAAAGGTGAACCATGTTGTCTATAAAGATTTTTACTACCATGGTGTAGAGAGAAATTTGATCTAAGATAATCATTTAATAGTTTATATTTTAGATCTGATATTGATGGACGACATAACCTCTTTCAAAATTTCATTATTCACTCAACATACACGAATCCTTCCACACTTCCAACATTGGGTGGTTTAGTTTTCTTCTGAACATTTAACCATCAGATTTAGAGGTTGTTATCTTCTAAAGTAAATATAGTTTCACAGTCAATTGAAAAATAAATGATGCTTTCTCTACTATAACAATTTCCATATCTATATTTTCAAATTCCATGATCATAGGAACCCAATTAATTCTAATATTGGTTATAACTCCATGATATTTACTACCTAATGAATTAAATCCCTTATTGTACCTTCCAAGTTTGTAGTGTATTGACCAATTGTAATAGTTGAGTAACTAGTTCCATATAATTTTCCTTGCGTTGAGATCATTCATTGTTATTATATATATATATATATATCAAAATATTATAATCCATATATATAGCACATATTTCACCATGGAAATTGTATTTATATATATTTAGTGAAGATATTATGGATGCTAACTAAAGATCATGAGTTGGATAATTTTATGAATGAATCTTCAACATCCTTTACGATTATTGAATAACAGTATCATTTTTCTTAAGGTCACAACCCAGTCTATCCTTTGAGGCATCACAATATATCAAAAAGAGAACATTTATAGATGGTAGATTAAAAATAAAAATAATGAATAATATTATATTCAATTATTTAAATCATTATGTACATTATTCTATCCATACATAAATGACCACTTTACATGTGATCTTGGATAATGAGCTATAAAATCTGGAAATATTTGGAATGATATGTTGATAGTAACCTGCTACACCAATGTAAATAAATACATTATTTATGATTTTTGGTGTATTCCATTTTTGGATTTCCTTTTTTTTTTAAATGATCAACAGATAATCCATCGTTAGAAGAAATATGTCCAAGAAAATATATTTCATGAAACTAAAATTCAAACACACTAAATTTACTGTATAACTCATTCCATATGATTGTGTGAAGAATGAACCGAAAGATATTTTAATGGTCTTAATATGTTTTAAAATATACCATTATATCATCAATAAATATAACAATAAATCGTCATGATATTCCTTGAATAATATATTCATCACATCAATAAAATAGAGGGTGCATTAGTCAATCCAAATGGAATTACGCTAAACTCGGGATGTCCATATCTCATTCGAAAATATTTCTACATAATGTATTATTTATTTACCAACAATTTATGATATATAAAATGAAGGTAACTCATTGAATATTATTGACATATGTGATGTTTTTGAAATAAATCATAAATAGGAGTCAATGGATACATGTTCTTTATTATAATTACATTGATTTTTCAATAATCAATAAAAATCCTCATTGATCCATTTTTTTGTAAAAATGTTAACATGGTATCCACATAGAGAAACAATAGGTTTAATAGATCCCTTTTTAATCAAATTACCTAAATGTTTCATTAATCCAAATAATTCTTTTATGGCCACTGTATATAAAGCCTTTGATTTTGGGTTTTTAGTAGGTATTCAATCAATGAAAAACTCAACATCTCACTAGGGGGTGTCTAGTTAATTCCTCTAGAAACACATAAAGGTTCTCTTTTATAATAGATATATCCTCAATTTAATTATTACCTTATTCATTACATGATGTAGTATTATCTTCAACCACACGAATTTCAATCAAAAGAACCATTTGGGGTGGATCTGGATAAGAGTCAATCAATGATGTTTCTACTCTTAATATAAGGAATACTACATCTTCTTACAATATCATAATTTAATTCATTTTGAATTAAAATTTGGCATAATATTTTTAATAAAATCCCATAATAAATACTATATCAATGTAAACCATAGGTATTATTATAAGTTTAGCAAAAAAAACATGTCAATATGTCATAACGGTGATTGCATGACACATCTTTTTTTCAATGAGACTTCCCTTTAAATTTATGACAAAAATATCACTTATTAAATCAAAAGGAAAAATATATAACTTAATTTTGAAACTAGGTAGATATAAATGATTGTGTTCATATAGATTCAAATAAATCATTGTATAAATTCGAAGAGATTAATGTACATGCAAACACACCATTCAGTTGTTTTACATCAGTTGTATTGATCGCATAAGTTTAGCAATCTCCCCCTTTCCACTTCTATGGCAGATACCTATGGATCATACGAGATTGGATTAAATAATTACCTATTTTATTGAAATTGGATAGATTAACGTCATTTATATGTGCCTTCCCTTTGCACTATTTAGCTTAAAGACCCCTATCACTAGATATATGACATTCCACCTTTCCCTTCAAGCATTTACAAAGATAATTCCTTCAATACTTTTTTCATAATGGGAATTTCATTGTTCGCCTATTCTTCATTAATGCTTTACATTTTTAATGGTCATTATAATACGTATACTCATTTTGATTTACCTTGAAGATATATGATCTATAAAATTGCTTCTCCCATTTGACGACACATAATACTACCTAATAATATGATGAAAATGTTTGATAATCTAGTTTCATTCAATTAAATGGATTTAAACCATCTATGAAATGATCATTATTGATCTATAAATCAGGAATGTAATATATAGCATAGCTGGATAGTCTTGTGAAGGTATCCCGAAACTCTATAACAATATCTTCTACTATTTTCCTTACGTTAGGTAATTTTCTATTTAATTAAATTGGTATCTCATAAGGTATGTATTATAGAGAATTATTATTTAAAAGATATCCACTGCATGGATTTTGATTCAAATTCCCACGTAGTATTCATGGTAATGTTCCATAATTAATAAAAATCAACCTTGAATAATGATATCAATATTACTACATTTTACATTTAATCATGTATCAATTCCAAAAATATAATTTCAAGGGACTTGATCCATTTCTCATATACCAATGGATAACTACTCCAACTAATAGATGGGGGATTTTTCTATATGAAATGATCCAACATAGGTTCAATATTATTATTCCTCAACACTTGAGAATTCTATCCTAATATGTAGAGTATATTCTCATAACTAACAATAAAAATGATGACTTGGTCACTGGGGAAATCCCTACATTGTCTGTGGGAATTGATTCTCATTATTCCATTAGGAACAATCACAAAATAATTGAACACACTATGTTAGTTCAGAAAAATCATTATTATACAGATAAAAATTTACTATTAAGAATTATAATAATCCTATTGTAATTTAACATATATTTACCATGGTATTTACCAAAAATTTTCTTATACCAACTGCATAGACCCAGACTCCAGTAGCCCAAATATGGTTCCCTACATTACTGTAATGTAATAAAAACAAGAAATGAAATCACCAAGAATTGAAAAAACTATTTTAATTGAATAATTATATATATTCATGGTTCCCTTATTAAATTGTTAATTATATATAGATGATAACAATGTATAATAGGTATCTTTCATTACCCTTATTCAATTAATTGATCTTTATGACATTTGTAAGGGAAAAAAATAAATGGGTGATCTCAATTTATAAATAAGGGTTACATATAGTATAACCATGAATCAATAATAAGTTAGGTATAATCAATATAAAAATGTAAATAGATGAAAAACACATTCCATTCAACAAATTGAGAATGAAAATGCATCCATATATTTCTTCAATGTAAAAATATCATGGATATTAATAACTAAATAATTAACTAAGGAAATGATTAATTATTGTAAATCATTAATTAGTAATAATATCAACTTCCATCAAGACCTTTTAGAAGATAGTTCAAGCATGTGTGTATAAACACATCTGATTCTTCGTGGAAATAAACATGAATGGTTTGTCCCAAACAGTTTTCTATCCTGAGATATATCGATTCATCAAGGGGATATTTATAACTAGACCCACCCATGTCATCAAGTAAAAATAATTCACAAAATATAAAAAATTATCAATTGAATTCCAGAATCAATATAAATTAACATAACATATGTATTGAGTGGAAGATATAGATTTAGTTATATTTCCCCATTAATGTTACATTCAAAGTAAAAAAGAATGTGACGAAATGGTATATAGATTAGATAATAATCATATTCACGATAAAATAAATTTATTTATTTATTTTTAAATTAAATTAATATTTATCATAAAAAAGGGGATGCAAATTACACCATAGAGAACAAATCAGTGGTGAATAAAGCATATCTCATAGAAATAAAAGCTAGGAAATAAATATCATAACTTAAGTACAAAATCATTATTCACATGTTACTAATGTCATAAAAAATCATTTTATATTTATAAATTCTTTAATATAGAACCTTCAAAACATATATTTCATTCACTATAATTTTATTATGTTCATTTATGGACATTACATTGAGTAATAATGTTTACTTTTGTTGTTCCAAATGCATTTGTTTCATAGTTTTATTGTTGGTTCCCTAGTGTAATATTATAATAGTTCTGATAAAATAAAGGATAAACTAAACATGTGTAATGGAATAGTGATAATATAATTTTCAATATTTTAAATGATCCCATATATCATTTGTCTATATTGAATGATGTTGATCGATTTGATTGAATATTAATGAAAAATGATTTGATTATTTGATCAGTTTTTACCACTATCAAGAACATGTATCATTTTAATGAATGTTATATATATATATAAAGGTTATTTATCATTAAATTTGATTTCAAATATATATTATATTTTATAATCTACTAAAATGGTTTTATAACCACCCTTGAATTAGGTAATAAAAAAATTAAACTGGTCATGAAAAAGGCGATGACTCAACACCTCTCAAATAATGTGTTAATTTTTAGAATTAAAAGGATAGGGTAAGAGATTTGATGATAAATATTCCATTGAAAAGTAAAATTATAGTATATATATCATACTAGAGTTAGCATTCTACTTTTGATAGGAAATGATTTCATAGTATAATAAAATATAAAAAATTAAAATTGATAGAATGGACATTTTACCTCAAAAATATTGTCTCAATAGGATCCACTTTAAGGAATTTTGAATTGGTATTTTTGGGATAGTAAAATGACCAAGACACAAGGAACATTAATTAGGAAGGAATTGTGTAAAATTTAGACAATATTCAGGGATAATGAGGGTTGAGGATAATGGTTGGTATTTATATTGGAGGGATATGGGTGTTAATGATTATTTTATTATTTTGATTACTTATTTGGATAAAAACTATCATAAGTGTTGATTATTTTGACTTAGTATAGTAACTAGTGAATACGAGTTAGAACGAATGGGTGTTTACCTCATCCACAAATCAATAATTCAAAAGTTTACTTTAATGTTAAATATTGTAAATTGATGCATTTCACTGTTTACCAAAAAATTAACTATCTAAAAAATACCAAAAAATCACCCTAACCATTTATCGATGTTTAGATTTAAAAATTGGACTCCATTTTGTGATAAAAATTTTCTAAATAGTATATATTTAATTTCTATTTAAGTTGTGTTTTGAGAAATACTGATTTTAATATTATGACTTATTTTACAACACATTAAAAAATAATGTATGTTCTAAGAAAACATAATTATAATAATAATAAAATATTTATTTATTTATTTATTTATTTTAATAATATATATTTTCTTTTAAATCACTAAATTAATTAAAAAAATTAGATAAAAAATTAGGTTTTCCAAAAATAACAAAATTTAGTATATTATTTTTAAAATGTATATTGACTTATTCTGTGATATAAATATGTCATTTATTCATTTATGAGATAAATAAATTTCACTTATACTTTAATAGTTGAGGTCATTATTCAAGTTGCCACATCAATATACCTAAGCTTCATATAATTATATAACAATATATCACAGTGTTATTAAGATCAATGTTCTGTAAGTTGTCGAATTTATTGAGTTTATATAACAAGATATATACCACAAAATATTTGGGTTTTATAGATTAAGTATGATAATAACCGTTATATTGGGTTCATCACTCCCTAAAATGTTAGTTTTTAGAAGGTTCGGGTCCACTATATCGAATAAATTGGTCAATCAACTACTAATTTTTTAGGGTGTTATGATTCCTATATATAAATTGTTGCAAATACCAAATCACTGAGATATGGTGGGGAGTGTTTCCTCTATTAGAGATAAAAACCCTTGTTTGGGGAATCATGATTTCTGTAGAATAACCTCTATTATATATTTCTATTTTTATGTTGGGCTATTAGAATCCTAACAACACCATCTTAAAGAGTTTTGGTAAACTCATTTTTCTTAGATAGCTCTGAAGTTCGAGTATTCTCTATTTTTGGTTAATGGGTGATTTTATGTTTATATATGTACTTGTGGAATTTTTACTCCTTTTTTCAACATATATTTATTTGACTATTCTAGTTAATATGTAATTATGTTATTAATGGTGTCATAATAATCATGTTTATACTTACACCTGCATGGGAATTTTCTTCATGTGTCCAATATCATTTCTACCCAAGATAGATTAGTGGTGACATCAGTAGACCTAGTTTTTGAGTATAATAATTATAATGGAAGTAATCGACTGGATTTTTAGTTCATTCATAGATATCATGGGTTGAGATCTCTAATTTTGGTCCTTTTTTATCATGTCGGGACCAATTTTTATTAGGTACGTTTTAGGATTTTTCACAATATTTAATTTTCTATTGTATATTATGTTTTTTTATAGAGGTAATTTTATGTGATCTATTCACCATTGATGTCCCATTTTGTTATTATTATGCTTTATCATAATGATATTGATAGTGTGAACGTGTAAAAGTATATTAGGTTATTTCCTACCATCATAATGTTATACCAAATCAGCACTAGTCAAAAATCCCTAATATTATTGTAGGTGGCATGGGGTATCACACATGGATTAATACTGCTCTAGATAAGTCCCTTGTGGGTAGGGTTCTGATGGTCATAAAAATTTTAGGTTTAAGAGAATATAATTTCAAAAAGTATCCAAAAAATAAAAAGAACCATTAACTAATGAATCCACCTTTACATTTAGTATTTTTAATATTATTTTTTCACTAAATAGTATATTTATTCAATATAATTTATATATATAAAATGGAGGATAAATCATGAATTTATGTTTACAGTTTGGTTCATTGGTATTAAAACATGATTATTTTTTATATTCTATGATAAAGGATAAATTTTTGTGAGAAATATTGTAATGGTTTGTGAATACTTTTAATGTCATAATTATATAATTAAGAGGTATAGGTATAATTTTTTTTTATAAAAACATAGATTCATTTAATTTTATGAATGAGATATAAAATGATGTTTTTTTTAAAATTTTCAAATATAATATTTTTAAATTTACTTATATTTACTCATTAAAATTTATTTATAGTATTAATACTTTCCCATTATTAAATTCGTATTACTGAACGGCATTCCAAAATCTATGAAAAAGTCATTCCATTAAACTCTTTATGATGAGATACTTGAGATATGTATTTTACAACAAAAATTGTTTAAAATTTGTAAACTATAAATGTCATGTTTCATTTAAGTGTATGAGGTCAATATATTATTTATAATCCCTTATACTATTATACAAATTCATTTTAAAAACATGAGGGGTGGTGGGGGTTGGTGGATTAATTATGGTATGTAAATATTTCAAAAAAACCCTCTCCAATAATATCACACATGTTTTTTAATAAAACCTATCAACCTCAAAATTTATTGGACATGATAATGAAATAAAATGATGGGGATGTTTTGTTGGTTTAATTAATGTTGGGATAATTCATGGTGCGAGCAGTGAAAATGCATTCACCACTAAAAGACTAATCATATTATAGGTAGGTTACAATTCAGAGTTACTACACTAACTATATATGTTTAAAACCCTAAAAAGATAAATTAATAATTTTAATCAATCATTAAACAATCTCACTACCTCTATGCGAGTTGTTATCATGATATCTTTGAATAAAAAATGAAATTACGCCAAACTCATTTATAAATTCTTCCCCCCACTATCCCACTGATGACATCCATGAACATCTTGAGGTAATACATTCTGTATCTTATTCCTCAGGTTCCAACTGTATTTTATAAGTCCCTTCCATTTTATCTTCTTCACTAATTATTTTGTCTTACATTCCTTTCAATTTTTCCGATGATCATCCATGGTCATATTTTTTTTAAAGAGAATTTTATCTCTCATATATCAATAGAGCCAATAGAGTTCCTATTAAGATTATCACTAATAAATTTTAATTATTATGAAATTACATTTAAAACCCCATTCAATTGAATTTCATGGCATTTATTTTAATTTTTGTTAATTCCATTATAATAGATAAGAAATATAAACAAGTTTTCATAATAACTATATAATATCATAAGTCAAGAATCAAAACTCTATCATTAAGTTTATTTCTCTTTGAATCCTTGAACCCTATTTCTATAATATCTATGTAATGAGACTTATTATCATAGTATGTAACTCATCATATCCCAATTTATTATCTTAAATACAAAAAACGTGTCATATTCATAAATCTGTGATTCCCTTTTTCCTTAGACCAAAATAAAACCTACATTATTATGTGGCCACCACAAAAAAACTAATATATTATGTACTATATATTGTGTATTATTTATCATTACCTTCCACCATTTTGTGAACTACATATAAATTATAGCACCACCAAAATCATCTCCAAACCCTTGTCGGTGTTACCATAACCTCCATGGACTGAGTATTTCTCTCATTGAATTAGAAAAGTCAATAACCATATATATCATCCTAATATTTTCAATAAATATCTTATAAATTAAAGTAATACAATATTTACATCATAAAATTAATTGATTAATCAATTCATGATCCCAAAATATAACCAAAAAACCATCACAATTTCGAAAACTCACGGCCATTTATGATGGTGAAAATATCCCTGTAATAAAATACTATAGAAACCGGATCCACAAACTCAGCTGGGTCAAGATACAACTATAGTAGAAATAGTACAGTTTATTCTCCTCATGATGATACAATGTGTATAATGTCAAACACAATTGTAAAATATATTTAAGAATATTACACAAATTTCGAAATCTATGCTTTTATAATTTCTAAAAATTATAATACTAGGAAATGACCATAAGTTTTATGATGTGACTTCCATCATGTTGATAGAATTACTGAAAATCCTAATTATTACATATTAATCTAAAATAGATTTATATATATATTAAAATTTACTTTTTGAAACACATTTATATGTATCCAATTTCTATGTGATAAATCACAACAACAAAATAAACAAGGCTATTTTAAATAATAATTTACCCTTTTTTATTTTGAAATTCATTCCAAACTATCCATATGGATTCAACACCTACACATATGGGAAAATCATAATTGTATTGAGGCGTGTCTAATCATTTCCACATTTAGATAATGCATTAATGGTTCACTAATCACCATCTACATGCCCACATTATCAAATATCATAATGATAAAAAATATTTAGATGAAGAATTACTCTTGAAAACAATTACTTGATTTTAATACTCTTCACCAATTACTTATACTACTTGTCCACTTGAACAAACAATTATTCACTCCTCCCCTTTCCAATACAGTGGTTGATGATTAATCCCCCATTGGAAATATAAATATGCACTATGTGAATTAAATATCTCCTTCCATGTAATAATTATCCAATGTAAACTATAGAAAATTTATCTCCCTTGGTTACTGAAATTAACGACATTGTTTTTGAATCTTCAAGAAAGAGATTTAGAAATAAAAAATGAATATAAGAGTGTTACCATCCATTGCTGTAAAAAAATCACATGGGTATATTTGATCTATTAATTAAACTGTCCAGTTAGATTAAGAAAGATAGACCCCTTGAGTGATCTAATTCCTTTCAAACTCATCCTATGATAATTCCCTCATCATTAAATTCACTTTTCCTTCCTATGTTGAAGGATAATGCAACTAAAAATCCATCAATAAACCATCTTAATAATGAAATAACACGTTATATCGATCGTATTTGTACTGAATATATGGATTTTATTTTCTATATGATTAATGGAACTAAATATCTCACATCTTATCATAACAAGATATTTCACATAAAATTTGATATCATCTGGTTATTTCAAACACGATTGTAAATAAGTATATTCTTGAGTAGATAATTTGTAATCAAAATTTATAATACTATGAGAGATGAAATATTTCTTATTTATCCTCCCCGAAATGTAAAAATTAAACTTTTTTAATGAACCCTCAGATGTTAATCTATGAAAATCCACTAAACTAGCCAAATATTTAATCATATTTTCCAATTACCCCAACTATGACTTTTTATGATAGAACAACCTAAAATCAATGATGTTATTCATGTAATAAAGATTTATCTCAAATTAAATATAATGTGTTTACATATGAAATATTTGGAATCATGAGGCTTGGAAATTAGAAAACATAATATTCTTTACACCACGGTTTTGTACAATACAAATTCCTGAATCTTATTCATCATTATAATAACAACCTCCTCAAAATCCTTATCTCCAAAAAAATATCTTCTATATAGAAACCATCCTTTTCATTAGATTAGGATTATCCATTTAAAAAATTTAATAAATATTTTTTACATTATTTAATAATATATAAAGGTTATAAACATTTATTAAAATACAAATAATCCAATGAAAAATGATAACTCCCCAATCATGGGAATTTCGAACTTGGACCTCATCGATTTTGAAAAAAATTCCATTTTTTTTCTAATCCTCTAAATTTTGTATAATAAAAATTAATGATATCCAATATTATTTAATAATTATTCTCCTTGATGTAGAGATTGAGATAAACTCAATCAGACTATAATGAAATCATTCTCAAGTGTTGTTCAATCCTTGAAGACAATGACAATAGTACATACAGTAGACCACACACCTCCATAATCTAATCATAAAATAATTATCATCATTAGCTATAAGAAATCAAACATTTTTGTCGTCATATAGTTATTATTTATGATCTATAATTAGGAATTCACATTTATAATCCATTAGACTCACCTTGAATCCTATTTTTCACTTTCATTAACAATTTGTTTGAAAAGTTTCCATCAAATCTAGGGGTTGAAATCTCTTATTAGTCCCAATTCATTCTATTTTGTAGTAACACATTCATAGTTGCCACTTTTTTGACAATAAATATTTATGTATTTATTGATAATTTTTTTTCAAAACAACCACTTCGTTTTAATTAAATCTTTTTCAACAATCCATAGGGAATTTTCCCAAGACTCATTTTCTACAGTTTGATCCTTAACATTATTCAACATTTTAACCAAATAATTATCTTTATCATACTATTCAAAAACTATTCACAATATTTTATTATATGAAAGATGATATTTACATAATCTATATCTTTCATGTTTAAATTATTCTCATTTTACCACTAATTTCATTAACATCATTTATTTCGTCTATGATTTTTACTCTCTTTGTTTCTACCAAAACATCTGTATTTTTCTCACCATGGTTTCAGATTTGGATTTTTCTCTCAAAACAATTTCTACCCTTAGTGTAATGACTTATTCTTTGTTTAAATATAATAGTCCATATTTTTTTGTGGATAATTCCATATATAATTTAAAATATACATATATTTGAAAATCCCTAAATTTTGAAATTTAACAATTATTCCAAAACTTTTATTATAAAATATATATTCCTATTTATATATGAGTATCCATAAAAAATACCTTCATCCACATATTGTTAAATTTTTTTCATTCTTCTTTCTATTCATAATGAAGAATTTTCTTCAAAAATAATAATAAGTACATCTAATTCATATACGTCTCATTACACTAATCATATGTGTCTTCCCTTCATTTAGAAATACATACATTTAACGTTGAAATAAATTAGTGTATGAAATTAATCATTTTAATTTGAATCTAGCAGATAATATCTTATGGTCATTGTTTTATCCTTGTTACTTACAATCTTATTCCACCTGAAAATGATTTTTTATGAGGAGTTGTAAATGTTTAATATTTATTCATTATACCAATCCTCATGAAATATCACTCCTTATTTTTTTGTGAATTATATACCATTATTGATTAATAAATTTAAAATTTGAGGAAGTAGAATATTCCTCACCATAATTTGATATCATTTAATAGACTTATACACTTCTATATAGTTTAAACCTTGACGTACTTCTAAAATCATTAATAAAATGGTAAACTAACATTTTTCCCATAAAATTATTTGTTTGATATTGGTACCCACATACATGTGCACTAACAAGAGAAATATCATTGAATTACTTTCTTTAACATTGTATGTATTACAATTCATCTCGCCCTTTAAACAAGTATCTTAGGTGTGAGTTACATCAAATGGATTATTTAGGATATCATGTGATCCATAATTCATTACCAATCACTCCATGTATTTTTGGATGAAGTGGAAAATCCATTTATAGAATAACTTTTTCGATTCTCTTACTAATATAAATAGCCATTCCCCTTTTACAATAATGATATTGAGATCAGCCTTCATATACATTTGTTTAATCATAATTGATCAATATATTACCTGGAAGATTCATTTCGTATTTTTAAAGTAGACCACATGACCCATGTAACATAATTGACTAAAAATCTAAATTGGAACTATGGACTTCAACTAATATGATATCAATGCACCTTGAATCTCTGACTCCTTTTTGGATTTTCCAATTCCAACGACCTTCTAACCATCATTATTTGTAAACCAAAAAATTTCATTAGTGTCATATTTGACCTTCAATATTATATTATGTATTCCCATCATATGTTATGTTAATACCATATCATGGATCCACCATCCATCCTAATTTGTTTCTTATAAAAATATATAGAGGATATTATTCTTTAAATATCTTCCTTTCTTGATCCATATTAATTATTTTCACCCCATTGGTAAAAAATGATAATTTTAAAACATTTAATTTATTAAGACAACATGATGTTTTTAGGTTGAATGTTGATATTGAGATTTGATCCCACTTGATATATATTTTGACTAATAAGACCATCTCTTCTAAGCCTCCATTTACATAATTCTTTATTCCCATAGAAAAGAATTATAGGAATTGTGACTATGAACAAAATGAAAAAATCAATCATAGATAAAAACGTAGTAAATATTAAATATTTTACCAATACAATTTTATTGTTCATAATCCATGTAATGCACCATTTAAGTGGAACACACCAAGTGTGTATGAACATCTTTTTTTAGAGAAATAAACCCTAATTCCGTAAGTAATAACATATTTCATTATTGATTTACTATTGTCCTTTTGGGTTTTTTTGAATAAACCAATCAAATATTGTTATATGATATCAGTCATAGAAGGTTTTTGTAAAGTATAAATTATTATTGTTTTTGATCTATGAATTAAATAGTATTGAAATTATCATTGACACATTGATCTTATGGGAAAGTTTCTGCCTTAATCATTAAATCACCATAAACCTCATTATAGTTTTTCAGAACTCATCCATTCACACTTATTAAAGATAATAATTTAGTATAGAGCCTTTATTGAATTATTGTGTTTTTCTTCATTGATAAAACATCTCCTTCAATATAATTTATCCTTTCATAAATATCTTTTATAAAATCATTCAATCCATTACTAAATAATTTTCATCTTTTTGATGAATATCTAAATTGGGTTACTCTTACATTTCACACCATTTGATGAATTAATTATATTTTATTCATCTTTATTATTATATATGAATTATATTTTGAATTTATTATATATGGGACTAAATTTTTCACATTAAAAAAATGAATGTGGAATCATTATATTGAATCAAATTTACTCATTTTTGTGTTTTATGTAACAAAATACACAATCACATCAATTTATATATATTTAGAATTATCCTCCAATTAATTTTTCATCATTTATTTTTATTACACTTCTTTTCAATAATCACTTTTGAAGGAATTATTTTTATTATTTCTCCCCTAATAGGAATCATGATTGATATGATGAAAATATAAAATCGCCTCTTTTGGGTCTATATCATTGAGTAGAATAAATGATTCAATGAAAGGTTGTGAGAATATTCTCTAGATCCTCTAGAATATTTTTTTAAAAATTTTCATATTCCATTTATCACCCCTAATATAAATATCAAATACTAAAATTATTCATTGAATAATTCATTTTGGGAAATTATTTTATCCTCAAACTTTTACTAGAGAACCGAAATGTTTTCATCTTGTACATTGGAATCATAGACATAGATGATGGGGATAATTTATCACATGAAATTTCAATATTTACTTCTCATAACATCCATATATATTTCATTGAAAAAGTAACTTATAATTAATTGAATCCTTTTGCATTAAAATTATGTATTATTATGTCTTTACCAACTAAAGATCTACTCTCCATGGAATCTTAAATCCCATATATCGTATATATTTAAAAATTAAAACCTAATAATTGGAAAAAAGTGTTTCATAAAGTTCTCCCATAGTTATAAATTTTTTTCATCAATTATCTGAATACCCTATTCATGAACGACCATTAAAATATGTTTGGAGTGAAAATTCCACCATCATTCATTAAATATAATTCCACTAGCTAATCCTTGGAAAGGTAAATACCCTTTCGGGATGTGGTTGTACCAAGGGATATTGATCATTCACAAAAAAAACCTCATCAATGATAATCCAATATCATTATTTGGAAAAATTCAATCGCACAAAATTTATATGTAATGGTAAACTAATTAATGGATCGACATGAAAAAAGTTACATGGTTCATCCAAACCAAAATAATCTTTATAATATATAATGACAATAGACCACAAATCATAGAAACTAGGTGAAATAATTTTATGATTCAATCATGAGTGGATACACTAATACTCTTGGATTACAACCCTCAAATAAAACAAAAAACCCACGCATTTTATTCTTCTAAATAGTTAATTTCATCTATTAGTGTTATTGAATTGATTTCATCAACATGTGACATTACACCAATATTGTGTATAAATTCATCTACATGTTCATTTATTATTGAAATTTATTAACCTCAACTGAGAATAATAACTATATATATTTCATCACTTTACAAAACATGTCTGAAATTCTATTCCTCTATTTATTCCTCACTAGTTATCTATAGGTATATTTTTCTATTAATTTCTATTGATAATACATTAACTTTATAAATATTATTATAATATAAATTTATATAATAAATCTATATAGATTTAGTAGAATTACTTATAGGAATATTTTTAATGAAACTAAAATATTTAGGTAATTTCATCTAAATTCCCCTTGAAAATATATTATGTATCACCCTTTTAATTTCATAAATTCCAACCAAAATGATATGAAATGTATGTATATAGTTATGGTCACTTGAAAATCTCGTGATAAAATATACATGGAAGCTCATGCATTTTTCATTTTTTTGGAACCCACTTCCGCAACATGAAAGGTGGTATCATGAAATGAAATTTCACTTATATTAATAATTTTTATGACTTTTTTAGAACACATATTGAGATAATATTGGAATACATATTAATAATGTGTCCCTTTTATAATCATCATTGTATATATTGAACTTCACTTTCTATAAAATCATCCCAAAAAATTCCCAATGATATTTTTTATGTCATATACCATTGCAGACACCTTAAATTTTATCCTTGTATAAGAACATATAAACCATGGAAAACATGTTATGTATGGAATATTAAATTATTATACCTCCTCTCATAAATGATTATTCGGTATTTTTCATTATTTCATTCCTGATCAAAATTAA
The DNA here is from genome assembly GCA_963277665.1 of Viscum album. Taxonomy (NCBI): domain Eukaryota; kingdom Viridiplantae; phylum Streptophyta; class Magnoliopsida; order Santalales; family Viscaceae; genus Viscum; species Viscum album. The sequence continues at coordinate 1,862,621,769 of OY728142.1, read as the reverse complement.
AAAATTGAGTTATTCATAGTAATTTCATAGGATGAAAATTATTTATTGGGAAAAAAGTGAGTTATTGTAATATATTTATGTATAAATGTTCAGAATAAAATATAATTTTTAATTTAATTAGGAAAATATAATTTCATTAAATAAATGAAATAAAAATATTAAAATGTTAAATAATTTATCATTGTTTTTATTATTCTGATTTAGGAACCATTGAGTAAAATAAGAGTTGAGATAAATGAGCCTTTTGAGAATTAGAAATGACTAATTTGTAACTACATTTACTAGAATGACTACAATTTATTAAATTTAAAAAAATTTGTTGACTTATTTAGGTTTCTTTAGTTTTTTCATTACACACCAAACCTTATACTTATAAGCAACTATCTGAATAGTACTCTTGAGAACTGTAATTTGATTTTAAAAGCATGGATATTGATTCAATCCATGAATAATGATCGATTTCACATGAAATTGAGAATAACTAATGTTAAATGTTCTTGAATGTGAATGAAATTATATAAAGTTATTTAAATTACAATAGATAAGGGAAAATTATGAAGGGTTTAAAATTGAGGGTGGGAGGGAATAAAATTTTGTAAATTTGACTCATTTTTGAAGAATGATATAGTACTAAATGAAATGATATTATATTTTTTGATATTTTTAATTTATAAATATTTATCTATTTACCTAATTGAATATGTGTTCTAATTTATAATGACCCATCCTCGGGACCTATGCCGTGACAACCCCAAGCCCGCCTTCCATAGGCCAGGAGCTGGCGACTTGCACCAAAGGCGTAAATGCCGATATCAAGGAATGCATTGCGTTTAAGTAAGAAAACAAACACCACATAGTATTCAAGAAGAATTAACCACTAAGTAAACTGAGTACAAAGGTAATTGCTGGAAAGTAAATGGGCTAGAATAGAAACCCAACTGAAAGTAAAGTACAACTAAAAAAAGAGTACAATGGATGAAAAGTAAAGAAAAAACACCAAGCCGTCCTCTAGAAATCCCACCTGAAGGGTGGGTACAAATAGTCTCCTCTGCTCCTCGGCTCCAGCAGTCCACCTTGTGTACGTCCCCTACCTCAGTCAGCACTGTCTGTCGTCTGCATCCAGGACAACGTAGTGCGGGCATAGCCTATGCAGGGGTGAGAATACGCTACTCAGTAGGGACCCGAGACCCCATGAAGGTCTCCTAGAATCCATGAAAGAAAATCCACAAAGGAAAGATACAATCACGAAGTAACAACCAACTCTACATAGGTATATGCCCATACATATACCTTATTCATCAATTTCAGTTCGGATACAACATCCGAGCCCAAGTTTGATCTAGTCCACACTGGAAACCACACTCCAATCCACACAGTATAACACATCCCAATCCACGCAGGATAGCAAAACAATCATATCGAAGATAGTGTTTGAAAGTAAAGACTCAGCTCACACAGGTATACACTTTGAAATGAGATAGATATGATTAGATGTAGCCATTGATTCATCTATGCTGTCAGACCCACATAGGATACAAGACCAGCTAAGCTGTCGGACCAACTAAGGATACAAGACCAGCTACTCTGCCAAACCCACGTAGGATACAAGTACAGAGTCAAATAATACCAGACCCACGTAGGATACAAGAAAAGTAGTCATGTACTGGAGGACCCACATAGGATACAAGAACATCAGTCATCATCGTCGAACCCATGGAGGATTCCAGTATGGTCGTCGTCGCTGCCGAACCCACGGAGGATCCCAGTACAATCGTCATTATCGTCGCAGTCGCAGCCAGCTCTAGGGTTCCAGCACCCAGCATGCTCAATTCATGGAGGGTCCGCTCCATGATCCAAGGGGGTCGATACATCAACTAACATGATTTCTCGAGTTTATGTATCCCAAAGTTCAGTCTCATCAAAAAGAACTCAACGTGACAGATGAGGCGTCAATCGGATGCCCGGTCTGAGAGTTATTGGCTTTTTCGTCCTAGGGGCCCTATTGGATTTTATGTCAAAACCAACCTTATCATACTCCAACTGTGTCCAAACCTCGAGTGGAGTAAGACAAAAGAACCGCCTCACTAAGATGAATCCTACAAAGTCGACGACACTTCAATCAGACATCCGGAGCTCATGTTATAAGTGTTTCCGCTCCGAGGGCCCGGTTGGTTTCGTGTTCGAACCAACCCGGGCATACCCAAAGTTCTTCGAAACCATGAGTGTAATATACAGAAATAACCCTCTTGATCCAAGGATTGCTATGCAACTGACAGTGCATCGATCAGAGGTCTGTAGCCCAAGTTTTGGGCGTTTGAACGGATCTGTCTGAAAACAGGGGGTTTGGGCCCGGTCCGACCCGGCCCAAAACCCCCTGGGTCGGCCCGAACTGGGTCCGGGTTGGGCCCGGTTGGGCACGACCCATCCCTGCTTGTGCCGCCCGGCCCTGATGGTGTGGCCCGACCAGGCTCGGGGGTCTGGCCTGACGCGGGTGGCCCGACCCGGTGCGTGCGTCCGCATACTGACTGATGCAGAAGGGGGGAAGGCCGTCACCCACTTCGAACTGAACGGCGGACCCACGGGGGTCCGCCCATACTGCAATGGCTGGAGGATCAAACCCTCGGATATTTCGGATCTAACTAGCCGGTTGTGCCACGTGGGACCTGTTGGTCCCACCTCCTGTAGCACCGGCGGCTAGCGGTTCCGGTCGCCGCCCTCTGCACCGCTGTGGCCTTAGGCCGCGTCCCTTGTCCGACCAGCATGGTGCGATGGCTTCGCGCCCCTCTGTCACGACCCCACTTCGGTCGTGGACCCATTCTTCTTCAATGGCGTGGCGCGACGGTGCCGCTCTCCTTCACCGCGGCCTGCACCGACTGATGTTCCTTTGTTTCCGCGCAGTGCGACGGAACCGCGTCACCTCCGTTCCAATCCATAACGAAGTACAACAACAAAGGGGAGGAGGGTCAACAATGTTTGTGTAGTCCGGCATCCTCCTATTAGTTCTATAACAAGAGGCCAATTATTTAATGGTGAATGCCAGAATTTATTACGAACTAAAAACAATCCCCTTCCTCGAAGAAGTTCGAGGAAGCTAGCGTCAGAGAAAATGGCATCGCGTGATGAAGCTCTGTATACGTCGATGGAGATCATTCGAGCAGGAAGTAATGTATCCATTTCTTTAACGTGGAATGTAGATGTAACGACGTCCTTACATGAAGGTAACATCGTCATACACTGGCTGTGGAGAGAAGAATAGACGGCTCGTCGATCTCTCGTTGTGGTGGCGGCGTTCTTCATCGAAGCCTTGGCGTTCTCCGCATTCTTCATACTTAGAGCTTTCTTCACCAATCCTCTCACAAAAAAACCATCCCCAAATAGAATAAGGTTCATCCTTATTTTATTAAACAATGCCATTAATTCCAAAAAAATTTAAATAAACTCATACTCAAAATTAAATTAATTGAAAAACTATAATCATTCAATTTAATGCGAGAGTTGACATGAAATTAAAGAGGGAGAGTGGGTGAGTTAAAAACTAATGGGGGATTTTCCAAAATTAAGAGAGGTTAGAGGAATTTGAAAAGGTGGGGATCATGTGGGTCCCACCTCACTAATACCCTATCTAGAGGAGTTAGGATTTAGTGGGACCCACTTCAACTTCCACACGTAGGTTATAATTACTTAGAGTTGAAATAACATTGTAACACCTATTTTATTTCACTCTTCAATTAAACCTCTTCATTTTTAATAACACCTCTCGAGAAAATGCAACCCTAGTGAAAGTCTTCTTAAACGATTACCGGTGCTATGGTTTCATCGGTGCCCTCCGATTTCGATTTCGAGCACCGGTTCAAAAGTTATAAAAACCCACTCGTTCGTTCACTGAACATACCCGAGCTAAAATTTGGAAATTGATTCCGGGCACACTGATCTTCGGAATCAGGTGCCGTGAGAAACTGCGTACTTGTAAAATCCCAAATAATATAGGAAAAAAATTTCCTTGAAATTTACGAGTCTTTACATTACTCCCACCTCAGGGCTTTATGTCCCTATAATTATATATCACAAAATAGGAAAACAAATGGGGGTACTGAGCACACACCTGAGCCTCCGGCTACCAAGTGATCTCCTAGAGGTTCCAGTGCTTCCACCTGATGCATACTAGAGGAATCGGCCACCCACATAGGACCCGCTCCTGTCGATCCTCGATCTCCACCGGGACCTCTACAAAAGTATTCCCATCATTGATGTCCATCTCCCCATGGTCAGTGATATGTTTCGGGTCATGAACGTATCTCCTCAGCTGAGATACGTGGAAGATATTGTGCACCTGGTGCAACTAAGGTGGTTGAGCTATGTGATAAGCCACCTCGCCTATCCTGCGGAGAACCTGGAATGGTCCGACTAAGCGCGAAGATAACTTGCCGCCCCGACCAAATCTCTGTAATCCAGGTCGAGGTGAGACCCACAAGAAAATGTGGTCACCATACTCAAACTCTAGTGGTCTCTGCCTCCTGTCATCATAAGAATTATTTCGGCCCTAAGCGGTCCTCATCCACTCCTAGATGACCTGGACGTTTTCTGTCATGGCCTGGACCATCTCTGGTCCTACAAGTGCTGACACCCCAGGGTCTGTCCTGCATAGAGGTGACCGGTAAGGTCGGCTGTACGATTCCTCGTATGGTTCCATCTCGATGGTGGAGTGGTAGCTTTTGTTGTATGAAAACTACACCAAGGGTATGTGATCATCCCAGCTGCGACCAAGGTTGAGATCACATGCACGGAGCATGTCCACGAGAGTCTGAATAGTCCTTTTCGTCTGTCCATCCGTTTGAGGGTGAAAGGCGGTGCTCAAGCATATCTGTGTCTCTAATTCCTCCTATAACCCCTGCCAAAGCCGGGAAGTAAAGTGAGCATCTCGATTGGAGAAGATAGATGATGGCCCACTATGAAGCTGTATAATCTCCTGAACGTAGAGGCATCCCAAGCTCTCCATTGAGCCCTACTCTCTGATGGGTAAAAAGTGGGCCGACTTGGTGAGTCGGTCGACAATTACCCAAATGGAGTCGTGACCTCGGGAAGTACGTGGAAGTCCAGTCATGAAATACCTAGATATCCCCTCCCACTTCGACTCCGAGACCTCCAAGGGTTGTACTAAACCTGCTGGTACCTAGTGCTCCACCTTCACCTGCTGGAAGGTGAGGCATCAAGTAACGAACTATGCTATAACCTTCTTCTTACCAGGCCACCAATGCTATCGTCTGAGATCCTGGTACATCTTCGCCACTCCTGGATATACCGCTAAAGAGTAAGTGTGAAACTCTCTTAGCACCTCCTCCTACAAAGCAGCTGGTACCATGGTACATCCTTTGAAAAGGACTTCGTACTCTCCTCCTATAGAGAATCCATCAGGTGACTGTCTTGAGGATATCTGTGCACGCAACGTCTCACAATCAACATCCCCTCGTTGTGCCTCTCTGACCCGCTGAAGAAGTGGAGGTGTGACTATGAAGGACTGAAGGAAGGCTGCCCCATCTCTATCCATGAAGGATGTCTTCAAAGAATCTAACTACTCTGTCGCCTCTCCAAGTAGCTGAATGCCCGTCCCCCTACCGAGAGCATCAGCTACTATGTTCCCCTTTACAAGAGTATAGACTATCTCAATGTCATAGTCATGGAGGAACTCGATCCATCACCGTTGTCTCAGGTTCAGGTCCCTCTGCGAGAAGATGTACCTGAGACTCTGGTGGTCAGAATAGACTCTAAAGCGCTCTCCCATAAGATAGTTCTGCCACATCTTCAAGGCGAAGACCAGTGTTTCTAACTACTTGTCATGGGTGGCATAATTCTTCTCATGATGCATCAACTTTCGTCATCCATTTGTGATCACTACCCAATCCTATATCAGGACACACCCGAGTCAGGTCCATGATGCATCACAGTATACTATGTACCCTACTCCCTCCTCTGGTAGCCTCAAGATGGGTGCACTGGTCAGTCTCTGTCTCCACTCCTGGAAGCTCTACTGAAATCTATCTGACCACACGAAGGGTTTCCCCTTCTTCATCAAAGATGAAAGCAGTGATGCAACTCTAGATAAGTCTGGCACAAATCTCTGATAGTACCCAGCCAGATCTATGAAACTCTGCACCTTAGTCACACTCCTGGGTGGCTCCCAGGCTAGCACTGCCTCGATCTTCATAGGATCCACCGAAACTCCCGCCTCAGAGATGACGTGTCCTAAGAAGTGGACCTCACGTATCCATAACTGAAACATTGAGAGCATACCATAAAGCTGGTGATCTCAAAGTGTGTCCAGCACAACCCACAAGTGGTAGGCATGCTCCTCCTCGGTTGTTGAGTATATCAATATTTCGTCGATGAAGACTATGACAAATCGATCAAGGAAAGGCTGGAAGCTCTTATTCATGAGGCTCATAAATAGTACATGAGCGTTGGTTATGCCGAAATGAATTACCAAGAACTCATAGTGGCCATACCGACACCGGAAGGTTGTCATCTGCACATCCTCATCTCAAACTCTGATCTGATGATAGCATGACCTGAGGTCTATCATCGAGAACCACCGTACTCCTTTGAGCTGATCGAAGAGGTCGTTAAACCTCAGTAGCAGATAATTATTCCTCACCGTCACCTGGATTAGGCGACGGTAATCGACACACAGTTGCAAGCTCCCATCTGCTTTCTTGGTGAACAAAATCAGGGAAGCCCAGGGTGAAACACTGGGTTGAATGAATCACTTTCCCTGCAAGTCCACTAGCTGTTCTCGTAGCTCTCGAAGCCCAGCGGTAGCCATCCGATATGCTGGAATAGATATCGGGGTTTTCCTAGGGTACAAGTCAATATAAAATGTCTACCTTTCTGCGAGGAGGTAGTCCTGGAACGTCGTCAGAAAAAACATCCACATACTGATCCACCACTACAAGAAAACTCAGACTCCGGACGTCCACAGCTCCTACGATGGGACTAGCCAACTGATTAGTGTTTGGCTATCCTCTCCTCTGCTTGAGTCCATCCTACACTACAAAGTCTCCCTTATCACCGGTGAAGGTGAACCTGATCCCATCAATGAGAACACAACGCGCCTTTCGCATAATGTTGTCGATCTGAGCATGGACCGTAGATAACCAATCCATGCCCAACATCACGTCGTAATGCCTCGATGCTACTACATGAAGATCCCAGCCAAAGCTCTCACCTCTTAGAGTAAGCTCACTCTACCGGCACCAGTGCATAATCGTCGAGTCTGCTCTTGTAGGAGTCTCTAGCCATAATGATCGAGCCAACGGCTTTGTCGGAATCTCTGAGCTCCGAATAAGGGTAGCGGTAATGAAATAATGACTCTCCATTATTTCTATAAGAAGTGAAGATAGGGTGGAGTATACACAGATAATACCTCAAATCATCTCAGGTATGCCATGGTCGTATGCCTCTATTGCCTGAAGCTAAGCCTTCCTCTGTCCGCCAGCTCCCTGTGGTCAGGGTGGACCTCCTAGTGGTGGTGGTGGTAGAGCCTCAAAGAATCTCCCACCACCTACTGCTCGGCCAACTCCTCTGCCTCGTCGCCTGCTCCCTGTGGACCACCATGATCGAGACTCTACCTCGGCCTAGGTGGTCCCTCAACCGTCTGCTGCTCCTCTTCATGGTGGGTCAGGCAGTCACGAGCCATGTGCCAATGTCCGCCACATGCATAGAACTATTTACTCCTCGTAAGGTTGGCTATGTGTCGTGTCCCTCTCACCTCTGAGCTAGTGTCCTGAGGTCATCCACCTGATGGTTTGGGCAGCTTTGACCACTTTGACAACCATCGACTTCCAGCTGCAGAAGACTCAGCATCATGCCGCCATGTGGTATGTCTCACTGCTGGCGTAGGCTCAGAAAGAAAGCACTCCATGAGAAGGGCTCGCTCCAATACTCTTTCCTACGTCGGAATGCTGAGGGAGATCATCAATGACCTGATCTCATACCTCATTCCCTACTCGATGTTCCAGACCCAGAAAAATAGTCTCGTACCATGTCCGTGGAATAGCGCAATGGATCGGTAAATCTCGCCGAGTACTAGGCTACCATCATACTGCCCTACTGCAGCTGTAGTAAATCCTGAATGTGCACCGCATGGAGGGTGGCTGGTACAAACTACGAGTGGAAGAGGCACATGAAGTCCAAACAAAGATGGGATGCCTCCTTTGGCACCGGGAGCATCAGGCTCCACCATCTGTCTGCTTCTGCGTGCAGGAGACCTGCTGCAAGGATCACCATGAGTTCAGCTAGTGTCCCTACTAACCTGAAAAAACGAACAACAGCCTCCAGCCAAACCTCGACTGCCTCAGGGTCTGTATCCACAAGAAACCAGGGCGATCTCTTATGCTGAAACTCATACTGTACACTAAGGTGAAGTGCACTCTCAGTGGCTGGGGCTGATGGCATCAGTGGCTCGTTGGGTAGAGGCACCGCCGGTGCCTCCGCTGTAATTGGGCCCCACACCGAGGCCTCATTGCTCGGTGGGCTATCATCTCGTAAAAAGCTCAGAACCCTAGCTGGATGCCGTTGTGGGGCCATCCGGAAAATAAACAGGTGTGCCATGGTCAGTACAGTATACCTGGTGAGCTGACACAACGTAATAACAATGAAAACATTGAAACATACATGCAATCAATGTTTTCGTGCACCGAGTCGGAAATCAGAAGTCAGGATCCTGGTGTATGGATACGTCGGCCGCCAGACCAACACTGGAATCTCTGGACTAATAACAACACTCAATACCATTAAAATTATTGCTTCACAAAGAAGAAAGATTAGAGTCCTGAGTTCTACGGTAGAACTGAACTGCTCTGATACCAATTTGTCGCGACCTGTCCTCGGGACCTATGCTGTGACTACCCCAAGCCCGCCTTCCATAGGCCAGGGGCTGGCGGCTAGCACCAATGGCGTAAATCCCAATATTAGGGAAGGCATTTCCTTTATGAAAGAAAATATACACCACAGAGTATGCAAGCAGAAGTAAACACTAAGTAAACCGAGTATAAAGGTAAGTGCTAGAATGTAAATGGGCCAGAATACAAACCCAAATGAAAGTAAATTACAACTAAAAATAGAGTACATCAGCAGAAAAGTAAAGAAACAACACCAAGTCGTCCTCTGAAAATCCCACCTGAAGGGTGGGTACAGAATGTCTCCTCTGATCCTCATCTCCAACCGTCCGCTCCATGTACGTCTGGTCCAGTGATCCACCTCTAGGTACCGTCCAGCTCCACGAGCTCCTACCTCGGTCAGCAATTTCCATCGTTTGCATCCAACACAACGTAGTGAGGGCATAGCCCGTGTAGGGGTGAATATAATCTACTCACTAAGGACCCCGAGATCCCCCAAAGGTCTCCCAGAATCCATGAAGGATAATCCACAATGGAAAGATACAATCACGAAGTAACAACCATCTCTACTTAGGTATATTCCCATACATATACCAAAGTCATCAATTCAGGTTCAGCTCCAACATCCGAGCCCATGTTTGATCTAGTCCACATAGGAAAGAACAATCCAATCCACAGAGGATAACACAACCCAATCCACACAAGATATAAAATTAATCACATCGAATATAGTGTTTGAAAGTCAAGACTCAGTTCATATAGGTATACTCTTCGTAAGGTGATAGAGATGATCAGATGTAGCCACTGATTCATGTAATCTGTCATACCCACATTGGATACAAGACCATCTAAGCTGTCGGGCCCACAAAGGAAACAAGACCAGCTACTCTATCGGACCCATGTAGGATACAAGTACAGAGTCAAATACTGTAGGACCCACGTATGATACAAGAACAGTAGTCACGTACGGCCAGACCCACATAGGATACATGAACAGTAGTCATCTCCGTCGAACCCATGGAGGATTCCAGTACAATCGTCGTTGCAGCCGAACCCATGGAGGATCCCAGTATAGTGGTCATTGTCATCGCAGTCACAGCCAGCTCTAGGGTTCCCGCAAATTGCATGCTCGATTCTGGGGGGTCTGCTCCACGAGCCAAGGGGGTTGATACATCAACTGATACAATGTCCGGAGTTGATGTATACCAATGTTCTGTCTCGTCAAAAGGAACTCATCGTGACAGACAACGGGTCAATCAGACGCCCGGTCTAAGAGATATTGGCTTTTTCGTCCAACGGGCCTGGTTGGTTTTTAAGTCAAAACCAACCCGCCCATACTCCAACTCTGTCCAATCCTCACACAGAGTGAGCCAAATGAACCATCTCACTATGTGGAATCCAACAAAGTCGATGAAACATCAATCAGACATCTTGAGCTCATGTGATAAGTGTTTTCGCTCCAAGGGACCGACTGGTTTGGTGTTCGAACCGACCTAGCCGTAAAGAAAGTTCAAAGAAACCTTGAGTGTAATATATCTAAACAACTGTCTCGATCCATGGATCGCTATGCAACTGAGGGTGCATCGATCGGAGGTCTGTTTCCCATGTTATGGGCATTTGAACGGATCTGTCCGAAAACAGGGGGTTTGGGCCCTGTCCGATCTAGCCCAATACCCCATGGGTTGGCCCGAACTGGTTCTGGCACAGTTGTGCACAACCCGGCCCGACTGATGAGGCACGGCCCGGCTGGTGCGGCCTAGCCCAGCGCGGGGTTCCGGCTTGGCCCGGGCAGCCCGGCCCGGCACGGGCGCCTGCGTACTGACGGATGCGAAAGGGGGGAAGGCCGCCACCCCCTTAGAACTGAACAACGTACCCACGGGGGTCCAACCTTGCTGCGCTGGTCGGGGGTTCAAACCCCCGACTATCCCGTATCCCGCTGGACGTAACGGCTGACCGGTTGTGCTGCGTAGGACCTGTTGCTCCCGCCTCCTGTAGCACCGGCGGCCGGTGGTTCCGGCCGCCACCCTCGGCACCGCCACATCTTTAAGCCACGGTCCTTGTACGAATGGCGCGGCGTGATGACACCGCGCACCTCCGCCACAGCCAGTCCCGGCCGTGGCCCTCCATGAAGCTCTAGCGCTGCATGACGGCACCGCGCCCCTCTGTCGCGTCCCGACTCCGGTCGCAGCCCCTTTCGGTCTCAACAGCGTGGAGCGACGGCGCTGCGCTCCTTCACCGCGGCCCACACCGACTGTGTTTCCTTCGTTTCCGCGCAGTACAACGACACCGCATCGCCTCCGTTCCAATCCATAACAAAGTACAACAACAAAGGGGAGGTGGGCCGGCTGTGTTTGTCCGGTCCAGCCTCCTCCTGTTAATTCGATAACAAGTTGATAATTATTTAATGATGAATGCCAGAAATAATTACAAATGAATAACAATCCCCTACCTCGAACAATTTCGTGGAAGCTAGCGTCACGGAAAATGACATCGCAGGATGAAGCTCTGCATACGTCGTTGGAGATTGTACGAGGAGGAAGTGATGTCTCCCTTTATTTGATGTGGAAAGAATATGGAACGACAGGCGTCCAATAAGGTATCATCGTCACACACCGGCTACAGATAGAAGAAGAGATGGCTCGTCGATCTCTCCTTGTGGTGAAGACGTTCTTTGTCGAAGCCTTGGCATTCTTCACGTTCTTCATACATAGAGATTTCTTCCCTAATCCTCTCACAATAAAACCAACCCCAAATAAAATAGGGTTCATCCTTATTTTATTAACCCATGCCATGAATTCCAAAAAAATCAAAAAAACTCAAACTCATAATTAAATTAATTGAATAACATTAATCAATCAATTTAATGAGAGATTTTACATGCAATTAAAGAGGGAGAGTGGGTGAGTTACAAAGTAATAAGGGTTTTTCCAACATTAAGAGAGGTTAGAGAAATTTGAAAAGGTGGGGCTCATGTGGGGCCCACCTCACTAATACTGTAGAGACCCGTATCTTGACGTACATTTACATTACATTACTTTTACGGAATACTTAGTACATTACAAAAACTCACACACAAGGACCGTAATAGTTTAGTGTCTTTGGAAACTCGGACTATAATCTTCTAATCGTGGTGAAAGATCTTCAAAATCTCCCATAAAGATCTTCCTTTTTTTTACCTAAAACATTTTTTTATATCCTGGGGAAAAGAAAACATAAAAGGGTTAGCTCAAATGCTCAGTAAGGGTAAACAAAATAAATATCAATCACATCATATTCATAAGAACATAACATTTTGGAAATCATAACCTGCAAAAGAGAGCATAATTTCATAATCATGGGATAAATCATGGCAGTGAAAAAGTAATCCCAATAATCATAACTTAAAACATGAAACTTTGTGGCATACACACATAATCATAGAGAATCATTTCTTGTTAGTCAAGACTAATTTCCAAGACTATCTTAGTGGACAAAGTCCCTTTCTGAATCGAGTAACCCTCGTTTCAGTCCTGTTTCACTGAACCGGTATAACCTACCGTTCCAGCCCTGTCTATCTCATGAGATATAAAATCTTTACCCAATGCATTGGAGGGAGATATAGGTCCCACTCATCTTATAATGAATCCTTTCTTATGTGTGCCACATAATCATAAATCATACTTCATCGCATAACCCATGTAATAAAAATGGGATTCTTAAACAACATGACATCATAAAACAATTCATATAAGATAAAGGAATTCATAAAAATAATTCCATCACAACATGAACAAATCAATTTAATAATAGGGATAAAAACAGAACACTTTTTTATCTTAGATGGAAAATAATTTTCATAAAACACTTGAACTCCATTCTTGAGGAAAATATCCTTTCTTCTTCAAAAACATTTTTCCTTTCATAACATGTCATACAACTTTAAAATAAAAGAAGTTGATTAAAAATAAACTTGAAAACTTGTAAAGTAAGATTCTTGGAAACAATGTTTTAAAAATCCATTCATGCCGTATAAGTTAAAAAAAACATTCTTCGTACTTTTGTCGGAAAAGTCAAAAAGTACCTCGTACGAAAAAAACGACAAAAGATTCCTTTCAAATCTTTTACAAAAAAAAAACTTACCGAAGGGTAAAATTGGATATAAAATATTGTAGAAGGATTGACATAATATTACATATTGAGGAAACATGGATGTGGATGATAAAATACACCCCAGTAATTACCAATGTAAAAACAATCTCGGATAAAAGTGAGATTGTGATATTTCCCTTACCTTAGGTCCGATTTGCTTTGTACGTGTCCGAAGCTCCTGTATAATGGTTTAAATAATGTCATTGACTTATTACAGAATCATATTCATTGTTATGATATCATATATGGTTCACTTATGACATTATATTACCCGTTCTTTTGTAAATTCCATGTTAAAGAAGCGTTTTGGGTAAAATCGTTTCTTTTATCGTAGGTGTTTTGACTTGTTGTTCTTGACATTATTATTACTTATATCATGAATTACTTACTTCCAGAATATAAAATATGATTTATATATCATATATATTCAGTATACATATATATATAATAGATAGATAAATGAAATGAAAAACACCGTTCATGGAGACGGTAGTCCGTACGTACGCATGAACGCTGTTTTCCTTTCCCTATTGTCTTGAATGGAAGTAAGTAGATGACATACATATATATATATAAATAAATCCAGTAGCTTTATAATGTCATATATTTCATTATTATTTCTTATATATACTTTATAATCATTCTTAAATGGTTAACATGGAGAATGAATCTCATCGCGTCGTGGAGACGGTAGTCCGTACGTACGCACGAGCGATGATATCATTTCCATAAATATTGAATTGAATTGGAGTGGATTATACAATATATCAGCATCAATATGATGTTTTAATAACTATGTATAGTTATTCTTTACACCATTATACCCATCCATGTAAGGTGGTGGTGGAAAATAGATTACACCACGGCGTGGAGACGGTATTCCGTACGTACGCACGCGCGGTGATTTCTTTTTCCGTAGGATAGATAGATGGTGAAATAGGGTTGTTTCATACTTATAATAACATATCAGTATATTAGTGATACTGATGTTATTACTTCATAATGAAACAACCTAAGAAGAAGAAGTGGAAGAAGAAATAAAGAAGAAAGAATTGGTAACGGTAATTACCTCTTCTTTGAAGCGCCTTTTGGAGACCTCCTCTTAGGGAACTAAAATTGGTCTCTGAGGAAGACCAGAACCTCTAGGATGTTTCTAGGGAAGTGGAGAGGAGATTTTGGCAGGGGTTGGACGAGCTTGAGTGCTCAAATTGGTGTGAAGAGGAGGGGGAGGAGGTGCCCTTTTATAAGGGAGGAGAGGGGCACCTTAGGAATATCTCAAAATATTATTTTATATTAAAGTTAAAATCGGTTTATAATGGTTCCAAAGGGTCTTATTTCGAAGCTAAAGTGGGGATGGGTCTAAATCCTATCAACCAATAGTATTTAGACAAGTTTAGGTTCTTATTTTAACCTTATCAATTAGATTTAACTCTAAGATAAATAATTTAACTTTTACCGTGTCTTTTTGTTTTCTTTCACTATATGGTTAATACAGTTAATATAACATGGAAAAAGAACCCCAAATTGTTTATTATTAATATATATATCCTTATCTATGTCATTTGGCTGAACCTTAGATTTTTAGGAATAAAATAACAATTAATAATATAATATTTGATTTAAAAACTATTTTGTGTCAATTTTGACACTATTTGATATATGATTTTTGTGAAAGTCATAACAGAATTATATGTTCTAACCAAGTTCATTAAATCAACACTAATATATCTTAGTAACCTATAAAATTATTGGAATTCATAAAAAGTCTCAAATTACATTCATTTGAGTATTTATAACATCAATTATGTTAATATTTCCTTAAAAGGGTAATTACTGCATCATCGTTGTGTCATAAATAAATTAATTTATATAAAGTCTAAAAATTATAAATAAAATATCATTATATAGGAAATCTTTTTATCCTTCTAATGAATATTTATAGTCGAATTTATCTTATGTATAACCCCATATTAAAAATGTTTTAGTGAATAAACTTTGATTTTAACTCTTTTAACTCTTCTTTGAATTAAATAATAATAAATGTCCTAATCTAATCCAAGTGGGCCTAAATTATAATATTTTACACTTAAGGTTGTTTTTGGTCGAGATACACTTGTCCAATAGAATTAGGACATGTGTTAGGGTAATATTAATATCATTCTTACCCTTAATTACCCTATTTACTTTTAACCGTGGTAAATAAAAGTAAAAAGTTACTATTCACCAAAAATTATTTTCATCTCATTGAACCACATTTTACTTACTAACATCAACCGTGTCTCTCGGATTTTTGAAATTCCATTCACAGAAGCGGTAAAATTAAGTTTTATGAAAAATTTAGTTTTTTAACTACCACTTAGTAGTTTCACTATTCATCAAAAAATAAAGGTTTTCAGAAAAATGCCAAAATTTCATCCTAAGCTATATTTCATATTCCGAATTCAAAAATGAAGTCTATTTTACCAAATTCATAACATAAAAGTTGCATTAATTAATTTTATAATTAAATCCCGCTGTTAAAACAAATAGCATGTTTTTAAGAAACAATATCTATCAAAAGATTGACACTTGTTTATGTCTGGTTTAAATGTGCAATTACATCCAATGACCAACATTGTATTAAATTGTAAAAATATATTCTAAATATACTTTAAAACTACTCCAATTAATAATTTATCACTATTAATTATTTCGATTAAAAAAGTTGTTTTTTAATTATAATTTAGTAATTTTCACTATTCATCAGAATATGAAAGTTATCCGAAACGTACCAAAATTTCACCATAGGCTAAATTCGATACTCCGAATCCAAAAATGAAGTTCATTTTGAAAAATAAGATTTACAGAATTTTAAAAAGTGGTTATTACTATTCATACCGGCTAGTTTTAATAATATTTTAATAGCATATCGTTGTTTAGTGAAACTCGGTATTGCGTATTACACACGCTATCGAGGAAGGTCGCGATTGTGTGTAATGCAAGGCAAGTCAAGGATGCGTGTTGTGCAAGCTCCTAACACAAGTCATTAAAAAGAATATTTTTTTATAAAATCTTGGGCTGTTACATTCTACCCCCCTTAAAATGAATTTCTCCCTCGAAATTCGTCGGGGTTATAAATGGTTTACTATTTGAAAGTTTCTTTAATAGAAACCCAAATCGTAAAAAGGAATATCAAAACCAATCTTTAAAAACAAAAGTATGTAACGTAACGGTTACCCAAATAAACTAATCATTGGGTTTCCACATAGGTGAAAATATGGATATGGAAGAGAAATCTAACCATCATGATCTGATGGAGAGTAGTAGAGAACATGGCTATGGAAAAGCCAATAATCACAAATCCATAAATTTGTGACGATCTAAGGTACCATCCGATTCATCAGGTATAAGATCACTAGGACAACATTTTTGGTTTTCAAGATCATTTCCCTAAAGTTGAAAATTTGAATTGGAATAAATACTTTCTTTATTTTGGTACAATCTCACTATTGTTCGTGCCTAGAAAAATTTCCACTTCATCTCTTAAATAAATGAAGTTGAATTTGTTATTCGTGAAGTGTTAGCAGATCATGTGATAGAATGACGGGTCATTCCATCTGTCTCAAACAAAAGGTTAGCAAAAATTATATACATAAGTCGATCTATAGTGAGATTAATCATATACAGTTCCTAAAATGGACTTATACTTCATATATCATACTGCTTAATATAATAAAACTAGTTTCTACTAAACAGGGACTTCCTGTAGGCCAGTGGTAGGCGATAAAGGCCAGTCGCACTTCGGTTGTGGGTTCGATTCCCACAGCCTTGTCCGAAGCGATGGGTTGTCGCCCGTCCTGCAGGTTGTCCTTTTTCTAAAACTTTATTACTATAACATCCCATAAATAATATCGAAAAAACTTCTATCCTTAAACAATACTAACTTATGTCCAACATAATCCATTCCAATCTTTAGTCCTATCCATAATACTGCAGTCCATTCTCATAACATAGTCAAAACGATTACCAGAGATTTAATACCATCGTTGATCCCCATATATCATAAGATATATCTTGTTGGACACATTCCAAACATTCAAAGGCCTTAATCTTGTACTATCTTGAATACCCATTGAACCTTAGTGAAAACTTGAATGCAGTTAAAAGTTAACACTTTCCACATACCAAAATCCTCAAAATTCTATATACTCAAACCATGATATCACCTAGTCCTTATATCAATCATGAGCTCATGAATACTGTTAATCATTTCATTTTCTCTTTTTCCCTTCATTATGCGCATAATATCTCAATCACTTTGAATACCACATTAGACCAATACATAAATATTCCAATATTCCATGATACAACATTATTTTGGAATCCCATTACATAAAAACTTAATCATTCCACCACATCGTTGTCATATTCAACATTGCCAATAGTGATCGCATGTGACTTCCCTTTGTCCTTTGCCTTAAGCGGTTGCTCATGTCGATCATCACTAACCCTTGGATTAGGGCATTTATTGGCATAATGTCCCATCTCCTTGCACTTGAAGCATTGAAGTGTTGGTTGTGCGTTCTCTGCAGTGTTTGCTTTATTCACTTCATTAGAATCCTTTTTTCCATTACTTCGACACTCAGCTGCTCGATGACCTTCTTTTCCACACTTAAAACATTTTCTAGTCCCTTTAAGACAATCTCCACCATGCTTCTTTCCACACTTTGTGCATAAGGAAACATTCATCTTCTTTTCACCATTATTCTGAGATTTCTCCTTGAACTCCATCTTTCGTTTCTTGTCAAAACCATGAGATGGATATGTAACACCAACTTCCATTTCTACCTTGATAGCACAACGCACAATTTCTTCATAGCTACTAAAGTCTCTTATAGCTAATGCCCTTCTAAGACTTGGTTTTAAGCCACTGAAAAATTGATCAACTTTACTTTCAGGTTGGATGATAATGCCAGATGCATACCTTGCAAGTCTTGTAAAATTCGCTTCGTATATACCAACAGATTCATCATCCTTTTGCTTTAGTTCAAGAAACTCCTTCTCCATCTTCGTTCGAAGAATACGAGGGAAGTACTTACTGAAAAACAAGTTCTTGAACTCGTCCCATTCCATGGAATCAATTTCATCTCTTTGCCTCGTATTCTTGATAAGATTCCACCATTGATCAGCTTCACCTTCCAAACGATATACTGCTAAGATGACTTTATCATGTTCTGAACATTGAAGAACTGAAAATATCTTTTCAGTATTACTAATCCATTGTTCAGCAACTAATGGATCAGTAGACCCACTGAAAGAAGGCGGACGCTGCCTCATGAAGGATTCAACAGAATGTTTCTCCTTCCATTGCTCATTTGGAAGTCCTGCATGATTCATAGCTTGAGAAAGTTGTGTGAGCATGGCTACAAGATTTTGCATTCCAGCTCCCATATCGTTTGGTTTCTCAGGGGGACAATCATTGCATTGTCTATTGCATTGATCAACACGGTTCCTTCGGGTTCCAGCCATCGTCTAAAACCCCAAAAGAATAGTGTGAGAGGAAAAAATCATGCTAGGGAAAACAACATAATAAAGGGGTAGTACCCTCAATATCTAACATCTTAGGTTAAATTATAAGATCGTTAGAGCAATTCTAGGACTATAACCTATACGTATACTTAACCTTAGAGACATCCCTAGACATACCTTAGAAATATCTCTAGGGATCTCACTAACGTTTTCGCATCCTAGTTTCCAAAGGTTGACTAAACCTTTCCTCTGATACCAACTGTAGAGACCCGTATCTTGAGGTACATTGACATTACATTACTTTTGCGGAATACTTAGTACATTACAAAAACACACACACAAGGACCGTAATAGTTTAGTGTCTTTGGAAACTCGGACTATAATCTTCTAATCATGGTGAAAGAGCTTCAAAATCGCCCATAAAGATCTTCCTTTTTTTACCTAAAACCTTTCTTTATATCCTGGGGAAAATAAAACATAAAATGGTGAGCTCAAATGCTCAGTAAGGGTAAACAAAATAAATATCTATCACATCATATTCATAAGAACATAACATTTTGGAAATCATAACCTGCAAAAGAGAGCATAATTTCATAATCATGGGATAAATCATGGCAGTGAAAAAGTAATCCCAATAATCATAACTTAAAACATGAAACTTTGTGGCATACACACATAATCATAGAGAATCATTTCTTGTTAGTCAAGACTAATTGCCAAGACTATCTTAGTGGACAAAGTCCCTTTCTGAATCGAGTAACCCTCGTTTCAGTCCTGTTTCACTGAACCGGTATAACCTACCGTTCCAGCCCTGTCTATCTCATGAGATATAAAATCTTTACCCAATGCATTGGAGGGAGATATAGGTCCCACCCATCTTATAATGAATCCTTTCTTATGTGTTCCACATAATCATAAATCATACTTCATCGCATAACCCATGTAATAAAAATGGGATTCTTAAACAACATGACATCATAAAACAATTCATATAAGATAAGGAATTCATAAAAATAATTCCATCAAAACATGAACAAATCAATTTAATAATAGGGATAAAAACAGAACCCTTTATTATCTTATATGGAAAATAATTTTGATAAAACACTTGAACTCCATTCTTGAGGAAAATATCCTTTCTTCTTCAAAAACATTTTTCCTTTCATAACATGTCATACAACTTTAAAATAAAAGAAGTTGATTAAAAATAAACTTGAAAACTTGTAAAGTAAGCTTCTTGGAAACAATGTTTTAAAAATCCATTCATGCCGTATAAGTTAAAAAAATCATTCTTCGTACTTTTGTCGGAAAAGTCAAAAAGTACCTCGTACGAAAAAAACGACAAAAGATTCCTTTCATATCTTTTACAAAAAAAAACTTACCGAAGGGTAAAATTGGATATAAAATATTGTAGAAGGATTGAAATAATATTACATATTGAGGAAACATGGATGTGGATGATAAAATACACCCCAGTAATTACCAATGTAAAAACAATCTCGGATAAAAGTGAGATTGTGATATTTCCCTTACCTTAGGTCCGATTTACTTTGTACGTGTCCGAAGCTCCTATATAATGGTTTAAATAATGTCATTTACTTATTACAGAATCATATTCATTGTTATGATATCATATATGGTTCACTTATGACATTATATTACCTGTTCTTTTGTAAATTCCATGTTAAAGAAGCGTTTTGGGTAAAATCGTTTCTTTTATCGTAGGTGTTTTGACTTGTTGTTCTTGACATTATTATTACTTATATCATGATTTACTTACTTCCAGATTATCAAATAAGATTTATATATCATATATATTCAGTATATATATATATATATATATATATAATAGATAGGTAAATGAAATGAAAAACACCGTTCATGGAGACGGTATCCGTACGTACGCATGAACGCTGTTTTCCTTTCCCTATTGTCTTGAATGGAAGTAAGTAGATGACATACATATATATATATACATAAATCCAGTAGCTTTATAATGTCATATATTTCAGTATTATTTTTTATATATACTTTATAATCATTCTTAAATGGTTAACATGGAGAATGAAACTCATCGCGTCGTGGAGATGGTAGTCCGTACGTACGCACGAGCGATGATATCATTTCCATAAATATTGAATTGAATTGGAGTGGATTATACAATATATCAGAATAAATATGATGTTTTAATAACTATGTATAGTTATTCTTTACACCATTATACCCATCCATGTAAGGTGGTGGTGGAAAATAGATTACACCACGGCGTGGAGACGGTATTCCGTACGTACGCACGCGCGGTGATTTCTTTTTCCGTAGGATAGATAGATGGTGAAATAGGGTTGTTTCATACTTTTAATAACATATCAGTATATGAGTGATAATGATGTTATTACTTCATAATGAAACAACCTAATAAGAAGAAGTGGAAGAAGAAATAAAGATGAAAGAATTGGTAACGGTAATTACCTCTTCTTTGAAGCGCCTTTTGGAGACCTCCTCTTAGGGAACTAAAATTGGTCTTTGAGGAAGACCAGAACCTCTAGGATGTTGCTAAGGAAGTGGAGAAGAGATTTTGTCAGGGGTTGGCCGAGCTTGAGTGCTCAAATTGGTGTGAGGAGGAGGGGGAGGAGGTGCCCTTTTATAAGGGAGGAGAGGGGCACCTTAGGAATATCTCAAAATATTATTTTATATTAAAGTAAAAATAGGTTTATAATGGTTCCAAAGGGTCTTATTTCGAAGATAAAGTGGGGATGGGTCGAAATCCTATCAACCAATAGGATTTAGACAAGTTTAGGTTCTTTATTTTAACCTTATCAATTAGATTTAACTCTATGTTAAATAATTTAACTTTTACCGTGTCTTTTTGTTTTCTTTCACTATATGGTTAATACACTTACTATAACATGCCAAACGAACCCCAAATTGTTTATTATTAATATATATATCCTTATCTAAGTCATTTGGCCGAACCTTAGATTTTTAGGAATAAAATAACAATTAATAATATAATATTTGATTTAAAAACTATTTTGAGTCAATTTTGACACTATTTGATATATGATTTTTGTGAAAGTCATAACAGAATTATATGTTCGAACCAAGTTGATTAAATCAACACTAATATATCATAGTAACCTAGAAAATTAGTGGAATTCATAAAAAGTCTCAAATTACATTCATTTGAGTATTTATAACATCAATTATGTTAATCTTTCCTTAAAAGGGTAATTACTGCATCATCATTGTGTCATAAATAAATTAATATATATAAAGTCTAAAAATTATAAATAAAATATAATTATATAGTAAATCTTTTTATCTTTCTAATGAATATTTATAGTCGAATTTATCTTATGTATAACCCCATATTAAAAATGTTTTAGTGAATAAACTTTGATTTTAACTCTTTTAACTCTTCTTTGAATTAAATAATAATAAATGTCCTAATCTAATCCAAGTGGGCCTAAATGATAATATTTTACACTTAAGGTTGTTTTTGGTCGAGATACACTTGTCCAATAGAATTATGACATGTGTTTGGGTAATATTAATATCATTCTTACCCTTAATTACCCTATTTACTTTTAACCGTGGTAAATAAAAGTAAAAAGTTACTATTCACCAAAAATTATTTTCATCTCATTGAACCACATTTTACTTACTGACATCAACCGTGTCTCTCGGATTTTTGAAATTCCATTCACATAAGTGGTAAAATTAAGTTTTATGAAAAATTCAGTTTTTTAACTACCACTTTGTAGTTTCACTATTCATCAAAAAATGAAGGTTTTCAGAAAAATGCCAAAATTTCATCCTAAGCTATATTTCATATTCCGAATTAAAAAATGAAGTCTATTTTACCAAATTCATAACATAGAAGTTGCATTAATTAATTTCATAATTAAATCCCGCTGTTAAAACAAATAGCGTGTTTTTAAGAAACAATATCTATCAAAAGATTGACACTTGTTTATGTCTGGTTTAAATGTGCAATTACATCCAATGACCAACATTGTATTAAATTGTAAAAATATATTCTAAATATACTTTAGAACTACTCCAATTAATAATTTATCACTATTAATTATTTCGATTAAAAAAGTTGTTTTTTAATTATAATTTAGTAATTTTCACTATTCATCAGAATATGAAAGTTATCCGAAACGTACCAAAATTTCACCATAGGCTAAATTCGATACTCCGAATCCAAAAATGAAGTTCATTTTGAAAAATAAGATTTACAGAATTTTAAAAAGTGGTTATTACTATTCATACCAGCTAGTTTTAATAATATTTTAATAGCATATCGTTGTTTAGTGAAACTCGGTATTGCGTATTACACACGCTATCGAGGAAGGTCGCGATTGCGTGTAATGCAAGTCAAGTCAAGGATGCGTGTTGTGCAAGCTACTAACACAAGACATTAAAAAGAATATTTTTTTATAAAATCTTGGGCTGTTAAAAATACCCTATCAAGAAGAGTTAGTATTTAGTGGGTCCCACTTCAACTTCAACACGTTGGTTATAAATACTTAGAGTAGAAATAAAATTGTAAAACGTATTTAATTTCACTCTTCAATTTAACCTCTTCATTTTTAATAACACCTTCAGAGCAAACACAACTCTAGTGAAAGTCTTCTTAAGCGATTACCGGCACTACAGTTTCATCAGTTCCCTCATATTTTGATTCTGAGAAATGGTTTAAATGTTAGAAAATCCTGCTTGTTCTTTCACTGAACGTACCCGAGCTAAACTTTTGAAATTGATTCCAGGCACACCAGGCCTCAGAATCAGGTGCCATCAGAAACTGCGTACTCATAAAATCTCAGAGAATTTATGAAAAAAAAAATTCCTTGAAATTTACAGGTCATTACATAATTATCATCATATATTTTCATAGAGATTGATATTGAGTTGTTTCTCTTGAGGGAAACGAATGGTTTGTGTGTGTGTAATCTTATAACCAGTTTTGGTAAATAAATATTAATATTAAATTTATAATCATAATTTTTTTATTTTAAAAAATTAATAGGTTTTTAATGTATTTATTATATTTTAAATAATTGTATAACTTTGGAGATATTTTTATGAAAGTTTGGTGGATTGTAGAAATTCATTTCATGGAGTCTTCTAGACCACATCCTGATCACTATATTGCATTGTTCGTAATAAAATAAAAAATTATATTGGAGCTAATTATATAATGAAAAAGTGATATATAATTAATTAGACAATCAAGTAATGGTTTAAGGTATCTTTCTATTTTAATATCGTATGGATTTTGTATTGAAAAAGATAAATATAACCGGTATCTATGAGATTTTATCTCAAAATAAATAAAAGAGTTTTTACAAATTTAGGATGAATTGAGAATTCCTTGATTTACACATCTCGATTCCCAAAAAGATAGATTTTATAAGTGAATATATTTGGATTTTCTCTTATCCATAGAGATAATATAGTTATTTCATAATCATTTTAATGGGAAACTGAAAAAATGGTTCATTCAAAAACATGCTTATTTTGATGACATTTAAAATGGATTATTTTTTAGGAAGTTTTAGATATATGAGTTTTATTTTCCACAATTATCAATAATATGACTGTTTTAATTTGGTTTATTCTTAAAGAATAACTGGATTAAATTTTATCAATTATTTTTTTCATGCTGTGTAAAATTCAGTTCCTTCTTTTACATTTATAGTAATTATTCAGAGAATAATTATTTGATGATTACTGATAAATCAATCAAGTTTTGATAGTCTATTAATTACTAATAAACAAAGAGTTACGAGATAGAGAACTATTACCTTTTATTAGTATTGTTAATAAATATTTTTCATGGTTAAAAATCATTATGAGACTTAATTATTATTTAATTATACCAAAAGTGATTTAATATGATAGTTATTATAATTGGATACCTATGATGGTTGAGAGAATTAATTATAAATAATAAATTATATTTATGTTTTATGAATAAGGTAATGAAATAATGTAACTAATTTATGATACTATATTAAAAAAAATATTTATTAACATAAACTCGATCCCAAGGATGGGGTTCCATCGATTCCCAAACAAGTTATTAATGTTATCTTAAATCATCCCGTTGCATCTAATGGGGTGGGGAGATTCTTGGGGATCATATTGCAATATTTATTGTCCCATTCCATGTTTATGTCCTTCATTCTCCCTTCTTTTCTCAATGTTTTTCATGGGACTTTGGTTATCCATAAGAATCTAGTGGTGATCAATGAAATTTTTTGTTAATTATTTTTCAATCGGAGTTCTTTAAGGGAAGAACCGTAATTTATATTACATGTTTTTAATTATTTGGTAGAAATTACTTATACATAAAATTTTTTAATTCAAAAATTAATATTGAATAATGAATAATTTTTTCAGGGGCCCTTTAAACCCCCACATTGTTTTATACCAATTTTCTATGGTACTAGTCATGGCGATTTATTGGTTTATATCTATTTATTTCATTAAATCATTTATTTTATTCCAATTCAGGTCTTCATTATGATTTCACATGTTCATATATCATCCTAATTCAATTATATATGTAATATTTCTTGATTTACCTCTTCTATTTTAAAAACAAATTAATCAAAAATCTTTTGGAAACCCAATTCTATAGAACTTTTTTAGATTAAAGAACTATTGAAAAATGAAATATAATAATTATACTTTGAAGTTTACTAATGTCTATATGAAATATATACCATTTGATTTTAAAGACATAAAAATTGACAGAATTTATCAATTTAAGAAAACAATTATTTTATATCATAGTGCGATTTTTTCTCATCCAAGGACCATCAAGTCATTCAATCACAATTTTAACGATATAAGGATCATGATGAATTTTTAGAAAAGTAGTTGATTAATGTATTTGATGAATCTATAAATAAAATCGATTTTATATTAGATTAAGATATTGTTAAAAATTATATAATGATATTGTTATATGAATCAATCTTACTGTTGATGGTAATGTACTATTTTGGATAATCTAACATATATATATGTTTGAAAGCTGAGATCATATTGTTGTGGCATAATTTTGAGCATTTTTTTATGAAATATTATAGTAATTATATTTTTAGGGATAATAATAATCTTTTAATAATGGGTTTATGTCACATCCTTACCCATCAGTATCCTCCAGGATTCTAGAATTCCCAATGAAAACCCCAAGATTACATCCAATAGTTCAAGGACTAGTGACTAGCACCGAGTTCACGTATAACACAAATTAATGGCCTTATCCAAAGGTACCCATAAAAACAAATTCATAAATAATAAGCAGTTTAATATTAAAAATAAATAAACACATGATACTAACTATGAATTTATATATCTAATTTGAAATCAATGAAATACTTGTTTATTAGAATATTCAACTGCCAAAAAATAGTCCCTCTAAAACACAATAAAATTTAAATATTAATGTTTGAAGGAGTTGAAATTCCTAATGAAACTACTATAATTTACTACGGTTCATATATTACACCTTTTTTTCAATGTCTCCTGGTACATATGAGAATCCATAAAATGGAATGGAATCTACATAAACACACCATGTATAGGCTGATCCGTTATAGTGGTGAGTTTAAAAATACATAGTCAGGCACCTTAATATCACTAAATATAACTAATTAATGTGTTTAATCTCATAATAAATCATAATAATGACTTAAATATACATTATATAGTCACCAAGTATCAATGTATTGTCAAATCCACACATCAAGTCTATGATTCTGCTCAATGATTCAAGGTAATAGTCGGCCAAGTGAACTCACTCATTGTGTCTTATTAACACTAATAAATCTCATCTAAGATTCAATGAGAATTTGTAATAACCATTAATAGGTGAACACTAGAACATATATGTAATAGATAATTTTATTGTAACATCATTTGTTTTTTAAAACCAAATGTGTCTGATACCTTACCAAATATGCAACATGAAGTTGAAAAGAACCATGAAATATAATTATTAAAATATAAAAATTAAATCCTAGATGATAACTTTCTTGGATATTTTTTTTAATATATATAAATATTATAGTCAAATAAATATTTTATAAATTCCTACGATATAATAAAACAAAATAAAAAAATATATTTTCTTCAATGTTATGATTTCATAAAAAATGGTATTTTATTTCTATTTGTGATCAAGATGTGATATTATTTTCTAAAAAATTATGAAATATTATTTTATAAAATAACTAAAATATTAAAAATAAACACATCAAAATAATACCATGGTGAAATTAAGATATTTTGTTGAAACGATTGATTTTCAAATGAATAGTGAAAATACTATTGTTTTTGAAAACTATGTTTTCTTTTAGAGTATTCATAAATAAATATTCAATTATGATTATTTTAAAATTTTATTTTGGTAATTTATATTTATAATAATACAATTATTGTTTTTCTGAAAATGATTTTATTCCTGATTTTAGAATAAAAAAATTATATTTAAAAAGGGTATTTAAAAACAAACTATTTTATCATGTTTTATTGATTTAATTATAAATTATTTCATTCTATTTTTTGATTCAAATATAGAAAAATGGATTTTATATTTTGAATTATTATTTCCAAATTTATAACAAAATGTACCTTTTGTCTGTTAATTTTAATAGTAACCTTATTAATTGTTTACCATGATAAAGTATAAATGTAGTAATTATGGGTTAACAAATATGATAAAAACTATAATATTTCATTAGTAGTTAAATAAATATTATTATAGGATTCAATTTAGTATATACGCATATCATATTTATTTTTTTGGATTTATTTTTCCATTTTGATTATATTATAAAATTTAAAATATTTTATTTTGATAAATATAAAAAATTTCACTCTTAATTCTATTAAATATTAAATTTTGAATACCGATATTATAAGATGATATTTTTTTTATGAATATTATTTTTAAATATGAAATATATATATTCATGAGGGGTAATTATATATATTTTTTACTGACGATATGATTTCAATATATTCTTACACAATACTGGTGAATTAATTATTCGATTAATGGAAAAATCAAATAAAACGTATTAAAAATCTTAAAAGTAATATAATTTGAGTTATATAATGTGATATATAAATTATATAGATTAATATTATATCATATAGATATAATAAAATACATTTATAGAATTTTACTAGTTTTCATGATGTTATTAAAAAAAATTAGTGTATAGTTCAAAAAATTGAATTAATGTTATGCTATAATTAAAAATATGTTATTATATGATATAAAATTAAAAAAAATAAATATATTCAGTAGAAATACTAGAATATGGTTAATAATATTTATCATGGCCCATTTATTGAATGTTTCTTAATTTATGATAAATATACTGACCATTGAAGAGTAAAATGCATGTTGCCCTAGTAAGTGTGTAAGGGGTTAACGAGGCGTAAAACCCAAAAAAATAAGGGTAAAAAGAGATAAATATTGTATAGTTATTACTTAATGAAATTTCATTGAAATATTATCATTATTTATTGTAAATAAGTCATTTGGGTTCCACGTTTTTCAAAATAAATTTATTTTAATTTAATATTCATTGGAATTCCACGAGTGCCCCTCCCATATCTTATAAAATAGAACCCATTATTCTTATTAAATATCACCTAAATAAATATTTATTATATTATTAACTTTATAAATACATTCATATAATCTACAAACTCAGTCTAGAGGCTATTTCGAAGTATAAAACAAACCACAGTGGTCTTATGTTGTTAATTAAAAGATGTTTTCTAATAAAGAAGTATACTTTTAATTCACATGTTTCAGTTTTGTTTCGTAATCCACATCTATAAAATCATCTTCAAATATGGTAAAATAATAATTGAAATATCTTATACATAATAATATTTTATAATTTTATTGTAAGAATATATATACATCTCCATCCTCCATCAAATTGGAGAGGAATTTATCATTCTTATATACGATGAACGACCACCTTGCGAAACAATATACAATATTTTCATCCAAATTTTCTAAAAAATTACTACAATGTTGGAATTAATGCTAATAAAAGATATGAATGAAATATTGATTATTATTTATTGATAAAATATTAATTAATTGAAAAATTTTCCGATCACAGAAAAATGAAAATGTCTTCAAGTGTATGTGTGGACTACCAACTCCAAAAAATGAAGTGATTCATTTACATCACCACATCAAAAAAATGAAATTGAAAAATATATTTAATGCAATAATTTTATATGTATTATGTGATAATAATTATGTAGATATAACATATAAGATAATTTATTTCGAAAATTATTACTTAAAAATTGAGATGTTACTCATGTATATATAAAACCTACGTCTCCCTGATCTAAATTTACTGCATTTTTGTAGACTATAATTCATTATTCGTTATAAAATAATTATTGATATATAAAAATGTAAATTTTTTAATGATCATTATTTTAGTGACTATGAAATAATGATATATACTACCATAATCAACATATCAAGGACAGTTATGTCTTTTGAGAAGAACATCATCAAAACACCCAATTTGTATTTTATAAATTAAGTAATTTTATATAAAATTTAATTAAATAGAATAAAAGAATAATGTAATTTGAAAATTTTCCTTATAAAATTGATAATTTACCCATGTTTTTGTTTTGGATGATAAAGAACACACATGATGATTCATACTCATGGTATAAGACCTTCTTTTACAAAACCTTATTTCAAACATTCCCTTCAAACAATATTTTTCTCCCATTTCCCTATTTTATTAAACTGTTTTTACGAAAATGTTTTTATATTATTATATAAATAATTTAATTCTTTTTTATCAATGTTTTAATTTTTATCTAATAGTTTTAAAGGAATATTTTTTATGATTTATTCCAAACAAGGTCCTTTGTGACATTTTTAAAAATAATATGGAAGGAATGATTTCTAATTATAAAAATTGAACCTATTTTATCATCAATCCTAAAAAATATTCATAAAGAAGATTAATTTTAAATATGAAATGTCCATTTTCAATGAAATTTATTTCCATTATAATTACACATATTTTTAAATTATTGTTTTTGTGGTGGAAAATTTATTTTCCCCATAAAACGATTTCATAATGAAAACATTTATGTATCATGTAATTTTTTATAGAATGCTTATATGATGATGGTTAATCCATGTGTAAAAATTCTGGATATTTCTTGTTACATTTTTAATGTTAAATATTAATTTATTCAATTTATAGATTTGTTGATTACCAAAAAATTATCTTTGATGATTATTCCAAATTTCATTGTGAATTGAATAACATTGTGAAAATGTATTCATTCTAATTGAAAATTTCCAAATAAGTATTTATGTGTTTATTTTTACTGAATATTTCCTAATTAATTGTTTTGTGGAGTGTTTTTGGCAGGGACATTTATTTATTGGGTAATAGGAGGTTTTATTTTAAAAAAAACATTTATTTTGATGTTGGAAATTTTTTATTAGTTTTTATAAACAAGTAGTTTTTCTCTTCATTTTATGTCCCTTACAGATATTCTTCTGATAAAACCATTTTTAAAATTGTTTTTCATAGGGTTTGAGTATTTTTTAGGGAAAATAATAATCCACGTTTAATGTTGTAAATATGTTTCATAAAAATAATAAATGTTTTATTTTAATTGTTTTATGTTGTGGGAAAATAGACACTAATTAGAAATGTTCACCTTTAAATTTATATGCTTGTTATATAATTATTATGACATAGTCATCCTAAAATACAAAACTAAAAGGTCATTTGTGATTAAAGGAATGGAAGTCTAGTTTAATGTTAGTAGATTATGTAATTTTTTTGGTCAAATCCTTATAGATGGTATTAGTGTCAGGTTTAGAAAACATTGTAGATTAAGATGTTCTCATGAGAGTTTGTATTAAGACTTTTGGATTCCATAGTGGATTTATATATATAAGGTTTATGTAATGTTCATAGGACTATAATTTTTTTGTTGATGTTTTACATTAATATATTTTATGGATGCTAATGATATTTTGGAAGACTCTTTATTGGATAGAATTATTTGTAACCCTTATGATTAACATCAAGGGTAGTTTTATATGAATGGTATTTAATTATTATGAATTTAAATAGAATACCCTGGAGGTTAAAATTTTATTTAATGTTGGTGTTATTGATCCTATTTTTGGATGTAAATTTATTATATAACTTTTATGTGTATTTTCTTTACAGGAACCAATTTCATTTTAACATGAATTTAATATTTTAATAATCTATTATATAAAAATTAAATATTATTTATAAATATGGAAGGAAAATGTTCTAACTCTATCTTTTTATCCATTCCAAATGATTTAGTCATCATTTTCATTGAGAAATCTTGTTCATATGATCTATAAATATTTTTGATCATTAAAATAACACAAAAGAAACTGTTTTATCTTACAATCACTTTTCCATTTTCCAAAATATATATGGATCATGATATATATCTTATTTTATTTTAACATATCAACTGATCCACCTCATTCGACAAATGGAATACAATAAATTATATAAATATTTATTTTCCAGAGATATAGACTACATACAGAAGGATAAAAAAAGAATCAACTACATAAAGTATGACCCATATGTCTTAATTTAATGTATGAATTATTTTCTATGGTCGAATTTGGAATATTTATTGAGTGATTGGATAAATGATAATTAATTATTTCATATACTTAAATAGGATGATAAAGCATGATTAAGGTTAAATTAATGTATTTTAATGAATTGTTCGTTAATCATATTCGTTCATTGATCTATTATATTATACATTTTTTTCAAAATAAGGAAACATGTGTATTGGAAATAAAAAACATTGAAATTTGATGTAGAAAAATGTTATAATTTTAGATAAATTTATTGAATTAAAGATTATAATTTCATAAAAAAAATACTATGGGATAATAAGATCTTGTTGAAAAATTATTTGATTTTGTGGAAAAATGAGTTATAAAGAAACCATAGAGGTTAGAATATATATATATATAGGTTGTTCAATACATTTTTAATATATATTTTATCACATTTAGAATTATTAAAAATAGAATTTATTTTTTTAATAGTTGATTATTTCTATTTAATATGATTTAAAATATTTTGGGAACCATATATGATTCCGATAAATTGAACATTTTTTAATTATAATTGAGGATTAATGGTTGAATTGTCCATTATAAGTACATAAAATTTTAATATACATTTATGAATAATCAGGTAACATTGGTATATGATTAAAAACCATGAATATTATATTATTGTAGTATGTACATTTTGTTTATGACATATTATGATTTATTGATGTTATGTTTGAATATTATGTGATGAAATCCTTTTAATCTTTGTGTTTCTGTAATAGTCTATAATATTGATAGAATTTTTATGTTAAACTATTTACAAAATGGTATTTCTCAAATTTTGATTATTAATGTAGAATTTTGGATATTAAATTAGTTTATCTTTGTGTGATTGTTTATAAATTTTGGGAATCCACTTATCATGTTCTTGACATTTTATTCATGGTTAATTTTTAAAATAGTAAGAATATTTTTTTTTTCATTTTTAGGGATTATATGATATGTTAAAAGATGATTATAGTTCAATATGCCTGAGAAAATAATATTCAATACTCATCAATTGGAGGAATATATGATATTGGGGTGGAAATTAAACAAAGAATGAAAATATACATTTCATGTAAATATAATTTCATATGATTTTATAATATATGATAATGGAATTAATTATCTCTTAGGAATAGTATATTGAAATAATAACATTATGAAATTAGATTTCTTACAGAGAAATAAATTTCCTTTTTAACCATTCATATATTTACGATTATGTGATGGTTATCTTTCTTCAAATAATGTTCTCTACCAATTTTTATCAATCGTCAGGAGTTAGTTTTTTCTTCCATATCTATGTCATAACGTTGAAGATATGATTTTATACTTTTAAAACAATTTTGTGATATTCATGATGACCAACATATTTCCCTTTATATCATTTCAAGAGGAATTTTAATGAAAACAATTTATGATGTGGGATTTGGAAAAAGTTATTTTGAAAAATAAAACCATTGGTTTTTGACCCTATGTTCACATCGCGAAAAATAAAATTATAAGGGGAGAGAATTTAATATCTCATGTTTTTAAAATATATACCCTCTTCTATCGCATATAGTAAACACACCACTTATTTTAATTGAACCATGAAATAATATTATTTAAAAATGAATGTGATAACTTATCCCTTAAATATATTCATTAATTAATTTTAAAAAATATATATTTAAATTATAATACATAAAAATTTATAAATTTTTTGTTTGGAAATAAGTAATTTTTAAAAGTGAAACCAATTTATTTTTCAAATTTATTTTTTAATCAACACTTTTTTTTAATATTTATTTGGGAGAGAGTAATAAAAATAATTTATGTTTCATTTATAAATTATGTTAAACTAAATAAATACTATTTTTAAATGACCATATAAAAAATTTTCTATGGTAAAATTTTGATATTTGAATGATATATTGATTTTTAGTGAATAGTTTAAAATAATGATTTTAATTGAAAACATTATTTTCCATTTAATTTTTTATAAAGTAAAAATGAAAAATTTAATTGTTTCAAAATATGGTTATTCGTTTTTATTTATAATAATATGATTATTATGTTTTAAATCAATTTCATATTTGAAATTAGAAAGAAAACATTTTATATTTAAAAATGTAAAGTTGAAGGAACGTTTTTATCATATTTGGATTATTGGACATTAATTTGATTTCTTCCGATTTTGATTTTGAATTTTTAGACATGGATTGAATATTTGGAATAAGTGGGTTCATATTTAGTAAATATTTCTTTTTTATTTTGGTTCAGTAAGAATATAAATATTTCTTATTTTTATTACCATGATAAAGTGTAAATACTGTAATTAAGGGTTTAATATTATATGATAATGACTATAAAATTTCCTCAAAACTAGCCAAAGTTATATTTAATTTTAAAAAATCATCCATAATCATCCAATATTCTGTTATATGGTATTTCATATACAATTTTTTGATTTTGACCATTATAATATTTTATTTAAAGAAAAGTAAAAAATGTCACACTCAAATTTCATTGAGGATATGTTTCATCATAAATTTTATATTGAAAGATCGAATATTTATCATTAACATGATTTTGTAATTTTTAGTGAAGACACAGTTTCTTATAATTCGTACACAATGCGGAAGAGATAATTATTAAATTAATGGAACAAAATAATGGATATAAAAAATGGTTAAATTAATATAATTATTGAAATATAATATAATCCTCTAATTTTAAATATGTTCATGAAATTTTAGTGGTATTATATTTTTTTAAAAAATTACTTGTTGTCTTGATGTTATTTGAATAAATCTATTGAATATTTCTAGTAGTTGACAATAATAATATATTATTATAAATAATATTTAAATAAGTGGTATAAAATAACTAAAGTTATTAGAAATTATGTTATTACTATTATATAGTTTATTATATACACAATGGTCTATTTATGAGTTTTTTCCATTTATATTAAGTGTATTAACCCTCAAGGAGAAAAATTTCACATTTTTAGAGAATGTGTGAAAGAAGTTATCAAAAGGTTGAATGACAAAAATAATAGTGAAAATAAAAATAAAACATGTATAATTTTTTAATATTTTATCTTGATCCATACATATACTATATTATAATTAAATATGTTTTTCACCATTTGGAATTAAAAATTAATTTATATTAATTTAATAATTTGAGGAATTCAATGAGTTCCCCTCCCATATTTTATAAATGGGAGCCTCTTCTATTTATTCTATCATAGTTAAAAACACATTTTATATCATCTAATACATTCCTAAATATGTTACTAGAGTCCCCCTATAATTCACAAGG
Source organism: Viscum album (assembly GCA_963277665.1). Taxonomy (NCBI): domain Eukaryota; kingdom Viridiplantae; phylum Streptophyta; class Magnoliopsida; order Santalales; family Viscaceae; genus Viscum; species Viscum album. The sequence continues at coordinate 1,862,587,212 of OY728142.1, read as the reverse complement.
ACTTGGTTTTGGCCTAAGAAAAATGATAGTGCTCTTAAGTTCATAATCATTGGTTGTTTTTCATAGAAGATTAATAGATTATATTTATATATTTATATTTTATTTGTCTTCAAACTCAATAAAATATTTATTAAAAAAGATAAAATAAAATCAACTATATATTTCATATAGTAAAATTTTACTTTTTTAATAGAATAACCAATATTCATCCTCAAACTCATTCAAATGGGAGAAAATTTCATCATTTATGTATAAGGTGGACTATAACCATGTTAACCAATGTAAATAATTTTCCATCACTTTATATCATGAAAGGGTATAGAGATATAATTTATTCTTATATATGATATTAATATCATAATCTTCATTCTAAAAAGTTATATATCTTTAATTTCATACATTTTCATATATTGAAATATTATAACATAAATTTTATGTATGTTTGGACTACCAACTCCAGGAATCCATGTGATTCAGTTTCTATCACCACATCCCATGTTTGATATATATATATATATATTGTATATTTTTAAAATAATTTACTATATATATATATATTATTTGATTAATAATAAGTAATGATAAGATAATATTTATTCTGTTTCTAAAATTATTATTAGAATATTGAAACATTAATACTTAATTTGTATGACCTACCATCTTCATGATTTCAACATAGATCATGTTTCGTAACCATCATTCAAAATAGGTATCAATAATATGATTGACATATTCAAATTAAAATTATTAAAAGATTTATGTTATGGGGATGAGGGAATACTAACATCTTTGACCATTTTCTACCTAACAATGTCATTTATTACATATGATCCAAATATCGTAAAAATGATTACATAAATTTAGATGATTATTTTTTCATATATAACATGATATTAATAAAAATAAAGGAATAATGAATATGAAAAATGATTTAAACTAGTAAAAAATTAACATAAAGTTTTTACATTTAATAATATAGAATGAAGGTGATTAGTCTAAATCAATGTAAAGGACTATATAAAAAATTTAATTAATTTATTTAAAATAAAATTACCGTTCATATAAAAATTATCTAAAAATATTATAATTATGGTTTTTCATATAATTTTATTAATTTTTAAATTCATTTTTAGTCTTTTTAATTTTAACAAAATAGTATTAAATGAATAATTTTTTTTAAATGATATAGTTTTTTAATTTTCTCAGATAAATATTGGTGAAATGATTTTTGAAATATATTTTAAGAAGTTATTTTCCAACCATCATGATTAATACAATATTTGAGGCATCTTTTACATGTTTACAAGGAGCTATTAATAGAATTCGTTTTTTATTATAATTTCATTGTCTTTAAATATGTTATTTTAAAATGGAATTTTTATTTTCCTTAACAAATATTTTATGATTTATGATTTTAGGTATCATTCTATAGATCATAGAACTTATTATTTATGATGAATGGTTCTGTTATAAACCAAATATTGGTGTGTTTTTGGAATCCCTCTAATGATTTTCGAGTGGAAGTCGACCGTATGGTAATTAAAAATACAATAAAGAGTAAGATGATATGGATTTTTCTTATGGATAATGGGATAAAATGGGATACTTATTACAAGATAAACTATATTGGTTAATCCATGAGTATTTGGGATTTTTACTATAGGTTAATGTTATGAAGCAAACCCTGATGGTATTCCATTATAAACCGTCGTGGTTCCTCAAAAATTAAAATTGATTTCAATTCCATACATAATAGTGAAAAGTATAATATTATGAAAAATATTTCATGTGATTTTATCATTTATAAATAATTCATTTTGAGTTTATTTTTCATTAATGATTTCAAACTAAATGTTTTATGGAATTTGTTGTGTATAGAACATTATTCACAGTGTCATAGAGTTGTTTATTTTGAACAAAAAGATTATTTTAAATACAAGAAAAAAATAATTATCAATGGACTAATGGTTTATTAATTTATTTTATGTCCCATAATTTGGTTTTTTTGATCATCCCATATTTTTAAAATGATTTTAGAGGGTTTTATGATGGTAAAGGAAAAATAATATTATAAAATGATAGTTTTGAATATATTTTTTGTAATATTATAACATATTTTATTTTAATGGATTAATATTGAGGGAATAATTAGTACCTAGTAGATGTGCGAAACTTGTAATATTTGTATTTTATGAAATAATTATGACCAAATTTATGATAAATGTTAAGCTAAAATATGTTTTGGGATTAATGATTTTGAATTATTGTTTAATTTTACTATAATATTTAATGATTAAGGTTGGTACCTGAAATATATAAAGTATATTCTTGGATAATATTGGGGATACCTATCACAAATTAGTGTAATCTGCATGGATGGGGATCACATAGACATAATCTATGTATAATGATACTTGATCATACCTATAGATGATTTAAAAAGAATGATATTGCTGGCTGCACAGAGGGATACACAACTCTATTTAAAAATCCCATATCGGGGATTACATATCCTTTTTTCAGAATGGGATTACACAACAAACAGTCTTGGTTGATGAAAAATTTAACCTATCCTATTGCTACTAAACATGATTAATGTGAACTTTGGATTTATATTACCCTGTAAGGTGTACGCCAAGTCTATATTGAACACAATTCATGTCATATCACACCAAATCATGATCTATTCTATCACCATGTATGTGTCCTACAACATGTCTAGTTCAATCTAGTAATACCTATGTACTCTGGTCATTCACGGGTATAGTGTTTGTGTCCATGTAAACAAGCTGGGTTTATTCCCATTGGCCATGTCCATCCTTGTTTACCCTTGGTGTATATGTAGGTTCATCGATCAAGGTTCACATAGCATGTAAAATAGTCATCTGTTGTGTGATAATAATTTTTTTGCATAATTCCTATACCCAATATAAGGGGATAAACATAGCACATGATCCTCAAATATAGGTTACATATGGTTTTTATAAATTTCATAAACACTCAAGATTACTCATCTTCCCCAAAACCACTACCAATTGTTCAATGAAATATACCATTTATCTTAGATATGTGGTTGGAACTAATAATGTTATCCCCACTTATATGTTTTAGGTAACCCATCTACTCAAGAATCCCTCCTATCACATGATATCCTTGTAATGAAAAATTTTATATGAATAATGTTTTTTCTAAATCAAAATATTCCACCATAATAATTTCACTATGATCATTTCATTAATCCCAAATGTAAAACCATATAAATTTTATATTGGTATAAAGGTAAATTATGAGTTGATAAAACTATGGATACTACTGAACTATTATTCAAATGAAAAACTGAGGATGAAATTCAGAAGAATATGGAATGTATAGAATGAAATAAAAAATGTGATCAAACATACATATAATATTTCATGGGTATTTCATGATATCGTGAATCGGTAAATTATTATTTCAAATGAATAAACAGGGAAAAAAACCAATGAACTATATCTAATTATAATATGTTATGTCAACTACCATAAATTAAATAATCGATCTGTGAATTAATTTTATATAGGGATTAATTTATATTTGATAGAAGATAATATGAAATTGTGATTGATCCACTCATAAAATATCATAACATGATATTAGATTGATCCCGGAGGAAGAACTAATTGCATAACATGATATATGTTAGGATCTAAGAACATTGTTGATGAATACAAATCCAATTGAATGTGGTGTGTCCATCCAAAAAATAATTATATTCCACTAATGAACTCCACTATGGTACTCAGCAATCTATAGGGTTATAGGGATTACCCAAGGATTTAACCATAAACATATTTAAATAGATGAATAATTAGTTCATGTCTATTAAATAAATATTAAATTTACTAATTAATTAATGTTCTATTATACCGTCCAAAAGTACTCATAAAAAACATCTAAACATAACAAGATTATATAATACTTAGAGGAAATTTAAAAATATAGATTTATTAGTGGTATTAATTTCACTATCCGAAACACCATTCAAGTGAAATTCATTTACCTTGCCAAAACTATGAGTTCATCAGATAGTTTATTTAACATTTTAATTATATCAATATTGCGGCTTAATAGGGACTATAATCATGTGGGGAATCAAAAACTAACTCCAACAATATTATTTAAAATATACATAATATTAGCAAGTGAAAATGTCATTAATTTCTCCCCACGTAAATCACTTTCATTTGATAAAAATCAGACTCACATATGTGAGGGTACAAAGCTCACATGTGGTTCTCCTACTCCTAGGATCTCTCACGGAGGTTCCCTTCTTTCCATAGAACATGCACAAGGGGAATAACTCAACCTTTGAGGATCTCTTCCAGGCAATACATGATCTATATTGGGAACACAATAAAGGTATATCAATGATCTATAATAGATAACAATATATGATAGCATGTAATGGTCATTTGAATATCTCCTTTGTTACATCCTATGGAAGACACCACACACATAGTCTAACAATGGTTGAAGGGACAAAAAATAATATACATTTTAATCCCGAAAAGGTATCTAGAATGGGCCCATAAATATCAAAGATAACTTGATACCTTGTCCAAGATTTTGTAATCCTCACAAAGGATAGAGATTTGTGAATGCATGGTCTCCCTCACTGAATTCCAAAGGAATAAATCATATTATCTATTTAATAGATCTAATTGATCTGGGAAATTATCCTGAACTCTTGGATGATCTTCAACTTCACCACCACCAGTCGACACAACTCTATTCCAGGAGTATTAACTCCAATAATCATTCTAGCACATTGATGATATATACGATCTTCCATATAAGGCATCAAATAGTATTATATATAAAATGGTGTTGAATATATTGTTATATTTTTCCTCCACGAAGAGTTGGTGATTTCCCCAGCATTGGCTAACATACAACATGAAAACCCAAAGAATTTCCTCGAGAACTAAAATGGTCCATTAAGTATTCCATTTTCTATATGTGTAAAATTCCAATTTCCACCATATTCGTAACATGAAGAATGTATAATTGTATAATATGATCATCAAGAGATATACATGAAGCTAGGATATCTCTTTCATTCCAATAATTCCCATGATCTAGTTTGAAATCCTATCATATATGGATAGGCTCTGGGTCAGCTTTGTTTTGTAGTCTGATCTGTGAAAATTTATCATGAAATATAAATGCTCAGAAATTTGCAATCTCATGGTTCATTTAGTATCCATTAATCTTCCACTCTATCACCTAATGGAATTAATCAAAAACTCTTGGAACCTGGTAACTGGACATTACCTAATCGAATGTGTACCTTAAAGAGATAAAATTAGATACAAAAAACTTTATCAATGGCCATTGATACTAAAAAATATGATTACAATATATCTTATCAACATCTAGACGCAATGATAAGGGTAATTTATAAAATGTCCACTATACCTCATCTAAAAACATTATTAGATCCTTCATCCATCACAAAAAATGTTTGATGAGCTCCCAATATCCCAAATATATATAAGGAGAATATCCATTAGACATATTTCCACATAAAATCTAACAATAAATATACCATTGATTTTACACCAAAATTAGTTGTATAATTAGTGGTGTAATAACTATTGGTGAGAGTAAATTTTCACAATTCACATCAACTAAGGACAACTACAATAAGGCCAACTTCATTGATTCCTTTCTTAACTACTATGAACAAGATCTCAAGATTATTTTACAACATGATATCCTTCTTGGATGTATAATATATATGAAGGTCAAAATCATATAGGAACTCATTCCATTTATTATATCCCATATTAAGGTTATTCTTCAAATATATATACCTAAGAATATTTTGGTCAGAATAGATGACAATCCTCTCTCCCACAAGGTTTTGTGACCACATAGTCAGGGAAAAATCTACAACTTCTAGCTCGAGATTATGGTTGATATATTTTTACTAATGGGATATCAACTATCTATTCCTCTAGAAAACATGGAACAATGTCTACATCATAATATATCCATGATCTTTTTGGGGGAATTCAAAAAACACCAAAAACTCCTCATGATCCATCATAAGTCACATGATGTTTTAACACAATAACCTATACTAGAAATTTCTTGAACAAAACTAGTTCAACCCTAAACTGGTCACCCAATTTGGCCGACAGTAAATCCCTAATGGAGTTCAGGATGCCACAGACTATAAACTAGTGTCAGGCATCAAAATGTGAACGATGGGAATGCTTTGGTCCCTAAAGAAATGATATATGAATTAATATAATCTAAAAAACAATCAAACAGTAGCCATGTAAAACGAAATACAACTACATGGCTAAACATACCTCCACGTGAACTCATGGGTCACCACCAAACAAGGAAACTCACTTTTTGAATGAGAGATCCTAACCCTAAACATGAAACACAAAATATAAATTAGGCACGAGCAATGAGAAGCAAATTCGGAATTCAAAAGTAAAACATAACCTTATGTCCATACATTTAAAGAGAAAAACATCATGTTAGTTTTAAAATAAGACTTTATAAAATAATTTTTTCCATTTATTTCAAATTAAATTTTTATGTTTACATTTTCGATGGAAAACCTTCATATTCCACTATATTATCAAAATAGTTCCCAAGAATTTGTTATCATTTTAAAATGTAAAGAAGAAATAGAGTTTAAAAAAAGGTTTTCACAAAGGAGGGTAAAATAATGATTGTAATGAAATGGAAATCACATCACAAGACCCATGGGAAATCCCATAGCAGCTAGTTAGTTGGGAACCTAGGATCCTCGCACCTTAGTGAAATGTATCTTAAAAAACACAACCATAAAAATTATCATACATGATACACTAGTATGGGTAACGATGATAATATACTAGTTTCCAATATTCACAATCATTTAGTTAGTGTTGTAATCGTCAATCCTTATAAAGAAACCGGGATGAACCACTTCCATATCATCTAGTGCAATTGTAATAGTCATCCCACATAGGTTCCCGAGGTTACCCACATGATCTATTCCAACTGGTAGTGAGATTTTATCCTGAAATCCTATTTTAACTATTTAATTACTTTATCCAAAACCCCATTCAACATCCCACCACCTACCTCCCTCCTTAATCACATAACCCTATTTACGTAGCACAAAAATCTGCAAGCCTCAAAACTAGGAACATATCAAAAATCACATATTAACACTTAAATCACATTTATCAATCTAGTGAGAATGACTCAATAGGGGTATTACAATTATGAAAACAATTATGAAGTCCCAAATGGGCCACATTACTTTAAAGTTAAATTTTTTTTAAATGATTAATCACCAAAACATTCGAAATTATTTTAAAATCCCAACAAAATAACCTAGTCACCAAACATTTAAAAATGAGTTTCAAACCAAATGTAAAATAGTTGAAACCTATTATGAATGGAATAATACCAACTAACAAAAAAATCATACCAAAACCTATGTATTTGTTAAACTAATCAAAACAAAAAATTTTCCAAATCTTAATTTGAGCACTAACCCATCTTCGTTAATGTCACATTCCAATGATATTATATCGACACCAAATACCTTTATAAATATTAATGACACCCTCAAAACCATTTAAGAAGCCATCATTAATGATTTATCATTTTAAGCTAATTTATCATTAGAATGTATTACATTTTCCAAACAAGATTGAGATGATATATCAATATGAAAAAAACATGTTGGAAACTAAGATAAATTTTTCAAAACCAATGCAAGAACTTTTCATATAATTACAAAAAAAATTGAAAAGATTATTCATTTAAAACATAAATCTAGAACACATATTTATAACAATAAATTATTAATGGAATTCAAATTTAAGATATAGACATTGGGGACCTACCTCAGACATGTCAGACCTTGATGATGACCACCTGAAGTGACACATCACATCAACGCACATAAGAATTTATACATGTATATACATATATATACCCCGAACTATATTTCACAAATTCCCAATGCCATGAGAGAATATATATAAAGAGCGAATATATATATATATATATATATATATATATATTCCTTTACATATATATGTTGATATAGGTGTTTTTATATTGCTGCAACCCATGAAAGAAGTATTGAGGGACAACACACAATATAAAAATTACCGACAACACAAATATAAAAAAACATTATATTTAAATTGAAATGGAGGGAACTAATTAAAAACACATTCCAAAATTGAGAAAAAAACACTTATTTTGACTAATTCCTAAATAATAATCATCAATGGTACCAACAAACCCTTTCATCGGGAATCGGCCAAAAAACAACCAAAATAAATTCGAGTTCGACTATGGAATGTGTACCACTAAAAATATAATAAAACCACAAAATTGAATGGAAAAAAAGGAGAGAAAAATAAATCCATAAGTGATAATATTGCACATGAAATTGGCATAGATGATGGATTCCAGAAGGTTAGGTGATGATGAAGTGGCATTCTAAGGGGAGCATCATTTTATTCGGGCATCACATGTGAGAGGATGAAGGGGAGTGGGAGGGGGGTCACACACATGACATGGAGAGTGAAGGGAGGGTTGTTCCATCTGAGATATGGAGATGTAAGGAGAGGAATATAGGGACCAAAATTAGGGTTTCCCGCAGAAAAATTTAATAATAAAAAAATAAAAAATTTACTTAATTATAATATTTTTAATAATATTATTAATAATAAACGTAATAATATTAATAATAACAACAATAACAACAAAAATATTATTAATTTTATTATTATTTGGACAAATAATTTTTATTTTATTTTATTTTATATTATATTTAATTATGATTATTTATTTATATTTTTAAAACATAGGGCATGCTGCACAGCTTGGCCACATGGACTCCTAGACTATTGCACCAACTGTGATCAACCTACTAGTGGGAAGGGGCCCTCCCATGGGCTGGCTGCACGGTTACCAAACTATGCACCATCCATGAATAATGTCTATGCCCCATTCCAAAAATGACTTCTATCTTTATCACATGGTTTCCCAATCTATGCACAAACCATTCCCTAGATGATGTTAAACTCAAGACATACTTTATTCAAAAAAAAATAAACAAATAGAACCTGGACTCAACCTAAAAATTGCATGAATATTGAAGGACAATAAAATATTAAAATAAATTATTATATAGTTTGGGTTTGACAATTATCCCCACAATAAACAATTTCCTCCACTAAAATGTGACCCATTGAAATAAGGAATCACACTCCATATTTTATATTAAGTTGGCAAATGAAACAAAATATCTGTGTGAACTTTCACTCTAGCAGGCACACCTGACTTGTTCTAAGAGAAAATTTTAAAAATATAGACCATTAGGAAATGAGGAGGGTTATAACCACCATAAGAAACCAACTATCGTGGTCAATATTAATACTCATAGCATGTGATAAATCCATATATACTAATACAAACCAAACTAGAAAATTATAATAGTAACCAAAATCTTCAACACAAACCAGCCAGAATAGTTATCGGTAATTCTCAACCCAAAATAGAAACCCCTGAGACACAATAAAACCATTGAAAAATTTCTCAAACAAATTTTCTACCTGGTCCATAATTCTTCATTTCCACAAGATAGGAGTATCACAATAACTAGACGATGTAAAACAAAAATGAACCACAAAAGTGATAACGAGATGAGGGAGCCAATTATATCGAGAATCACATGCAAAAAGAGTCATATGTTCAAGGGTTTGACTTTATAGGGATAAATAACAACCGTATATGTTTTCAAGGATACAAGTCTACCAAACCATTCTCAACCAATAAATGGGGGACTTTCAAGAACCTATAAAACCAAAGTAGAAGAACATTCAGAATAGGGAATCTATGATAAGGAAAATGGGATTCTATGAATTTTACAACTAAAAATACCCATTAAAACAAATAATTTAGCAACAATAAATGTAAAAACATCCCCATTCCATCACTGGAGAGAAACTGTTGGACCAAGATCCCCCACACCCAATTATTTCCTAACTACATGGAAGGCTTTACTAAGAGTCCTTTAGTGGGAGTTATGATTTCCTGATGAATCTACTGCCCCGTAGTCAAGAGATGAGGATTAAAATCTAGAAAATCCTCATTTATAATTGTAACATACTAAAATGAATCAAATGACCCAAAAATCTATTCCCGAAAAAACATCTCATTGTAAGTCAATATGAATGGGAAATTCTATTGTTTTTCAGCTAGTGATGGTTGGTGGAAAACTAAGGAGACTTTGGTGTGGTACATATTTAAGAATGGCTCGAGTTCCACCCCATAATTTAGAGTTAGGGAAGAGTCTCTAATGAGAAAACTAAAAGAAACACCCATTAATAATTTCCTCAAGAACACTAAAAACTTTTGTTTTGACATGTTCAGATATTTAAAAATCACTAAAACAAATTCCTAAAATAGAACATCAATTAACCAGAAAATAGGCATCCATATGTTTTATCATCCATTCCTCACTGCTGCAACTCAGGTGCATACTCAAAAACAATTAGCAAAAAGACAAATCAAAATCCATCACAAAATGAAACGCCATAGTTCAATCTAAAACCAAAAATAAAATTCAAATCACCATTTCATCACCATGTTTAGAATTCGAAAACCAATAAACCACTGAAGAATATTTCCACACAAAAGATGAAAACAATAAAAAATTACTCAATTTTTAATACATTGAAATCAATACTCTTGAAAACTATTGTTTAACAAGAATATTAACCTAATTATCCACCCTTGGTATTCAATGAAGTCTCTCTCACAGACACACACACACACACACACACACACATATATATATATATATATCATTATGCTAGATCAAGAACCCATCCACAAAAAACATGAACTATGCACTCATCACATGCATACATAAATATATTTGATCATTCATAAAAATAAATTGGATCAATTAAAAACATTTCTCATCATGAAATATTATCTCACAAATTAATGCAAAAATTTGCAATTAACATTTATCTCACATTCCATAATGTTTCTTCCAAACACTCGAAAAAATTTCCAAAACACCAACCATTTTTATCAATTGAAACCAAACATTCCATTAGAAGATAACAATTTCCATTTCCAAATAACTTATTCCACTCCAAATATGATTTTTCTATTTGAACACCAATTTTCTGTAACCCTTTTTAATTATTAAAAATACACTTAGGAAAACCATAATTAATCCAACACATAAATGACACCACAAAGTCCTAAAATATGTAACTAGTGGGTACGACAACCCTGCAAAATGGATTAGAAGACCATACTTCATGTGATAATGATCCACATAAAGTATACCAAACCATGCACTCAGGATATAAATGGTTCACTATTTCATGAAATCTCATCGCATAACATGGAACACTTTTTTATTATCCATTATACATATAGACCATGAAAATGAAAATTGAAAAATCCCAGACTTCCCTTGGAAACTCGAGGATCGAGATGAGAATGGGATAATGACGTCTGTTCTTCTCTTGCCTCTCAAGCCCAAATAGTCCCAATATCCAAGATACCTGACACCCCAAATAAAAAGTGCCTTCTCTAATACAATTTTATCATGAAATAACCTCTTTCTACCCTGAACTGGTCACCCGAGTTAGCCCATGATAAGGCTCAAAGGTCTTTCCCAATCCCCAGACGTTAACACCAAGTGTGAGTCACCAAAATGAGATAATTGGGAACAAATTTGACCATAAATAAAATAAAAACAAATAAATATTTATTGAACAATATAAAAAAATACTTCCAGTGGAAATAGAAAATATAACAGGGTATTTAAAAATCCCCCCATTTTACATCATGGGACACTACTAAACACCGAACCACATTCGCTATATGATTGCTCCAAAAGTAGAACCTAAAACTAAAAAGATAATATTTTCATGATAACTGAGATACTCTATTAAAATTCCAGTGTACAACAACTCCATATTAGATTACTTATAGAAAGAAACTGAATCATGATTGTTTTATAATAATACATAATAAAATATTTTTTTTTCATTTCTTTCAAATTAATGTGGCAAGTCTAGATTTAAATGTAAAAAATTTCTATTCTTCCACATTTTTGAAATAGTTACCAGGAATGAATAAATGTTTTAAAATGGAATGAAATAAATTTAGAATAAAATATGGTTTCCAAAAAGGATAGGAACATTATTAATCAAACAAAATGGTCATCAGATCTTAAGAACCATGTGAAATCTCTAAGAAGCTAGTGTTAGTTAGGTACCTAGAATCCTTGTACCTTATTGAAACATAGAATAGAAACCACAAACATCATCAATCTCATGACCACTCAACTAGTAGGAGACACACCAATAAACTAGTGTTCTCTTATCATTGTAATCATTTATATAGTGTAATAATCATTAATCATGCTCGATTAAATGACCCCAAGCCACTACTGTATCATCCTGCATAGTAGTCCGAGTCTTCCCACATAAGTAATGTGGTTACCCATGTTGTCTATTCTAAAGAGATGTGATATTTTATGATGAAAAATAATAGGAACATAACCATTATTTTTATCAAAAAACCCATTCAACATCCCACCACTGACATCCCTCATTTTGTGCATTCCACTATTATGGCACACAACAATGCACAAGCCTGAATAGTAAGAACATCTCACAAATCACATATTAACACGTACATAACATTTCCCAATCAAGGGGTAATGCCTCAAGAGGGGGGGGGGTTCAAGCATTCTCAAACCAAAATCATGTTCCAAACAATCCGCATTACATTACAAAGAATGTTATTATTTCATAAATTTATTATCACCAACACCATCCAAAACCATTTAAAAGTACAATTAAAAAAAGGAGCCAAAGATTTAGAAACTAGTATTAAACCCTGCTAAAAACACATCCAACCTTTTAGGAATGGAAAAATACCAAATGACCTCCAATTCATAACAAAACCGATGTATTATTCCAATGTAACAAATGAAATGAAATTTCCACTTTATAAAATCATGTAGTAACCCATTTCCAATTAGGTAAGCAAGAAAAACTATTATACACACACCAAATACCTTTGAAAATACATTTCATACTCTCAAAACCATTTAAGAAGCAACTTTTAATAATTAATAATTTTAAACCAATTAAGCTTTTGAAATGTATTCCATTTTCAAAATACTATTGAGAGCATTTATAAATAAGAAAAAAACATGATGGAAACTTATAAGAATTATAAAAAAATGGAGAACAATATTTAACTATCAAAACCATATTTCAAAGCGTATACATATACTACATAAATATAAAATATATTTTTTAAATAAATATATGAATTATAAAATTCAAATTAAATGGATAGGCATAGGGAACTAACATAAACATGTCGTTTTTTGATGATTACCTCCCAAACTGAAAATTCACACCTACACTGTAATGTATCTGAAATTCCATATATATTATTTTTAATTATATGTAATTATTTTGAGACCACAAAATCTGAAGCTGTGTGAATCAGAGGCCTAGAGTGCCCCAAATGATCCTTCGAAGTTTGGTTGTGTTTAAATTAACGCGGGTAATCAATTATCCTGAAAATGTGGAATAACTCTTAATAGGGAACTCGAAACATAAATCTAAGAGCACCATTGCGTTCAGGATGGTGATTTTACCATAGGAATGACTTATGTTTAGTCGGCGTGAGCCTCCAGTGAGAAAACCCAAAATTGAATAACCGTAAATAATATAATGAAATAAATTATTTTATTCTTCAAATACTTATAAATCACAAAGGATAGATTGTATTGAAAATCCAAGACAACTGCTGAAGTCATGAGGGAAGGCTTTATTTATGTAGATACTAAATTTGGCCGGTGCTGGCCACCAGTGAAAGTTTTTTCATAAATAAAATAATTAAGTGAATATTATTTTATTGTAAAATCCATAACATTTTAACAGTAACTCAGATTGAGTATCAGAGAGTACCATTAGGTCCGTTGGGGCATTTTTGACATGGGCAGTGCCTAACCTCGACATGCGCGAGTCAAGGGTGACTAATACTAATTATACACCCTTTTTCAGGTATGTTCAATAAATGCTTGAGCATCATTTTGTAACATTTGAACCGGTAGATAGAATTAAAATATGAGGACACTGTTGAACTCGCAGTGTCGATATTTCCTTAAGGAGACCTTCACCATTACTGCAATAGGTTGAGGGTGGAAGTTAGTTTTTTGGATTTTTGTGGGAGAGTAAAAACAATGAAAATACAATAAAGATCATCTTTTATGTTATTTCTTATAACCTCCCCTTTAATTTTTAGTGATGGAGACCACCTAATTTAAAAACCACTAATTTAAATTCAATGGTGGGGACCACCCGACTGTTGAACTCCCCCTTTAATGGGAAATAACTTTTGGTTTTACTCCCATTGATGTGCCAACTCAATTAGTTTATTTAATAAACTTCTTTTTCACTTCACCATTTGGATGAAGGATTTTTTTCAAATGGGAGATCTCTGGAAAATATAAAAGGTGATTCTTAAATGATGAACAACAACTACAACAAAGAGCGAATTCCAAAATCGACGAACAAGGAACCGACCTGGAGCATCTTGTGGGGGTGACGAATGTCAACGTCCTATCCAATGACTTCATCTCCATTCCCACATTCTCTCCAAGAAATGAGGTATGGGTTTTTATATATGATTGAATTTGTTTTATTGATTCTTCATATCCTAAATTTATGACTACGATAGACGAATGAACATTTCCATCATCACATATATAAACCATGATCCTCTTTCTTTTTATTCTTCACGCGTTCTTTGTGCATTCTTCCTCACCTAATATTTATTAGCACATGAAACACAAATATTTTCTGGGAGCAATATATGGATGCGAAGCCCTCGACTCTAGGATCTCAAATATGAAATCGTTTAATTTTTCGGGCTTGGGATGAAGCCTCAATGGCTCGCAGAATGAGGTGGCCAAACATTTATTGGCACTGGAAACACAATGTATCATTTTGCGCGACATACGGACATAGTGATATTGACCCGAGGATCGTGAAACTAGGGTCATCACATTTTTTCAGGCTTAAAACGAAGATGTGACGGCCCATGGAAGGGGTGACGTGGTGGTGTGATTTTTGGTGTGGTTTTAAGGTGCAGCTCCAGGTGAGTTAGAAGGTGCGACACGCAATGGCAGAGGATAGTCGGGAGGTAGTGTCTATGAGGTATGGTAGACTTGAGGTGTCATTGGATAGGTAGCCGGAGGTGGTGGAGATGGTTTGGCCATGCAGAATAAGGAAAATCATGTATGAATAAGGGGGGATTGGAGAGAGAAAAACTTAAATAACATAATGTTAAAATAATAAAATGAAAATAATAAACTGATGTGTTTCGTTCTGGTGTGCAATAAGGGGATAGCGTGGATTTATTTATAGAGTTATGGATAAGTATTTAAATAATTAACTATTAATAATAATAATAATAAAATACTGTTATAATTACTTTTGATGATAAAACACCTTTTTTGCAACTTCTCCATGCGACCTTGGTCTGGGTAGTGCGACCCTGACTCTGAGATGGACATTCTGAGTCCAATATTGGATGTCTTATTCATGTTTTCATATTGGGTACCCAAAACGCTCGTGAATTAATAGATTTAATTTTATTATTAAATTTTTGACCCGCCATAACTTCTACGTGTGACGTCCGATTGACTTGTCGTCAGTTGAGATGTGATCCTGTAACTAATATGGATGATTCAAGTATAATGTTGGATAAAAAATTCTGGTTACTGGCTTGGGTCCATGAAACACCCAATTATAATAAAAATATTATTATTACAGGATCTTTTATCCAACATATCTCCCTAATACTTGGTCAGAATGATGAACCATCTTTGACGTTGCACCCCTAAAATTAAGACAGATGTTTGAAGACCAATTTTGGGTATTTAAGTCGAGGTCGTGACAAATTGGTATCAGAGGGGTGGGATCTACCATATACCATATGAATCTGATCTTTTTAATGGCAATAGTGGTATGTTTAGTCATTGTAGTTATCAGTTTAGGAAATACAGAGATGGTGCGGCGGCCGACGTATCCATACACTAGGACCCTAACTTCTTAATTCAGACTCAGTGCATGAAAAAACCGATTGATTGTGTGTTTTGAAAAGTTTTCTTCAGTTTTATTTGAGGCATATCACCAGTTATAACTTATTGATTGTGGTGCACCAGTTCCTTATCAGGATACCACTATGTAGACAACCAGCTAATATTTATGAGAGAGTACACGATGGAAGCCCACCGTGGGATGCGGCTCCGATATAAGGCCCTCTTACTATGTTGGAACCTTCACGTGGAGTACCAGTACTAGCACCACCCATTGGGAAACAGTTACCACCTTCCACACTGGCAGGTGGTGCGTGCTGACTATGGATAATGCACAAGTTCTAGTAGTATAGGCCTCCAAGGATTCAAGGTGAGATAGATTCCCACACATCTGAGGGCTGGGTGGAGGCAGTTGCTTGAGTTTTCAGCCTAGATTGAGACACTAATAGAGATGATGTTGATCTTAGCTAGTAGTAGTTTCTAGTGATTGACCATGAAGATTGTCTATAATATGATGAGGCTTTGGTATGTGAACCATTACCCAAGATTGTACATTCGTGTAGTGTTTCAGCTATATCACTCCCCGCTGGTCAGCTGTTACAACGGACAGAACCAGTAGAGGACACATATAGGCTTTTTGCCTTATGTGTGATTTAGAAACAGATACCACTAAGGTTTCGAGGTGAGCCCGACTCACATGCAGATGAATAATAGTTTTAGGATGTGTCTAGGAGTACTCTAGAGCTTCTAAAGCTTTGGATGGATGACATATCGGTAGTTGAGTCTTCATTGAGGGGTACCGATCATCCTAGGTACTCAATGAATACAATAGGATTAGTCCTTCAGAGCTTGGACCACTGAGTGCGGTGTATTTAGGGACATTTTAGCTGGAACTATTCTTCCATGTATTCCTACTTATGTTAGGATGATAGAGAGAACCTTTGTGGTTGAATACTCTTTGGATGAGCGGATCCAGCCAATGAATGGTAGTAGTGTGAAAATAGGAAACTGGCGCCAGTCTTAGAGAAATGGGCATGTAAAAATGGTTTGAGATGAAGAAGTGTTAGGGATAGATGAATCTGCTGGGATGAAGATGTTGAAGCCGAGCTAGGGGAGAAGCATGAGGTTGTGTACATTTCAACAAGTTACAACCATCCCCCATTTGAGGTCCCCGCTAGTCTTAGAGAGCTGGAGGACAGGGGTGATAGTAGTTTCATCCTGTCAAAGTGTGGGTTCCAAGGCCTCTAGGAATGATTCAAGATACAGTTTATGTCTATAACTAGCTACCGTATCAATAGAAATAGGTACCAATCATTCATTCCTTCCACGAATATAGTCCAAGACCTAGAGTTTCTGGTTAAACCATTGACATGGCCCTCATGTCTAGAGATACCATTGGGGGAGACTCGATAATCAAACTTACACCAATGGTGTGATCTAACCCTTAAGGCGAGAGTTTTGGTTGGAACCACTTGGTGGCATCATCGAGGCCTTACAACATTAGATTGGGCATGGCTAGACATCTATAATTAATACTAAGATTAGCTATATTATGAAAAAAGGTTGTGGTTTATCTATAATTTTGGGTTGAGGTTTTCTTTAGTCTATTAAAAAGAAAACCCAGGTTGCACAGGATAAACTCTTGTATTGGAGGGTGTGACTGGTAACTCGGCAATCGCATATCTACACCATCTTGTTAGCAGAAGATTTGAGTTTTCAGTTAACAACATGAGTGGATAGAGTCTCTCTAGGATTATGACATTGAGATTGTCTATACTCCTAGAATGTGTAACATGGTAGTATATGCACTTAGTAGGAGATCTGGCTTGCAGGTACTGAGTGAGGTGACAGAGCAGCTAGCTACTTTGCATATATCTTTTGTGGATTGATATGGAGCAGATTTTATTCTTTCTCATACAGTCACTCCCCCACTTCTTCAGTGAGTTAGTGAGGCGTAGCCTGGGGACACTGACTGCAATGCTGATCCTGCTCAGATATCCTTAGGGCTGGCACCTGATGGATTTTTTGAAGGTGGGTAGAATTTCATCCTCTTTATAGGACATACCATGGTACTAGTAGTGCTACAGAAGGATGTTTTGAGGGAGTTTTATACATCCCATCTAGCAGTACATCCTGGTGTGGTGAATATGTACTAGGACCTTCAGCATCAGTACTGGTGTCCAGGGAAGAAGAAACCACTTTCATATTTTTTATCATGATTCCTCACTTGTTAGCATGTGAAAACCACTCAGAGCTGGAAGAAGTCTGATACTGACAAGAGGTGGGAGAAAATGTCTTCCTACTGGTCTCACCATGATGATGTTTTTAGATATTTTCCTAAGGAGGCATGTTATCCATGAGGTATATTTTTCCATTTCTGATTCTTCACAGGGTGGGCAAGGTGGCATACCGCTTGTCACTTCCACTACAGTTAGAGGGGGAGCACGACTTCTCCCATGTATCCCACCTGAGGAGATACATTCATGACCCATCTCACAATATCGACCATGTTTAGCTAGACTTAGATGATGGGGAATAATTTATCTAAGTTCCAGTGGAGATTGAGGATCTTCAGAAGAGAGTCCTTTGTGGGTGATCGATTCCTTTGGTGCATGTATTTTGGCAGCATAAGAACCTCTAGGAGAGCACATGGGAGTGGGAGGCTCAGATTCATGCTCAGTACCCTCTTTTGCATGTTTTCCCGTTGTTGTGGATTTTAAGGACATAAATCCTTAAGGGGATGAGAATGTAATTTCCCAAAAATACTTTATAATTTTTTTAATTATATGAAATTATTTAGAGACTGCAAAATCAGACGGCATGCAATTCTAAGGCCCGGAGTGCCCGGAATGATCTATTGAAGTTCGGTTAAGTTTTAATTAACACTCATAAGTAGTTTTTCTAAAAAAGTGGAATAACTCTTAAACGGTAACTCGGATCAGAAATATGAGGGCATCATATCATTCAGGATGACTGTTTTACCCTAAGCGCGACATAAGTTTTGTCGGCACTGGCCTCCTGTGAGAAATCCCAAAAATAGCATAACCGTAAATAAAATAATTAAATAAATTATTTTATTTTTCAAATTATTATAACTCATAGATGGTATCTAGGATTGAAAATTTTAGATCGCCACTTAACTCATGTAGGAATGCTCTATTAAAAAATATTCAAACTTTGTTCAGAACAGGCCACCAGTGAATGATTGTTTTTGGACGTAAATAAAGTAATTATGTGAAAATTATTTTATCGTCGATTCCATAACTTTTAAACGGTAACTATGATTAGAAATTCGAGAGTACCATTGGGTTTTTTGGGGAGTGTTTCACTTGGGAAGATTCTAACCTCGACCAGCATAGGTCAAGGGTGACTGTTAATAATTTTTCGAACTTTTTTCAGGTACGTTCAGAAAACGCACGAGCGGTATTTTATAAAATTTGAACCGGTACTTGGAATTGAAATATGAGGAAACTATTGAAGTCGAAACAAAAATATTCTCTTAAGGAGATCTTCACCTTGACCATAGTGGGTCGAGGGTGGAAGATTGTTTTTTGGATTAATGTGGGATATTTAAAGAAAAAAAATAATGAACAACATTTATTTTATTTTATAAAACCTCCCATTTGATGTTTAGTTGTGGGGACAACCCGAACTAAAAACCCCCAATTTAAATTCAATGGTGGTGAACACCCGACCATTGAACTCCCCCTTTAATGGGATATAACTCTTGGTTTTCCTCCCATTGATGTGCCGACTCAATTAGTTTATTGAATAAACTTATTTGGCACTTCTCCATTTGGTTGAACAAATATTGGAAAAAGGGAGACCTCTGGAGAACTTAGAAGGAGATTCTTTAGTGAAGTAAATCTTCTTAAACAAAGACCCACTTCTGAAATTGAATAATTAGGAACTGACTTGAAGCGTCTTGTGGGAGTGACGAACGCCAACCTCCTCTTCAACAACTTCACCTACTTTCCCACACTATCTCCAAGAAACAAGGTAGGTGTTTTTATATATGTCTGAATTTGTTTTATTGATTCTTCATATCCTAAATTATTGATGAAAATGGACAAAAAACCATTTCGATCATCTGGAACATAAACCTTGATCCTCATTATTTTTATTCTTCGCACGTTCTTCGTGCGTTATTCAATGACTAATATTTATAGGCACTGGAAACATGGAGTTTTTTTGAGCTCGATATATGGACATAAATCCCAAAAATCCAGGATCAAAATATGTGATAATTTAATTTTTCTGTCTTGGGACGAAGCTACGATGGCTCACGGAAGGAGGCGAGAAAATGTTTATTAGTGATGGAAACACAATTTTTTATTGAGTGCGATATACGAATGAAAAAAATAATAACCCGAGGATCGCAAATTTGCAGTTGTCACATTTTTATCAGGCATAAAATGAAGATGCGGTATCCCATGGAAAGGTCGAAGTGGTGGTGTGATTTTCAGCATGTGTTAATGGGACGGATCCAGGCGAGGTCGACGGTGCGACGTGCGGCGGTGGAAGACAATCAGACGGCATCATATATGTGGTACGACAGTCTGTAGGTGTCATGGTTCAGGTAGCTGGATATGGTGGAGATGGTCTGGCTGTGCGGAAGAAGGAAACCATGTGTGAAGGATGGATTAGAGAGAGAAAAACTAAAATTCAATAATGTTAAAAGAATAAAAAGAAAATAAGAAAGTTATGTGTTTGTTTTCGGTATGCAACAAGGGACTAGCGTGGATTTATTTGTGGAGTTAAAGAAAAATTAATTTTATAATTCATTAATAATAATAATAAAATATTGTTATTATTACTTTTGATGACAAAACACCATTTTATCCGCTACTTCTCTGTACGTCCTCAGTTTGATGAACCGTCAGTGGTAGTGTGACCCTGACTCTGAGTCAGACATTATGAGTCTAATATTGGATGTCTTAATTCAGGTTTTAAGATTGGGTACCCAAAATTATATTGAATTAATAGATTTAATATTATTTTTAAATCTTCAACCCACCATAAATCCTTAGTGAAATGTCTGATTGACATGCCATCAGGGGCGACATGATACAGTCATAAATATCGTCAATTCAAGTCTAATGCTGGATACTAAATTCTGGTTAGTGGCTCGGGTCCACAAAATACCCAATAATAATAATAATAATAATAATATTACGGGATCTTATATCCAACATATCTCCCTCAAATGGTGTCAGCTTAGTGAACTGTCTGTGATGTTGCAATCATGAAATTAAGACAGTTGTTTTATGACCAATTTTGGATAATTATGTTGAGGTCGTGACCCCATGATTCCTGGTTCAGTATTGTTGTGGTGAAATGCTACTTGTTCACCATGTATCTATTTTGGAAAAGTGGGTAGTCCATCTCATGAGTTTTTCTATGTGGATCGTAACGGTGTGACCTGTTTGGTTATCTGGTGCTATTTGAAGTACGATAGGGTTGGATCGAATGCAAATCCAACCGAGACCTCGGCAATAAAATGCCTATAGCATATGGACTGGGTGCATGTTTGAAGATATTTTTGTAGTGTTGGGACCCTTGGACCGAGATAGTACATTTGACTTACTCCATCAGAGTTTCGGAGAAACTTGGAGTTTGGCCGGGTTGGATCGCACCTGAATCCAACCGGGCCCTCAGTACTAAAATGCCTATAAGTTATAGACTGGGCATGCAGTTGACATGATGTTTGTTGCGTGGAGACCCCTTTTATTTGGTGTCCATTTGGGATACCTTTTTTGGGAATTCTTAGTAGTTGGATTATCGACCAATGACTTGTGGAGAAGATCCTCCCGGAGACATGTAGTCTTAGTGTGGGAACCCAGTAGCTGGCTGTGATGTGAAGATGTATTAGGATCTTGTGTGTGTCTGACAATGTACGAGAGAAGTACAAGGATCCAATGTGGGTCATGAGACATACTGGAGATGTACAAGGATCCTGTGTGGGGTTGACGACGTACTGGAGAAGTACTAGGATCATGTGTGGGTCTGACGATGTACTGAGCAATCCTCTGTGGGTCAGCACCTAACAATACTATATGGGTCAGCTCATAGCGATCTTTGTGTGTCAGCTCCTAGTGATCCTGTGTGGGTCCGAAACTATTGATCTTGTGTGCGTCAACTCCTAGAGATCCTGTGTGGGTCAGCTCCCAACGATCCTATGGGTCTCCTCCTAGAGATCCTGTGTGGGTCCGCACCTAGTGATCCTGTGTGGGTCAGCTCATTGTGAGCCTTTGTGGGTCAGATCCTTGTGATCCAATGTGGGACAACACCTAGTGATCCTATGTGGGTCAGCACCTAGCTATAATCTGTGGGTCGGCTCCTAGCAATCCTGTGTGGGTCAGCACCTATCGATCATGTGTGGGTTAGCTCCAGGAGATTCTATGTGGGTTAGGATTCTTTACAGAGTATAATGATTAAGTAGTTACATCTAATCATCTCTACTACTCTACTTATGTTATACCAAGGGTGAGGTGAGTCAATTCCTTTGTGGTAATCTTATGTTTGGCATACCTATGTGGTACTTAACTTCGTGTTGTTCCTTCCTTTGTGGAATAATTGAGATTTGGGCTTTGGAGTTGGACTCTATGTTTCCTCAAGACTGAGATGGGTATACAGGATAACTTAGGTATATATATGGGAATATACCTAAGTAGGGTTTTTAGATGATTTCTTGCCTTTTGGTTTATCCCTTGTGGATTTTGTGAGACCATGAGGGTCTTGGGGTCCCTAATAAGTATTGTTATTGTCACCCTTGCATGGGATATGCCATAAATTTGTTGTGTTTGGTGCAGATGATAGACAACGCTGACTGAGGATGAGAGTACCTAGATTGGAGTTAGCTCGGAGTTGGATGTTAGACGACACTTAATGCAAAGGTGACCAATCGAGATCTGTACCTACCCTTCATGTTGGAACCTTCACGGGTGTTCATATGAGTAGTTCCAATTTACATGTAATTTCAGTTTCTTGTACTTTCCATTTGAGATTGTTTTCTGTCCCCTTTTAAGTAATGCACTCACTCTGTTTAATAATCAGTTTACTTCAGTTCTTATTTTGTTGTGTTCTTAGTTGCGAGTGCTTACAGGTTATAAAGGAAACTTCTTCCCCGTTTTATGGAATACGCCTTCGGTGTTAGTGGCCAACCCCTAGTCTATGGAATGCGGGATTGGGGTAGTCACGGCATGGGCCCTGGGGGACAGGTCGTAACATACATTCACATGAATATATATATACCCATATATGCATAACACATATTCCCTATGACATGAAGGAATATGTAAAAATATGGAATATATATAATTCGTACCCTAATAATGTATACATATAAATTATTGACATTCAATTCCAAAAACAACTACAGTTAGGTCCCACTCAAATTACTAAAATAACAAGAATATAAAATATCAAAAAACCCCAAAATTTAATTGAAATGAAGTGAAATAAAGAAAAAACCTTTTCAAAATTGAGAAAAAACTCGATTCCTTTTACAAAACCATATTGACCGATCATCAATTGTACCGAAATACCCTATTCATTGACAATCGGCGAAAAAAACAAAAAAAAATATGGATTTGGTTATGGAATTTGAACCAGCCGAAAGAGATTAAAAACAAAAAACTGAAATAAAAAAATAAGAGAAGAAGAAAAATCTACCCAAATATATCTCACAAGAAATCATCTTTGAAGACGGATGTATGATGGATAGGTGAAAAGGTGGTCAGACACCATGGGGAACCCCCAATGGCAAGGGTGTCATGTTACAAAGGAGAAGGGGGAGAAGGTAGTAGTGCATCCTGATGGAGCTTCAGCTGAGGGGGGGAGGTCACGTGTGATACATGGAGAGGGATGGTAGGGGTGCGCTATACCAGATAGGTATAGTGATGGGGCGGGAGTGGAAAACCCAAATTAGGGTTTCCAAAAAAATAATAATAATCTTAAAACTAATAATCAAAATAATGGGATTTATAAAAATAATAACATTCATAATAAAACATTTTTTAAAAATATTGTTATTAGAAAATTTACATTTAAATTTATTTTATTTTATTTTCATTTTAATTTTTTTATTTCCTTTTATAAACACAGTGTTGGCATCACAGTTTGGCCGAAGATTCTTCTAAACAACGTGCCAACCTTGTGAAACCTACTTGAGGAAAGGGGTTGTCACATAGGATGGCCAAATGGTGATCAAAAAGTGCTTATAACATGATAAATTCCACTGACCTGATTCAAAACTGAGCTTCATGGTTTCCCAATCCATTCACAAATTGTTCCCCATATGCAATCAAATAGAAAATATCAATTTTTTTATAAAACCAAAAAAAATTATAATTGGGACTCAACAAAATCATCAGTAGGAATATCCAATGATAAAAATAAATAAATAATTTTAATGGTTGGGGGGTGAAAATAAAACAATAATATCCCACAGGAAAATCACTATCCATATAAAATACATACCCTTTTTAATAATGGTAGTCATGTGTGCTAAAAACATAGACAAATAAAGTATGAATCATCAATATTTACATGACATACCAATGAATCTCCACATCATTGTCCTTCAATTAGGTGGCTCCCAAACTACCATTTCATCAACATTGGATGGGTCCACTACTAATCCATATTTTTGGATGAAATGTCCAATGATATGGACATATGGAATCCATAACTGACACTTCAAGAGATTTCTATAAACATGGAAATGTCAATGTATGTTTAGTACCATCCTCAAATACATCGTGTCCATATCATCTAACTCTGAGTAATGAAATATATCATAAATAAAAAGTACCAAGAACTAATATAAGAATGGATTAATGATATATTTCATATGTCCCATGAACACTACTTGGTAATTCAATCCAAAAATGGGGAGAACTAATCACTCCTAGTTATATTAGAGACATTAGAATATTATCTACCTTATATCCTCCACTCAAACTCATTTCTAGTGAGGTACCAACCTAAGTTAAATGTTATAGAACAACCATTCCATATACATCAACATATAGAGTTCCTAAATTCACATATTTGGATGTTTATGCATGATTTACACCTAATATAGGTGATGGTGATCCACAAATAACCTCATGCTCCAATATTCCCTCATAGAGAACAATATTGGGTATACCCAATGAACCATAATGGGTTTTTAAAATCCATTCCTTTTCAAATCCTCTAATAATACCTTCATATATTGAATTTATTTGATGTACATCTTACATATGTTATCAGGGTATTCCTTGGGTTCATGATAATACATAAATTTATCACATGATAGGGTGGTATGTCCAAAATGTGCTTCCGGATTATTTCCACATAATCCACCACTTCTACGAGAACCATGAATCTTATAACATCTATTGATCCTAGGAAAACACTAGAAAAATGAGGAATAATTGGTTTTATCAACTTCCATTCATAGTCATCCTACTCTACTTGGACATACTAATCACTAATGAAGGATATACTCATCCCATCAACACGGATGCACCACAACGTCCACCTAAAATACTCAATCAATCCTTAAACTATGGTGATCAAGTAGAAACATTGAATGTGATCATATGTCTTCAACATATCCATTAAATGATTCTCTATGAATGTTTCTTCTTTATGGGTCATGTCACACAATAGAATGAAGAGTGTGGTCATTTAATCTCCCTTGGTAGGAGTCTCCAAATTCAACAGCCGTGCTAAATATTTCATTATAATATATAGATATCAATCAACTGATGTGTGATGGAATGTGTGGTGCATTCATGTATCAAAAAATAATGCAGCTATAGTAGATGATACCTAGATCATACATCGAATAATCCCAAACGAAATTGGGTTATAAACCTCAACTGCCTACATCCACCCTCATACATGACCACCAGCTCCAAGATCATCATGGGGACCACCTTGGATGGTGGTGTTAGTATATCACAATGACACTATCACCCAATTTTCTCCAATATATTTTTCAAAAAACACCACAATATGTAAATCCTTTATCAAGACACTATCTCTGTAATGGTGTTCCATTATCCATCCACCTATTTGATGCAATATGGTCCAGACAATCCCACATTATTTTTCCTCACTAATCACAGGATTATTATCTCCTATCAGTAAACTGATATGAAAAACCTAGGACACCTATATGGAATATTTTTAATCCATAGAATGTCTCTAGAATTGTATCAAATTCTATTAACATTGAGTAAACTATGGACTACAAACACCCAAATTCATACCTCATGGGTGGCCACTTCAATCACAAACATTAGATAACTAATCAACATGCATTATCTCTATAACCATTGTACACTCTATCATCGCAACAAATGAATGAATGAAAATAGACACCACACTATCCAAAATATCTTATTGACGTCCACACTAAAGTGTCCCAGCATAGAAGTATGCATTATAAACCATGTAGATGGAGTACCATGAGTGATTACTGAACCTCAACACATACTCTTCCATCGATATTCATACCTACTAAAGCATCATAAAGACCACAATATGAATTACCCCCAAATACACCCATTAAAACTCATATAAAGAAATGATTAATCAATTCATACTTGAGAGTCACATTCTATTTTATTTATCTAACGCAAAAAAGATGACAGGTCTCTACCTCATAAACTCATTAGGCATGATTAACTAACATAAATCCATAGTATGAATTACTATTCAATCTATATACTCAACTAGTGAATGTAAGACTTAAAAACCTCATGTTCCACATTCATCAGTTACCCATAAACTGAAAGATCATTTATAGGTGGATCATAATCATGATCTGATTGTTGAATAAAAGATGTATATCTTCATTGTGGAATCATTTAACATTCCATATAGACTATGGTCAATGAGAATATATGGGAAGCAGACTAAATATGTACATAGAAACCAACACCCATTACAAAAATTTTAATGTTCTGATGTCTATTATAAAATATATTCCCACAATTACAAAGTCTAAAAGTCAGTTATTGATATCCTGTTTAGTGGGTATGTTGGCCAGTACACCATCACTATCTTCCCTCACTCAAGAGTCAAACATGAGAACCTGTAACATTTATTTCCATTTCCCCCAATGAATGCTCATAGAAAGATTATATTCAAACTCTAGCAATAAAATTACCTTTTTTAATACCACTATTTTGATATTTAAAACTAGGTTCCTCATGGAATGTGGATTGATGAGTGTTAAACTAAAATCTTGAGTCTAATATGATAGGGTCATGGGACTAGAAACTAGAAGGCATATTAATAAAATCGGTGGATTTTGAAAATGTTGCCAATACACATATACTTATATATAATCTATAATATAATATTAGTTGAAAATAAATAAATTAAATTATTTATCACTTCTTAAAACTAATCCCATGACAGTGTTTGAAAATGTGTGGGAAGGAAAAAGGGTCAAATCCATTCCAATGGAAACTATGAAAGAGTGAAACATAATATTAATAAGGGGTCCACTGACAACACAATACTAATTGAACTAATTATAGACTATATATAAAAACTATGATCCACCATCTCTTGGTCCTTGTATAATTCCATGAAAAGGATATTCATCTGCATAAGGAGTGAAACTTATTGGAAGATCCCATATATGAGTGAGTATGAACATACCTTGTAGAAAACCATGAAATAACCAATACAAATTATAAAAGTGTGTTAAATCGTAACATATTATTGTAACAAGATAATATATATTCAGAAAATAAACCAATTCTCATTACAATTTCAATACCAAACATGTAGTCTTGAATTTATCTCATGGCTTCATGGTAATCCTCACATAATAAAACATGCCCCTCAAGTATTATTAACTATGATAATGCTCATCCACGAGGTCATTCCCATCCGTCTATACCATGAAAAAGTACACACATGTACATTGGTGATTTTGATACATATTTATGGGATAACACCCATGGATTATGGGGAATATGTATTTTTACCAAGAGTAATAAAATATTATGGTATCACAAAGTATACATTTCGGTAATGGGATGCATAAGACATCATATGGACCTATAATATGGGTTCCAACCCAGATGCTTGGAGGGATACATAAATAGATCCAAAATAGATGAGATATGGTATTGATCATCATATGTTTATGATCGAATGAATCACTATACACTAATCGGTTTGGAGAAGGGATTATTTACTATTGGTAATGAACTTAACTGATGAGGATATGAGAATATTTTTTCCCTGGATGGAATAAATTACATTTAAATTGAATACATGATGTGTATTGTCTAATTCATAGGTAATAGATCTTATTTTTGTTCCCATGTCCACTGTTCTATTCCAATTGACAATAAATATTTTTGTGGGCACTAGTCATGCCTATGCACACTGGAGATGTCCTTGTATACTAACTATATCCATGATCCCTAATTGTTCCAATTCTCAGGTACCACTAGAGTAAACAACATATCACAGATCAAGGGTAACATAACATGTGAAATGTCACATAGAATTTGATATTTAATTATAAACATAAAACATAAACATTTGAGATTGGTCGCAACATAAAGTTTGTTATTTTGATCTATACATAGTGTCTATCGGATTTTCATACAATGTCATAAAATCTCACATGACTTTTTTCAGACTATTATTACTACAAATTTCATCTTGGAATACACCATAGATCTCAAATATGAGGTTGAATTTACCTAATTAATCTCTTGTGGCTAGATTCTATCCACTGTTATTTTTGGGAATAACTCATGTCACCCCACATCTCTGCAAATCCAATCTATGAATGAAGAATCATCAATCTAACTATAGATATTCCATCATCATTATAACCAATAATCACACAATTTATCCTAAATCATAACCCATTGCAATGATATTTTTTTACATTTATTTCGAAATGATTTATTATAGTATATAGTCGATCCTTCTATAAAAAAATAACCAGATAAGAATATTTGGTGAAATAAAGAAGAAAATAAAGAAAAATTGGAGAAAAAAGTTGTCTGGATTTATTAAGGTGTTCTTTGATGTGATAAATGTGAAAAAAATTTCCTAGATGAATAAGAAAGTATCATAAATTTTATAAACAATCTCAAAATTTTGAAATATAATTAATCAAATGTTAAACAAATACACAATCAGTGAATTAATTTGAAAATGTAATTAATTCTTATTTGATACACGATAACCAGAAAATAGAATATTAAAAAAAACCTAAGTCATGATTGGATTGATCATTTAAAAAGAATGAATTAAAAATAACTATAATTGATGACATCCAATAACTCCATTTATGATTAAAAATTCCATGGAATGCCAATCTTCGACCCCCCAACTCGACGTAATCAATATTTTTCCTCCATAGTCCTAGCCAATAAGTATGGTTTGAAATCCAACCCCTGGTTTTATCCATTACCATATATATATATATATGAATAATTAAGGCACAACCTTTAAATATCCATTAAATTAAATAATTAATTTATTAATTTATTATTCCCCTATGATTGATCTTAAGAAGAACAACTAACACATATAATGATTATCATTCCCCTTATTTAAAACATGCAATATAGATTTAAATATAGTCTTAGTGTTACCATCAGAAATTGATTTCTTGATATATTCTATAATTTCAGAAAAACTACACCAGTGTGATATAATAAATTATATATTATTATTATTTTAACACAGAATATCGATGAGACATATAATAACTTAATTACTAGACACCAATTTCGATAATATTATCTTAAATATTCAAATGTTATAAAATGGAAAAATTTAGTCATTAAAGAATTAAAATTTATAATTCAATTAATTTAGAATATAATTATTAAAAAATTGATCATAAAATGATAAAGGATACCAAAATATATGGGATGGTAACCAACTTGATGTATGGTTAGGTTAAACTAACAATGGCTTCCATTGAATTTGGGAGACCATCCTGGATATTTCATTATCATCCTCTGGTCAAATGTGTTATTGTATTTCTGAGAAAAATATAAGTTCCATCATAACCAGGTAGGGAACAATATTTAGTTAGGAAGTGTACTTTGTGATTTTTCATCTAATTAATGTATTTTGTTCATTTTTAAATATGATTTAATAAAAATAAGTCCACATACAAGAAACATGTTTATGATTTAACAATAGAATGTTATTTTTTGGAGGATAGTGGCTGCATAGGATAGGTTATATTTATTAGTTCTACTAAATATATTCAAATGTAATGTTGAGAAGAATTATATTTCTTATTAATGTAGATAATTTTTCCCCTGTCAGTCAGATTTCTAATTGCATGATGAAACATTGTGTATTTTCTTTGTTATTAATATTTTGATATTCATACTATTGATATTGAAACAGTGTCTATTTTCATTTTTATTATTCTAATGAAATTTAAATGGAATATTTCAAAATTTAAATTACAAAAAAAGTTTAGATATGTATTATTATAACTTATTCTTCCATCATGTCTCTATGGTCTCAATCAATAACAATATTGAATGATTTTTTGAAATTAAAATATTCTATGTTTTTTTGGTATTTTTTATATTAATTATGAATCATTAATCTTTTTAACTTTTCTATTCATATCCTGTTTTCATTTCCCAAATTGATCATTTCTTTAATATTTTTCTAATTGGAAAAAATATGTATATATTTTATTTGATAATATTAATGAAAATTATAATTTTTTACCATAAAATAAATCCATTAAATGGATTTCTTAATTATTGTATGTAATAAATATTTATAGAAATTAATACATTATAAATTATTTCTTATTTCTTTATTCTTTAATAGTTTTATGTTCATTAATAATTGAACATTCATAATTAAATTATTTTATTTATTAAAATATCATTATTGTTTTTAATTATCTATAAAATGTATATTTAATATATTATCGATGTTCCTTATGTGTAAAATAATTCCCTTCACTTATACAACACAATGATTGATTTTATTTTTGGGATGATTGATAATAAATTAAAAAAAAAATTACATTTAATGGAATTTTTAATTATACATATGTGGTTAGCCTACTACTATATTGAGGTAGTATCCCATTAGGGATTATTAGATAGATAATGAAATTTAAATTTTACTTTATAATCAATTTTCATTACCACTTATGTTTGTTGGAAATCTTGATATTGATTGATAATGACGTGAACATTTGACATTGAATATATGTTATATTTTATAGATCCATAAACATCCCTCATATTATCCTTCTTATGAAAAACAAAAAATATGTTTAACATGTAGGTGGTAGACGACAGACATATGACATAATTGATGAAAATCATTGATATTAATGTTTCTATATTTTTTAATAAAATATCTATTTTTTTCAATAATATATATAGACTATAATGGCGTACTCCTATTAAAATTAGGGCTATATGGTTTCCTTGAGATATAATGTGGTATGAGTATTAAGTACTCATCATTTTTTATGGAATGAGTGAGGATACATAAATAGATATTTTTCATTGTTATTTTGACAATATTTGAAGAATTTACACCAGTGAATTTACTTATAATCAACTCATTAGTGTAGATACTATTAGCGGAATGGAAACTAGTTTTAC
This sequence comes from Viscum album, assembly GCA_963277665.1. Classification (NCBI taxonomy): domain Eukaryota; kingdom Viridiplantae; phylum Streptophyta; class Magnoliopsida; order Santalales; family Viscaceae; genus Viscum; species Viscum album. The sequence goes on along the minus strand of OY728142.1, from coordinate 1,862,555,400 downwards.
CTGATGTTGAGGATTTGATACCTACTAGGAATATATGTTCATTTTTCATTCAATAAGTGGTTTTTGACCATGATGAACTGAGTTTCCATGTTTTTCTAAGAAACTATGAGTAGTATGTGGATAATGTGAGTTGGATCACTTTCTAGTACTGTAAACAATCAATTTAAAAGTATGATAGATTTATTTAGAGAGTCACTATAGTGTGATCAACATGTGGGGTTATGATCGGTAGGGAGGTTTCTAGTTTCATTTGGTTAAGAAATATGATCTTATAGTGTTAAACATAATTTGAAGAAAGTTTCCTATAATCCCCTACTAGTGATTATGTTTTATTGAAATTAGTATTATATGATTTCAATTTTAATATTTACTTAATTTTAGAAATAAGAAATTTTTTACTAGATATATTAAATAAATATTTTTATAATGAATATTATGAATAATAATCAACTTGTGATGTAGTTATAAGGGAAATCTTACCTAATCTAGAAATTAAAGGTTTAATATGATGAAATGACTCATAAAATTTGATTCACATGAAATTATAAACTTGAGAAAATTTGTTTGGATATGTGAACTATTTCATTCATAAATATAGTAACATGATTTGATATGTGTAATTTTTGGTTCTATTTGAGACATATATTTTATATTTGATAAATAATTAGATATCATAATTTGTATGTGGTGATTTTGATTATCAAAATTATTTTTACCATTTTTACCATTTTTGTAAGAGGTGGAGGGGGTATGAAAATTACTAACATGATAAAAAATGTGGTAACTTTTTCAGAAGAGTTAAAAAAAAGTATTAGTTTTTTAACCATGGATTATTATTAAAATGAACGATTCCAATATTATAAATGATCATAATTCATGAGTATTTTTGGTTGGATATGAGTAATCAATGATTAATAAATTTTTCATGGGATGATGAAATTTAATCGGAGTGTTAGGAGACACCTAATTATTTATATTAGAAATGTCTTGATCCAACCCAGGTTCCCTGGTAACCAAATAATTGAGCTGACCCTAACATAGTCTAAGGGAAATTTTTGATCCCCATGGGTTGGAAACTAGCACTTAGGATTGGAGAACATGCCAGTGGGAACAGTTTTTCCATTAATAATTAGTAAAAAAAGAAAAAAGATAGTATGCATAACAAAAGAAACTCCATTGGGAGTAATTTACCAGGAGTCAACAAGGAATAAGCTAGCCCAAATTACTATAACCAAAGTAAAAAATCTGGTAAAATATTCCACGATACTAAGGAACACAAATCACCATGCCCAATAATCAACAACTTGATCCCCCCTAGTGATTGTTTTCCATGCTCGGACCTTGAAGGAGAAAGTCTACGAACTACTGAAGTAAAAAAGTAGGATTTTAGAGAAAAACCATTTTTGGTTTTCACCACATATTCAATAAAATATTCCCATAATAGATTAACTAAAAGAATTATTTAAAATTTAATGATAAACATGTTTTAAATTTTAAATCATTTTTAAACAAATCATGCAATATAGTTCAAATGATGGAAACATAAATTTATAAATTATTTAAAAAAATTATGGAATATTTCTAGAAAGTTGTCTCAAATAAAACAGTTACATAAAAATGTATATGTAAAATCATTAGTCAAATAAATCAGGTCAAGTGAATTGGCATAAATTTATATCTCAAATATAAAAAAACATGAGAGAAACTTGGCCATCTTTTGAATGGTACGATATTATTAATCCGCTATAGGATTACACACTCTCCATGTGATCTCAGAAATTTTTTTATACACATGTCCTTATGACATTGGCCAAGGGAGACTCTTCACCAAAATGTTGGGGGATGTGACCCACTGTAAGTTTGTTTTAGAACGTTATCGTAGCATAGAGTTTATCCAAAGAACTCACTAACTAGATGAGGCTTACATGCACTCATAAAATATGTGAAAACCATTTTAAGACAATATAAAAATAAAATCAATTTCATTTTTCCTTTTTAAAAATTGTAATTCCTTTCAATTTAAATCCAAAATTGGGTTTTTTAAATAGCATTCCTTTTTTCAAGATAAAACCACAGGGTTTCTATCAAATCATTTTAATACATTTTCACCTGTTTGAAATCCTATCAAATCAAATTCCATAATTACAAAAATTATTTACACAATTAAATTATAAAATATAATTGAAATCGTATCCATATAAACCCCAATTTAAATTAAATAATTTAAAGCAGCCAATTTCTATACACACCCAATTTAGTGTAATTGAGGGGTTTCAAAATTTCTAAGAGAGATCAATTTCAAATATATTGATTTATGGTAATCAGGTTTTAATAATTTTAATTGAATTATAATTTGATCAGTTGAATATAAATCCACAATTATAATAAATCAAAAAATATAAGGATAATCAAATTGGCTAATCAGTACAGAACCACACACCTCAAGGTCATTGATGTCAGTGGAAATGATAATCCAATGTGTGTGGTTCAATACACCTCACCAAGGACCTATTATCATAATCATCAATACACCAATGTTTGATGTTCATCAAAGGATCCAAGAACCAAAAAATTTAATTTATTTAATTATTATGTAAAATATTACATGAGATTACATTTTCTCTCTCCTTGATGATATATAGGTAATACTTTTATGTCAACGCCTGAAATGTAATGAAAAATCCAGGATAATAATTATAATCCTAATTTGATAATTATATCCCTCTATTTTATTTTACAAGGAAACAATATATTACATGAAATTATATTTTATCTCTCCTGGATAATCTTTGTATTGTCATTTTATGTTAATGCATGTGTTTTAAATTATCCATCTTTCATGAATAATCATATCTTGATAATTAATAATAAAAAATTATTTATAATAATCCTTTTCAAAATTATTATAAATTACACTTTATAATTTGAATAATTATCTTCTAATAATAATTTCTTACAAATTAAAATTTCCCAAAAATTCATATTATAATTTTATTTCAGCAAAGAATCATTTATAAATTGGTGAAATTATCATTTAATAACTTTTATAAATATTCTATATATTTACTCCATAAAAATTATCATTTTTCAATTATCATATGATAATTTCCTTTAATTATATCTTAATAATTATTTACAATTTTCCTTTAAATAATTATATATTATTATCATTTGATAATTCATTAAAATTATTATTCAATAAAACATAATTAATCATTGATAATTTCATTAAAATTATGATTTAATAAGTGGTTTCAATTATCATTTTATAATTCTTGATAATTATATTTTAAAAAAGTTATTTAAAAAGAACCATTTAATATTGGAAATGCATATTGAATAATACACTGATGACATCAAATCAAAAAATATGATTTACGTTCTTCTCATCAAGATGAGACAAACAACACTGACAATGCATAATTCCGACTAGTAACATAGAAGTTATTGAATATATAAGAATGAAAAATATAATAAAAAATTAAAATTATTTAATTAACCAACTATACTAATATTTTTTTCTAGTCATGGAACGAAGGATGGAGGAAATAATTTACACCTTCTAAATTTGATCTTCAGTGGTTCATCCAACCTGACCAGGGTAGATTCAGAGTTTATCAAACTCATCAAGATTAATCAACCGAAGCAACAAATGGGATAGTATATTTTAGAAACTCAAGTATATTACTAAAAATATATGAAACCCCAATCAAAATTATCTCATTTTATCATGAATTTGAAAATAGTCATAATTTCAAAGTCACCAATTTCATCAGATTAATGCATTTCAACATTTAATGGTTTGAAAGGGTTTGAATCCATGGTTTTAAATTCCCTTGTGCGTTAAAAATGGAGGATCAGCTATTCATTATGGAGGACAACGAATATTTCCCTTTAATAAAGTCAATAAAATTAATTAATTAATTATTTAACATTATAACAATTCAGGACCACTAAATATTCGTTTCTCAAAGATATTATGACATTTCTAGTGTAAATGACCCATTCCGGACACAATGTTGGAATCATAGTTATGAAAAAATGAACGTTTTTTGAGATATGAATGATTTATTAATGAAAAACATGAATAATTAATTAATTAAAATAAAAAAATTTATGTTTTATGTGAGGAAACCGATCTCCTATTGCTTACAAATGTTATACCCTCTCTAGTGAAAAACATTCATTCCATACCCTTAGGTGGTCTGATATTTCTTATACGATGTGCCAATTAAAGGGTATTTATTTATTTTCAATAAATAATGTATTTAATATTATTTAATAAATTTATCTCATGAGAAAGGAATCCGAATGTTCGTAACCTTAATGTGTTATACCCCACCTAGGAAAAAAATAATATTTTGGACATAAAAGTGGTCTGAAATTTCCAAAACAGTGCATCATTTTAGAGGTATTTAAATATTTTTAATAAAAAGTGTGCACAAAATATATCTGTTTAACTTTTTTATTTAGTCTTCACATAGCTTTTTCGGGACTTAGAAACCTATACATATTTCGTTTTTAACTCAGAAATTTTTTAATTGAATATTATGGATTGTTAATTTGGAATCTTAACATTCCGTGACATTTTAAAAAACAAAAATTTTCATTGGTAAACCATTTATTCCAATTTAACATAATAATAATTTAACCCATGATGGTTTTGGAATACTTGAAACAGTAATAGGTTGTTTTAACCAATTGTAACACACTAGAATGAAAAAGGGATAAAGGGATAAATGATATTACTCATGTCAAAAAGCTGCACAGTCCATTTTAGGATCCTACCAGATTAGAACACTACCATTAAACATGATTAGTCTACAGTTGTGATCAGGTTGGATGACCATTTGGGAATTTTCCCATGGTTTGATTGAATGAGGAAAATCACAATAGAATGAACATGTGTTGGATTTGGAGACGGTCATCTGTCAGATGACCCATTCGGGCATGTGGGCAAGCCCTAGGGTAGGGACCACATGTCTGGGGGAAAATGGTGGTAACTGGATGGTGAGTTCTCAACGACCATGTTATGTGGGGTGTCTGTTCTTTCACTGATGCATTGTTATTAAATTTTGTATTAGATGTGTTATATACCCTTAAGTGTGGTTCACGACCTTAGTTGATATATATGGACCAGAACTAGAATGTTGCGATCTAAAGGGGGGTGATTGTAACACCCCATAATGAGAAAGGGTTAAATTGCTAAATTATATGACTCATGTTAACAAGTTTTACCTTATTTTTTTGGGAGTTTACCTGATTAGAAGTCCATAGTTAAGAGTGATTTACATGATGTATTGATCATGATGGGTGACTTTCGGGAATGTTTTCCATGGTGTGTTTGAGTGAGGAAAAATCGCAATGGTAAGAAAATGCTTTGGCATGTGGGGGAATTCATTAGTTAGATAACCCATTCAGGAATGTGTGTGGGTACTAGGGTAGGGACGATATATCTTAGGTGCAACTGGTGGTACCTAACAGGCCATGACCCGACAACCAATATAAGGCGGGGTGTTTGTGTTGTCATTGGGGACCTATTGTCACATTTGTATTATGGATATCCTACATCGAAGGTAGAGGAACACGTAACACCCCTTATAAGGTGGTTTGGATACCTCTCCCATCATGAACCCTTTTCCTAAGTGTTTCCTGAATCCCAAAGTATATAGAAAAAAAACCATGCATGTGAGGCCCAAAGAAGATAATATCATTATCGTGGGCTAGACATGGCTATTACAAATTATATCAGATCCATGTTCTATTTGATGTGCTAGTGAGGAAACTATTCCCTTCTGGGGAGTTGATTGTGGCTATATCGCATTGAAGGTTCCGGATCATGAAGCACCCCTTTATAAGGTATTGTGGATACCTATCCCAACCTGAGGCCTTTTCATGAGGGATTCATAATGTCCAGAGCCCAAGAATGAAAAAAACTATGCAGAATAGGCCATAATCAGATGATATCATGATAGTGTGTTGGATTGGGCTGTTACAAGAAATTATGATATGAATAACTATAATTGTGATGATAGATATGTATAATTATAATTAGAGTCATAACATTGTTTTTTATTGGAGTACATTGTTTTTGTTAAACTATTTTAAACATAAAACAACTATATATCCTAATATATTGAAAAAATGTTTTTTTTAAATGATTTATAAGTAATTTTTTACATTTTTACACCAGAGTATAAATATTGTTTACAACATACCTCTTTTCAATTATGATATGTTGAGGGATATATGTATTATTTTATTTTTCAAAATAATATACTCTAAGGTTGTGATATACCACATATATTCAATTTTGTGTAGGTATTAGAAACAATAATTAGAATAGGTGGATGATATTAGTGATTCTAATATATTTACATCTAATACATTAGATCCATGTGAAATCATTTTTTTCATAGAAAGATAAAGTTGATATTTTCCCAGGACCCACCATTGATTTTGTCTTTAAAAATAAGAAGATTGATATTCCCATTTGGAGTTTCATGGTTATTTTTATTTAGCAATGAATTTAGTGTGTTGATGGGATAAAAAAAATTAAATTTAATGATGACCTAAAATATTGTTATATTTTTCCCTTATGTCATACTATAATATTAAGAAACGGAAATTAAAATAGTGTCCCAATTAGTAGAAAAAATTAATACATATTAATAATTAATGGTAGATATGTGAGATTATATGAAACATATGGGTTAAATCTTTATTTCCCTATAATAAATGAGAGAAAATATATTTATATGTATCTTAATCAGTCATCAAAATATTTTTAATGCTTGTGACCATATCAATGAATCAATTATCCAATTAAAATTCTATTTACGTCCCCAAAATTTTGATGTTATGTAAGTTTTGATGTATGATATGATTTTATAGAGCTATGGCCATTTTATTTAATATAGTTCAATTGATGATTGCTTATGAATAATATGATATGAAATATCTTAGTATTATTACACCTTTGTGATATACATTTAATGGGATACCTAACATCATGGAATTTTTTTAACTTAATAGAATGAGTATATAGAGATAAAAATTTAGCTTCTCATAAATTTGAAATAGATATTCAACATATGTAATTAATTAAAATAGTATAACCTATATTACATTTTATGTTATGATATGGATGTATTAATATAGAAGTCTGTAATATTTATGTGGTCAGTGATTTTGGATTGCCAATTATGTATGAGGTTTTATTTTTCAAGTAACCTCATTTGATATCATAAGATTCATGAGATTATTTCATAGAATAAATTGATATTATAATATATTGATTCTATATTAGTATATTTTTCCCTTTATTATTTTTTAGGATAAAAATTTTGTATCTTGGATAGGATGCCACAATATATATTATCCTTGATAGTGACCTACAATACATTTATAATTTGATCCTAATTTCGATTCCATGAGAAACGTTGTTGATTGTAGTTTCTAAATTAATATTTTATTATTTCTAACAATGCCTCAAATTATATTTGGAGTGTATGTAATAAAAATATATTTTGTTTTAATAAGTTCACTTGATGAAAAAATAATCTCATAAATCAAGGTTCATATGAATATTTCATATAAGTCATATTATTCAGAGAAATGTGTTTTTATAAGATTAAATTTTTGTTTTTTGAGTTCTAGACCAATAAATATTCAAAATACTTATATAATTAGTTATTTATATTATTATATATAATAATCTATCTTTCCCAATTTTTACACTTCATACTCTAGAGAGATAAAATTGTGTAATTTGAAGAGATTTGAGGAGAGTATCCATACAATGATGATTTAGGATTACTGAATATATTTGATTCTGTCAATTAGATATCATGATCATGGTTTTTTTAATTAGTAGGTGTGGATGCATTTATTATAATTGTGATTATTATTCTTCATGTTTTTAGTAATATTTTTTATGATAATGTTCTTAATATTATTTTATAAAAAATGGGGGTTGGTTACCTAATATATTTTTTGGTTTGTTAATGAAATACGTGTCAAAAATTGTGTCAGACCACTATATGTGAACACTAATGTAATCATTTTTTATTTTAGTTATACTATATTCTTAAAGTGGGATATATAAGGATAAAATAGTGATATTTATATTAAATTAAATCATCCTAAGAAAATTAAATATGAGGTATGTTCTTGGATCAGTATACTGTGATAAACCTTGTTTTTGAAGTTTTTAGAGGATATTGTATAATAGATAAGGAGATCAACAAATTTAGGATTCTAGTGGTTGTTGTGCTAGAGGAATAAGATAACTCCTTCATCTATTATTTATTAGAAAACTCTATAATTTTTATTTTAATATAAAAATATATAATTTACAAATAATATGTGTATTCTTATCGAATAAATATTTCATTATACTCTAAATAATATTGGAATATATTAGGTATTTGGGGTTTCCACCATCCAGAATTAGTGGTATTAAAGAAAAAAAATTATCATTTTTGGTAGATGTCTTATATACACCATAAAACAATAGAGGAGATCTCTAGATCATATTAGGACCACTAAAGAATCCTATTTGAATATAAAATAAATTAAATAAACTAATTTATGTCCAAACATAGTGGTTGAGGGATGAGGATAGACAAAAACAAGTGATTGTATGTGTAGCATAGAGGGGAATGACCAATATTCCAACCAGTGTAGTGTCAAATTTATAAAAATTAAGAGTTGTGGGTGTGTCTATTAATGCACATCGTTGTGGGTATATCAATTTCAAATGATTATAGGTGAGTGACGATGTATTGTTCACTATTTAAAATGTTATGTATTTATTTGGTTCTGGAATTTTATCATTTTGGATACCCCACCACACTATTATATATATATATATATATAGATATTTCTGTGCTAGTTTCTTAATCCATCAATTGTGTTTTTAGGTATAAATTTATTTGGTGGAGAGTATGTAACTTCTTAACTCCTTCATAACGGTGGATTTCAATATAGATTTATTTTGAATCATATTTTAATTCGAATAACTTTTTTTGTCTATTTTCAGTAAATTAATAATTTATAATTTCAAATATAATACAACCTGATGTTTTGAATGAAAATAATAAAATTTTATTTTATATGAATAAAATAAATTGATGAAAATATTATCTCCCAAATCGAGGTTCACATGAAAAATTTGGTTGCATCATATTATTCAAAGCAATGTTAATTAATATGTGATTAAATCTTGTATACATAGGTTTTTGAACCATAAATGTTCCACTTTTTTATTTAGTTACTTATTAATCATAAAAAAATATGATAAGTTCTCTCTCAAATCATTATTTTCACTCTATATTATATGGAGAGCCTGAAGGGGGCAATATAAATACCTTTTTAATGTTCATATAGGTAATGGATGATTTACAGTTACTAAATATATTAAATTATTTCACTAGGTAATCCATGTCATTTTTTAATTATTGTGTAAGTGTATATTTTCTATTATTAATATTGTTATTATTTTTTATATTTATATTGATATTTTTATAATTGGATAAAATGTTCTTCATATCCTCACTTCAAAAAATTGTGGCAGATTATCACCATATATTCAATGTTCAATTACCATTGGACATATCATGAATTTTGTCTGACCAGTACATGTGAAAACTAATACAATTATGCTCTATTGGTAGTTATAATATATTTCAAATGTCTAATATGGGATGATCAACAAATGATATTGGAATAAAATTATCTCATACTTATAAAACATGAAATATGAGGCAATGTATAATATATTAGTAGTGAGATAACACTAGTTTTTGATTTTTTTTTTCATGTGTTGTTGTTGAATAGAGTAGGTTAACAACAACATGAGTATACTGGTGGTAGTTGTTTGAGAGAATTGATATGTCTTGTTAATATATTATATTTTTATTAATAAACTATTAATTTTATATTATATTATAATATTATATAAGTTTGAAAGAATGGTATTATTATTATATAATAAATATTGGTTTCTATCATAAATATAAGTGGAGTAAATTAGAGGATAGTTGGATCCACCACTATAAATTGGTGAAATTATAGAAAAAATACTTATTTATTTTTGGTTGATGGCTTATCCTAACCATGAAATAATGGGGAATCTACCCCACATTGGGGTGAGCTGGAGAATATTTATTCGTAATGAAATTCATTTAATATACTATTGTTATGATCAAACCACTAGATGTGTAATGAGGAATACCATATGCATATGAGTATTGTTGTAGAAAGGAGGTTCATGACTAATATTCCATTGAGTAAATTAGAAAACGGAAAAAAATAATTACATATTCGTGTGTATTTTTATGAACAATTTAAGGTCATTACCCATTTCCATAAATTTTTTGGTGTGTTGTGAGGGATTATGTGTTATAAAAAATGTAATTTTTTCTTTGGTTTTGGAATTTAATTATAATAGGATAGGTCAACCCATTATATTAGATATCATATATATATATATATATTTGTGTGTATGTTAATTAGTGTGTGTATGTGAATGTGTGTGTGTGTGTTTGGTGAAATATATTACTTATTTAGAATTTTTAATTTGAAGGTATCTAAATGTATTTGAACATGTATGGATATTTTATTTTACTATTTTTTCATTTAGAATATGATTTTTATATTTTTGAAACTATTTGAAAAAATATGAAAATTATTTTATGAACATTAGTATCTATAAATGAATCTCAATTTGGTCTCATATAGGTATAATTATGAGTGTTCTGTTAAATTAATCCTATTATGTAAAACAGTCCATTGTAATCAACTTAGTATTTTTAGCTAATGAATTTTTATTGAAAAATAATATTTTTTTTGGCTTGAATGTATTGAGGAATCCACCAAAATATGAAAAATACTTATATTACATTACTGAATGAACAGAACACTTCATGGAGTCATAAAATTGAATATGACGAAAATCATATATCTTAACCATGTTTTCCAACCTCAGTAGCACTCATGTGTAAATTAATGTGTGTGTGCACATCAAAGTTAGTTGTAGTGATAATGATTTTAAGGATATCCATGTGGAATAAAAAAATTATGATTAAGATGATTTATTTCAATTAGTTATTTATAATGTAATATATATATATATATATATATTATTTTAATCATGAAAATAGTCGGTGTTGATTATTCATTTGGTTTGAGGAGTTATTATGTTCTTCTTAGATTGAGGAGATGATAATTTCCTTTTCTAACCTAATTAGAGTAGATAAATTATTTTTTGAAACTATTCAATGATTTAATTCTTTTATTCATCACATATTTTATACTATAAGGGTTTAGTGTACATAGAGTATTAACTCAAAATAATTAGGATTTATCCAATGGTTCACCACATAACTTAAATGGGATAAATATAATAACCCTACTCTTGATTAAACACATTAAAATGATTTATTACACAAACATGCACATAAGGAAACTCGGAGGATCGAGAGGTCTAGTGTCTTGCTAAATTACAAACATTACATGAAAACATAATACATAAAATACAATATCATTCTTCACAACATCTTTTACCATACCAAACAATTTCTTTCATACTTTGCATTGCATGGGATAAACTAAGGACATCTATTAGAAAAGGGAGAGCTATAAAGCCCAGTAAAGGAGTAAACAAGGCATAAAACGAATAATAAATTACTTTTTAGGAAAATAGTGATATCAATAGGGCATAATAGAGACATGAACATGAATTCATGATATAGCATGGCTATCATAACATGGAATGGAGGCATGAAAATTTAATATGCTATTATATTGATTCAAGGCTCATTGCATATGGAAAAGGAGTAAACCCTCATTTAACTTGAATTATATTGAGTAAACCACCAATGAAAATGATGTATCATTATAGTAATCTTTACCCAATGCGTTAGATTAATATTACGGAACACCATTATTAATCAATTCATTTCATGCATATGTGTTCCACATGAATCATACTAAATGGAATCATTAAACATAATCATTTATTCTACGATAAATGAATTTGGAGTAAATACATGATAATATATAATATATAACTAAATGTGTATAAAGGTTAATACCCTTGGTTGAGAAATGGTCATGGTATTCCCTACACAATGATATTGGCTTGGAAAATCGCAGTGCAATTTTGGCAGCAAAACTCATGACATAAGAATGGTTAATGAGAGAGAAAATGGTATATATGCATATGTATAGGAAATTTAATGTAATTTTTTCATATAGATACATTTCACAAACAAAATAAAGAAATTAGTTTCATAATATAAAATAATTTATTGAATGAATATGAGGAGAGGGATATCCATTAAGGAATTTTGGAATGGTAACATGTTTACATGGGAAGAATTAATGAGAGAGAAAGGGGTCTCTTATCATTCAAACATAAAGATGGAATTATGGTGGTGGTGTGAAATCATACCCAAACATTTTTATTTAGAAAAATATTATAACAACGTAATCAAATTTGGGAAAAAATGAGAAAGGGAGAAATCATTTACTTGGAAGTTTGACCCCAAATTCTTGGGAGAGGTCTCAGAGAGGATTCATGGGAGATTGCAGAGACTTCGGATGATTTTAGGGAGAGGAGTTCAGATTAGGGAAGTTATTTAAGGGTTTTTAGTGATGATATGTGGGATCATGGGTGGGATTATATAGAAAATAAGAGGAAATTCATTATTATTTAGGTTTTGGACACTACAAATGAAACTAATCTAAACCAAAAACCGTCCCATGAATTATTCCCATGGATTTTTCCAAAGGGGAGTGGAAAATATTAATTTCAAAGGCCAATGGCCGAACTTCTCAATATAATAGTCTAGATTTTGTGGAGGTGAGTCTCACTTTCCAAAAAAATAATTTTAAAATGATAAAACGTTTTATAAGTATTGGAGGGTCCACTAATGATTTTTAAAATAAATAAATAAAACCTAAAATCAATTTATTTTTAATGAAAAAAATATATTGACCTAAAATCACATTAATGGTATTTTGTTACATCACCAATGAATCATTATGATGTTATAAAACACATTATATATTTATACAATATTTAATTTTTTCCCCAAAATTCGATTGCATCAAATAATTATAAAAAATTCACGGTTTGATAATTTCGAAATATTAATTCCAAAAATAATATTTATTTTATCTAAATAATTTTTAAAATATTTTAATTTTTACTTTTAATTATTAAAATGATATTTATCCAAAAATCATGGTTAAAAATTAGCTCTCAAACCTTATTAAAAAATAAATTTTGATTCATAAAAATTATATGATAAATTATATTTCCTAAAAATTAATTTAGTAATAATATATTATTAAAATATAATTTAATTTAGAAATCAATTAATTCATCCAAATATATTTCCTAATTCAATATTTACTAAAAATACTATTTTCGGCTTAAAAACTATTTACAACGCAAAAACAATAAAATTAATGTATATTTATTATTCTATACAAAAATAGTCAAAATAATAATAGATCTAGGGTCTTGTTACATAACTCTTTATAACACTCGCATAATACCTAATGGTAAGTTGTGCGATATTGACTGAATATTGGGGTGGCTCGTATAACGTCACTCAGGTGGAAATATCTATTAACTTCCATATCTCCCATAGGTGGTAAGGTTCAATAATAACATGTCAAAATTCAGCTTGAGCTTGGTCAAAAGAGAATCCCAGTGATGCTACCTCTTTTCTGAGTTTCGGAAAATGGGTTTCAGATGGAACAATTCTACTGGATGAGGTCAACACTTCATTTTTCTGAGTAAGTTGGATTTTTTAAATCTTTATATTTATACATATCAAGTGGTCACTATTTAACAACAATATTAGAAATGGTAATAATTATTAATAGTATTTTTAGATCCAAAAACACAAAACCAATTAAGTCCATATATCATATAACAATTTTACATTATGAGACATTTAAATAGATAAAGAGTAATTTTCATTAATAAAAGTTCTGAGTCATTACAATATTCTCCCTTATAAAATTTTCCACCAAATTTTGATTTTCCCACATTAAACAAATTTGAGTAACTCAGCTTCACCCTTTCCCCTAATTCCCACCTTATCGCTTCAATCTAGTTGTTACGCCAAAACTCTTTTATGAGGGGAATGGTCTTATTTTATAGATTATTTTATCTATGATCTAAGATATTCACTGACATATCATCAAAGGAGAGTTCATTCTCTAATGGTTCCACCTCTAGATTGAGTACATGTGATGGATCGGGTATGTACTTCATCTAGAGTGAAACATGTAATACATCATGTAATTCAGACAGTTTTGGTGGGAGTTTTAGTTGATAGGCCACTGCCCCTATGTGATCAAGGATCTCAAAATGGATGATATACCATCCAATAAGATTTCCCTTTTTTCCAAAATTTCATAACTCTCATCCATTGTTATATGTGGAGGAATTCCATGTCTCTAACATCAAAATCTCGGTCTCTTCGATGATTATCAGCATAGATATTTAATTGACTCTGAGAAGCATCAATGTGTTGTTAGATGGTCTTAACCTTATCAATAATTTCTTCAACCTTTTTTGACCTAATATTTTCTTCTCCACAACATCATCAAAACATGATGGTGTTATTCATATCTTCCAATATAGGCCTTCATAAGGAGCCATTTGGATGATTGGGTGGAAACTATTTTTTTAAGAGAATTCAACCAGAGGAAGAAGTTGATACCGTCCTCCTTTGTAGTAAATAGATAATGGTCTCAACATTTCTTAAAGTATTTGTATATTTTTCTCACGTTGGATATCATCATGGTGATTATATGGTGTACTAGAGCACATATTTGTATTAAGAGAGTGTTTAAGACTCTTCTAGAACATATAGGTGAATGTTGGATCTCGATTGGATACAATAGAAAAATTTTCTCCATGAAGCCATTCCAATTCACTAATATATATTTGTGCTAGTAGACCGAATGAGAAATACTCTCAAATTGAAATGATGTGTGTAGTCTCTATAGGATGATCTAGAACCCTGACGACATTTTTCCCTTTGGATGTATTTGGAAGTCGGGTGAAAAAGTCGATGGTGATGTTATCTGATTTCCATAATGGAATGGGTAATGGTTGCATCATCCATTTTGGCTACTAACTCCCATCCTTCCTTGCTGAAAAACCAAAAACATTGATTTATACTCAAAAATCTCATTCGTTATGTTAACCCCCAATAATTCTCTCGAATATCTCGATACATCGTTGTGTTTCATTAGTGAATGGTGAAATTCGAACTATGTGCATCATCCAAAAGATATTTCATTGTCTATGGTTTTTATGTAACACATAGTCTTTTACAAAATCTTACAATTCCTTCTTCATAAACCTTATAACCTTATTATTCCCATTTTTGGAATGCTTCCACTTTCTTTTGAATTCCCACATCATCATTTTGAAAATCCTTTAACATTTCCAAATGATATGGTTGAGAAATCATGTGGGAATGGATTGGTGATTTTCAATACATAAGAATCCCATGTCCATCATCATCTAATATATATAGATTGGATCCTTTAAAATTATCTACAATTACTAAGTCATTGGGTCCTTTCTACACGGAGAATCTGTCACCTTGTTCTCTTTCCTAGAGAGGTAATGGACTGACTAATAATAATATTTGAACACCTATAACCATCTTCATTAGTTTCTTTCAACTCTTTCTATATGAATATATATATTTGAGTCTTTTGTAATCCATATATATTTCACACATCTCCTCAAATTGGTAATTCCACCAAAATTTGAAAGTAAAGATTACCGCAACCAGCTCTTGATCATGTGTTTGATAGTTTTGTTCTGGAATATTCAATTACCATAAAACATATTCAATGACTTTGTCATTTTTCATCAACACATATCACATTCCCTTCTTCAAAGAGTCACAAAATATCATAAAATTTTCTCCACTTTTCGGGAGGGAGATCACATGCCATGTGACGAGCCTACTTATCAACTCCTTGAAGCTCTATTCACATTCATCTACTCAAGAAAAAATGACTCCCTTCTGGGTTAGCATGCTAAGAGGGTTTAAAATTGTGAAAAAGTTCTCACATATCAGCGATAATATCCAGCTAACCCCAAGATGCTATAGATATCCACCACTAATGCTGGCCTTGTAACACCCCAGGATTTCAGAGTGTGTTATTTCTTAAAAATAATTCAATAACTTTCACTACACGCAACACCGAGTTCAATCACACCATTAAAAGAGGTCATGAATAGTATTAACTACATTTTGAACTTTATATAATCCTTATAATTTTAGAATCCCTATTATGAGTTTCTTAGTCATAATGCAAGAACAAATTCATTTTCAGTATTTCACTTTTATCAACTTCTAATAGTGAAACCTTTTTAAATACAATATTTTAAACTTTTTGACTAAATGGAGACATCAAAAAATTTAAAATGAAACATCCCAAGCGTCCACGGTACGCTTTCCTTTGGATAAAACAGTAGCGTGTGTTGTACGCAACTTCGAGTTCTAACACACCGTAACCAATCAAACTAGTTGTTATGAATAGTAATACCTACTTTTTGAAGTTATATATATTTTATATTTTAAAATGGACTTCATTTTTGGATTCTGAATATCAAATTAAGCCTAAGGTGAAATTTTGGTACTTTTCGGATAACTTTCATATTTTGATGAATAGTGAAAATTACTAAATTTTAATTAAAAACAAATTTTTTAATCAAAATAATTAATAGTGATAAATTATTAATTTGAGTGGTTTTAAAGTATATTTAGAATATATTTTTACCACTTAATATAATGTTGGTCATTGGACATAATTGTACAATTAAACCGAACATAAACAAGTGTCAATCTTTTGATAGTTATTATCTCTTAAAAACACGCTTTTTGTTTTGACAGCGGGAATTAATTTTAAATTAATTTCTGCCACTTATGTGTTTTGAATTTAGGAAAATGGATTCCATATTTGGAATCAGGATGTTCAAATTGTGTAAATGGGTAACTTTTATTTTTAGACATTTTGAATAATTACTGCGGTAAATATTTTATTTACCATGGTTAAGGGTAAATCCGGTAAATAAGGGTTAAAAAAATAATATTATAATAATACAAAAATACCCTAAAACGTGTCTTAACCCTATTGGTTGATACATGGTCGACCATGGGCATCTTTGTGTCAATTTTGGGACCCCATGGATCCACTTGTAAGTGATAATGACACTTTATTTTAATTAAGTTAAAATGAATACAAAAATGACACAAGCATATATCTTTTAGAAGAACAATTTTTACATAGGGTTATACATGTTGGATTTTCGATTATAAATATTCATTAGAAAGATAAAAAGATTTCCTACATAATTATATTTTATTTATAATTTTTAGACAATAAATAAGTTATTTTATTTATGACACAATGATGATGCAGTAATTACTATAATAGTGAAAAATTAAAATAATTGATATTATAAATACCCAAATAAATATAATATGAAACTTTTAATGAATTAAACTAATTTTCTAGGATAATATGATATATTAGGATTGATTTAATGGACTTTGTTCGAAGTAATCAATCTGTTATGAGTTTCACAAAAATCAACTATTGAATAGTGTCAAAATTGACATAAAAGAGTTCTTAAAACAAATATTATATTATTAATTGATATTAAATTCCTAAAAATCTAAGGTTCGGCCAAGAGACTTATATTATGATAGGTTAATCATTAATGGACCACTTGGGGGTCTCTTGGATGTATATAGTAAGTTTATTAACCATATTATATAAAAATACAAAGAGACATTGTAAAAGTGAAACTAATTAACTTAGAGTTAATACTTAAAGATAAGGTTAATATAAGTACCCAAACCTGTCTAAATTCTATTGGATGAGTTGTTTTCGACCTATCCCCACCTCATCCTTTGAATAGTCAACTTTGGAGCCTTTAGAAACCGAATATGAATTTATTATAAATTAATATTTCTAGCTTTTCCAAAGGTGCCCCTCACCCCTCTTATAAAAGGGCACTCCTCCTTCTCATTTCTTCACACCTTCAAAGCCTTTTGGTTCGGCCAAACTCTGCCCAAATACTCTCCCAACATCCCTCAATACAACCTAGAGGCCTTAGTTTGATCAGAAAGCCAACCTAAGGAGCCCTTTTGATCAAATCAAAAGGAAGAACCCGAAGAAGAGGTAATGATTTCACCACCCTTTTCTAAGTTCATTTCTTCTTCCATTTCTTCTTCCTTTGTTCTTACCATTCTGAAATAATAACCCCAGTATATCACATATACTGTGATGTTATTATAAATATGGTACAATCATATTCAGTATTCTATCCACCCTTTGAATAACATGTCACCATACGTGCGTACGTACGGCTTACCGTCTCCACGTCGTGGTGTAATTGTTATTCAATATAATATTATTTGGATGGGTATAATAATGATGTGTAACTCATGTAAATAATAAATATAACATTTTAATGATTCTGTATATATGATATACCATCCATTTATATATTATTTTAATATCAAAACAATGATATTGTCGCTCGTGCGTACGTACGGACTACCGTCTCCACGAACGCGATGAGATTCATTCTCCATCGTAACCATTAAAGCGTAATTATCATTTTATGATTTAAAAATGATGTTTAAGGACTTGATATCATTCTGGATATGAATAATATACAACCTATCCTTTACAAACATGTCTTACGTAACAAAACATATGAAAGAAAACAAGTAAGTTAACACCCGAAACAACGATAATACTAAGATATTATTATCAAATCAATATTAAAAGATCATATATGATATCATATTAATGTATATGATTCTTGTATAATTTAATAACAATTATTTCACCATTATACAGGAGGTTAACCTACCACAACCAAGGAAAAGTACAAGGTAAGGTTTATTTCACAATCTCTTCATTATCCGAGGTTGTTTATATGTAATAATCTACTGGGATCTCTTTATCATCCACATCCATGTTTCTTAAAAATGTATTTCAAAACATTTTTACTATTTACAAGAATATGGGTTAAAGTCATTTATACCCTTTTTTGTCTTTTTATAAGAGGTTTATAAAAGAATCTTTCCGTCATTTTCAAAACAAGGTCCTTTTTAACCTTTTCGACAGAATTGAGGTAAGAATGTTTTTTTTAACTTATACGGCGGGTGCGGTTATTTTCCGCCGTTATAAAATCGTCGAAGCTTCCCATACAAGCTTATAAGAATATTTTCAAAGAAAATGTTTTATTTTATATGGATCATAAATGATTTCAAAATAAAAGGAGATATTTCTTTTAAAAGAATTTTGATTTCATCTATGTCAACATCCTTTGATGGATTTTAAGATTATTTGAAGTTGATTTATTATGATACAAAACTTCTATATTGTATTGAAGGTTTTGTGATATGTTTGACTGTGGATGTGCTATTTTTATACCATTCATAGTTTATTGTGAAAGTATTGACATTTCGTATGCTAGTTTTAATACGAATGTTTATGTTATGTTTAAACCTTTTCATATGGGAATGCATTGGACTTAATAAGTGACGGGTGGAGCCCGCTATAGCTCCTCGATGCATCGGTAGGTCTCATGAGACAAACTAGTGTCTTGGCACAAGGCCTTGACAAAATCTTATTTGTAGCCTTGGCACGAGGCCTTGGCTATGTGGTTATGATAGTCTGGCATTATGCATTCCAACATTATGAAAGTGGTTATTGATTTTTGCATGTGATTATTCGATTAGTAGAATATCCATGTGAATAAGTAAATGGCATTATTTCATTTTACTTTTGCCATACCAGGTTGAAGTTCAATTTTAAAAGGCTTTTGTTTTAGTAATGCATTGCCTTAAATGTTTATTCTTATTTATGAAAGTTTCCGCTATATTGTTATCCTTACTGGGCATTTGAGCTCACCCCTTTTCTATGTTTTATTTTTCCCCAGGATGTGAAGAAGTAAATTATGAATGACCTGCAGGGATATTATGAGGGGATAATAGTGTGGATTATGGAGACATTATGTTGTTGTAGTAGTTTTTCATTTTATGATGTAATGTAAAACTTATGAATATATCTAATGTTTCCAAGGCTACTAAACCAATCGGTCTTTCGAGATTTGATCTTTCTTGTGATCATGCCAATGTTATGTAATAATGCACCGACTCTAGGCAACTAGGGTCGGGGCGTTACAGTTGGTATCAGAGGAAGTTTAGTACAAACCTTGGAAGCTAGATTTAGATAAACTCTGATTAGAGCACGTAGACCTAGGATGAACTTTGAGGATTAGTATAGAAGAACTTCCTAGAATTTTGGTATTGTAGAGATTTTGTGAGTTTTTCGAGCAATACATCCCTGTCTGGATACGAGCAGGTAGAGGCGGCTCTGGCACAGATGTACCTAGGGGTAAAACCCGAAAACACCGCTTTGAGCTAGACTCGAACGGGAACTGGTGCACGACAACGGGCCTTGCTGCACTCTTGGTTACGACACTCCCGGGGGATATGCTTAGGATAACTCTCATTTTCTTTACAAATCATTTTGAAGGGATTATGAGTATATACTTCCTCAAAGAAAACATTCTTATGATTATGGATTATATCCATAAATAGTTCGATTTATGTTAGGTGTTTTATAAGTATGGGATTATGTATTTTGATTCATAAACTGATCTAGTTTATGCCATTGTTTAGAAATGGCGCCCAGTAGAAGGAATGAGAACTCCAGAAATGCACATGATCCAAAGAGAAGGAAGGATCATATCTTTCATGGTCTTAAGCTAGAATTGATAAGAGAAATAGTCTCCCATGTATTATCATCATATGAAGAAATAATATCATGTGTTGATAAGATATGTAAAGAGTTTACTGAGTCCTATGGCTTTGAAGGGAAGCAAGAGAAGAAAAGGATGGAAGAGAGAAAGATGGATAAAGGGAAGAGGGAAAAGAGGAATTTTCCCATATGTGGTAACTGTGGAAAGAAACACCCTGGAACTTGCCTGAAAGGAATGGGAGTTTGTTATAAGTGTGGAGGAAAAGGGCACAAAGTACGTGACTGCAAGGGTAAGAAAATGGTTTTAAATGTACAATGCTTCATTTGCAAGTAGTTTGGACACTACGCGAACCTATGTCCCAGTCATCAGACTATGCCGCAAATGATGTTATTGGATAATAATCAAGTTATGATACTACCACAGATGAAGAGGAATGATTAGAGTTCTTATGTTGATTATGTCAATTGAGCTTTGTATCAACAATGTACTTGTTATAATAATTATGGAGTATATAAGGATTGTACTGCAGTACTATTTCATTAAGGACTTGAGATTGTGTGGAACAAAGAAAAGTGACTCATTAGCAGGATAGATTTTTGGAAAATATATGGTTGAGAGAATGATAAACCATAATATAGTTCTGATACTGAGGTAGTGATTTTGGAATAATATGTGATTGTTTTGGATAAATTATATTGGATATTCTTGACTACCTTGGAACTGATTAATGATTTGTATATTCCATCATTGTTGGGGTTTAAAACATTTTTGGATTAATGAAGTATATCCAGCATTCTATATGGAATAAGGGAGCATGAATGTAATCAATAAGGAATATGGTAATACATGATGAAGGTATTCATATGCTATTACGGGGTAAAAAGGATCTATATTAT
Source organism: Viscum album (assembly GCA_963277665.1). Classification (NCBI taxonomy): domain Eukaryota; kingdom Viridiplantae; phylum Streptophyta; class Magnoliopsida; order Santalales; family Viscaceae; genus Viscum; species Viscum album. The sequence continues at coordinate 1,862,533,665 of OY728142.1, read as the reverse complement.
GTTTAACTTCCTTATGAATGTTGGACTGTGAGTTTGGACAGAAGTATTTTGGATAGTTCTAGTTTGGATTATTTTGTATTGCCATAAAAGGACAACCCGGAGGTCGGGCGGCAACCCGTCGCGTCCGGCAAAGCTGCGAGACTTGAACCCGCAACCGAAGGGCGACAAGGGTGTATCACCTACCACTGGCCCACGAGATGTCCTAGATTAAATAATGTAGTTTTTATTAAAAGATCTTGTAGATGAATTATAAATTCGTTTATTTTGGAACCCTATACGAATAGTGTAAATAGAATTTTTTTTACATTCTATTATCTTTTAGAGTGAAAGATGAGTTTGTGGTAGAAATTTATTAATGGATAAAACTCTAATTATAAAGTAAGTATATCTCCTTATGATCTTAGCCAATCTCATAAATAAATTCCTCAATATTAAGAAAAGAAAATTAGAACAAAAATGTTTTCCTAGATGGTACCTTAAATCATCACTAATTGATGGCTTTGGGATTGTTGGCCTTTTCATAGCCATGTTCTCTACCACTCTCCATCAGGTAATTGATGGTTAGATTTTTCTTCCATATCCATATTTTACTACATGGAACCCTAGTATGTGTTATTTTCGGTAATCTTCATACTTTCCACTCTTTATTTTAAATAGAGGCCTCATTAATTCATTTTTCGATGTGGGATTTCAACTAAGATATTTTGAAACGTCAAAAATGTGTTATCCTAATACCCTATGTTTTGTTGAACTGATGGTATTTCAAATCATCATAGATTGATGAATTTAAGGACCTCAATTATACACTTGTTTGTGATTGATGACCTCAATCACTACCTATAAATATTTACGTTTTTCCTCCGATTATATGTCTCTAATTGCCGCCAATGTTCTCCTAATCGAGATCATAATTTGGTGGTGACCCTTTAATTTCTCTTTTCCTAATATTAAGACTAAATTTTAGTAACCCAATTTCCAATGTGGGTTTTCCCACAAATATATTTTCTACTTTCAACGTTTTATCTTCGAAGAACAATTTCAAATTGCGAGGACACAATTTATTGAAGGAGGGGAGAATGTAACACCCCAGGATTTCAGAGTGTGTTATTTCTTAAAAATAATTCAATAACTTGCACTACACGCAACACCGAGTTCAATCACACCATTAAAAGAGGTCATGAATAGTATTAACTACATTTTGAACTTTATATAATCCTTATAATTTTAGAATCCCTATTATGAGTTTCTTAGTCATAATGCAAGAACAAATTCATTTTCAGTATTTCACTTTTATCAACTTCTAATAGTGAAACCTTTTTAAATACAATATTTTAAACTTTTTGACTAAATGGAGACATCAAAAAATTTAAAATGAAACATCCCAAGCGTCCACGGTACGCTTTCCTTTGGATAAAACAGTAGCGTGTGTTGTACGCAACTTCGAGTTCTAACACACCGTAACCAATCAAACTAGTTGTTATGAATAGTAATACCTACTTTTTGAAGTTATATATATTTTATATTTTAAAATGGACTTCATTTTTGGATTCTGAATATCAAATTAAGCCTAAGGTGAAATTTTGGTACTTTTCGGATAACTTTCATATTTTGATGAATAGTGAAAATTACTAAATTTTAATTAAAAACAAATTTTTTAATCAAAATAATTAATAGTGATAAATTATTAATTTGAGTGGTTTTAAAGTATATTTAGAATATATTTTTACCACTTAATATAATGTTGGTCATTGGACATAATTGTACAATTAAACCGAACATAAACAAGTGTCAATCTTTTGATAGTTATTATCTCTTAAAAACACGCTTTTTGTTTTGACAGCGGGAATTAATTTTAAATTAATTTCTGCCACTTCTGTGTTATGAATTTAGGAAAATGGATTCCATATTTGGAATCAGGATGTTCAAATTGTGTAAATGGGTAACTTTTATTTTTAGACATTTTGAATAATTACTGCGGTAAATATTTTATTTACCATGGTTAAGGGTAAATCCGGTAAATAAGGGTTAAAAAAATAATATTATAATAATACAAAAATACCCTAAAACGTGTCTTAACCCTATTGTTTGATACATGGTCGACCATGGGCATCTTTGTGTCAATTTTGGGACCCCATGGATCCACTTGTAAGTGATAATGACACTTTATTTTAATTAAGTTAAAATGAATACAAAAATGACACAAGCATATATCTTTTAGAAGAACAATTTTTACATAGGGTTATACATGTTGGATTTTCGATTATAAATATTCATTAGAAAGATAAAACGATTTCCTACATAATTATATTTTATTTATAAATTTTAGACAATAAATAAGTTATTTTATTTATGACACAATGATGATGCAGTAATTACTATAATAGTGAAAAATTAAAATAATTGATATTATAAATACCCAAATAAATATAATATGAAACTTTTAATGAATTAAACTAATTTTCTAGGCTAATATGATATATTAGGATTGATTTAATGGACTTTGTTCGAAGTAATCAATCTGTTATGAGTTTCACAAAAATCAACTATTGAATAGTGTCAAAATTGACATAAAAGAGTTCTTAAAACAAATATTATATTATTAATTGATATTAAATTCCTAAAAATCTAAGGATCGGCCAAGAGACTTATATTATGATAGGTTAATCATTAATGGACCACTTGGGGGTCGCTTGGATGTATATAGTAAGTTTATTAACCATATTATATAAAAATACAATGAGACATTGTAAAAGTGAAACTAATTAACTTAGAGTTAATACTTAAAGATAAGGTTAATATAAGTACCCAAACCTGTCTAAATTCTATTGGATGAGTTGTTTTCGACCTATCCCCACCTCATCCTTTGAATAGTCAACTTTGGAGCCTTTAGAAACCGAATATGAATTTATTATAAATTAATATTTCTAGCTTTTCCAAAGGTGCCCCTCACCCCTCTTATAAAAGGGCACTCCTCCTTCTCATTTCTTCACACCTTCAAAGCCTTTTGGTTCGGCCAAAATCTGCCCAAATACTCTCCCAACATCCCTCAATACAACCTAGAGGCCTTAGTTTGATCAGAAAGCCAACCTAAGGAGCCCTTTTGATCAAATCAAAAGGAAGAACCCGAAGAAGAGGTAATGATTTCACCACCCTTTTCTAAGTTCATTTCTTCTTCCATTTCTTCTTCCTTTGTTCTTACCATTCTGAAATAATAACCCCAGTATCTCACATATACTGTGATGTTATTATAAATATGGTACAATCATATTCAGTATTCTATCCACCCTTTGAATAACATGTCACCATACGTGCGTACGTACGGCTTACCGTCTCCACGTCGTGGTGTAATTGTTATTCAATATAATATTATTTGGATGGGTATAATAATGATGTGTAACTCATGTAAATAATAAATATAACATTTTAATGATTCTGTATATATGATATACCATCCATTTATATATTATTTTAATATCAAAAGAATGATATTGTCGCTCGTGCGTACGTACGGACTACCGTCTCCACGAACGCGATGAGATTCATTCTCCATCGTAACCATTAAAGCGTAATTATCATTTTATGATTTAAAAATGATGTTTAAGGACTTGATATCATTCTGGATATGAATAATATACAACCTATCCTTTACAAACATGTCTTACGTAACAAAACATATGAAAGAAAACAAGTAAGTTAACACCCGAAACAACGATAATACTAAGATATTATTATCAAATCAATATTAAAAGATCATATATGATATCATATTAATGTATTTGATTCTTGTATAATTTAATAACAATTATTTCACCATTATACAGGAGGTTAACCTACCACAACCAAGGAAAAGTACAAGGTAAGGTTTATTTCACAATCTCTTCATTATCCGAGGTTGTTTATATGTAATAATCTACTGGGATCTCTTTATCATCCACATCCATGTTTCTTAAAAATGTATTTCAAAACATTTTTACTATTTACAAGAATATGGGTTAAAGTCATTTATACCCTTTTTTGACTTTTTATAAGAGGTTTATAAAGGAATCTTTCCGTCGTTTTCAAAACAAGGTCCTTTTTAACCTTTTCGACAGAATTGAGGTAAGAATGTTTTTTTTAACTTATACGGCGGGTGCGGTTATTTTCCGCCGTTATAAAATCGTCGAAGCTTCCCATACAAGCTTATAAGAATATTTTCAAAGAAAATGTTTTATTTTATATGGATCATAAATGATTTCAAAATAAAAGGAGATATTTCTTTTAAAAGAATTTTGATTTCATCTATGTCAACATCCTTTGATGGATTTTAAGATTATTTGAAGTTGATTTATTATGATACAAAACTTCTATATTGTATTGAAGGTTTTGTGATATGTTTGACTGTGGATGTGCTATTTTTATACCATTCATAGTTTATTGTGAAAGTATTGACATTTCGTATGCTAGTTTTAATACGAATGTTTATGTTATGTTTAAACCTTTTCATATGGGAATGCATTGGACTTAATAAGTGACGGGTGGAGCCCGCTATAGCTCCTCGATGCATCGGTAGGTCTCATGAGACAAACTAGTGTCTTGGCACAAGGCCTTGACAAAATCTTATTTGTAGCCTTGGCACGAGGCCTTGGCTATGTGGTTATGATAGTCTGGCATTATGCATTCCAACATTATGAAAGTGGTTATTGATTTTTGCATGTGATTATTCGATTAGTAGAATATCCATGTGAATAAGTAAATGGCATTATTTCATTTTACTTTTGCCATACCAGGTTGAAGTTCAATTTTAAAAGGCTTTTGTTTTAGTAATGCATTGCCTTAAATGTTTATTCTTATTTATGAAAGTTTCCGCTATATTGTTATCCTTACTGGGCATTTGAGCTCACCCCTTTTCTATGTTTTATTTTTCCCCAGGATGTGAAGAAGTAAATTATGAATGACCTGCAGGGATATTATGAGGGGATAGTAGTGTGGATTATGGAGACATTATGTTGTTGTAGTAGTTTTTCATTTTATGATGTAATGTAAAACTTATGAATATATCTAATGTTTCCAAGGCTACTAAACCAATCGGTCTTTCGAGATTTGATCTTTCTTGTGATCATGCCAATGTTATGTAATAATGCACCGACTCTAGGCAACTAGGGTCGGGGCGTTACAGGCCTCATCCATCCCTCAATTATAGCTGTCTTGTATTGATTTATAAATATCCCATTTATTGTGACGATACGACCCAATATTGAGACATTATTCAACCAGAACTCAATACCTATTTACTTTTCATAGACCATATCCTTTAATGAGGTCTCTACTATAGTGTGTAGATTCTCCTCATGATCCTCATTTTTTATGGAGTATACTTAAATATCATCTATATAGACTACCAAAAATTCACCTAGATAATCTCTATAGAATTGACTCATCATGTACAAGAATATTTTAAGAGAATTAGTGAGTTTGAAAGGCATTACTATTAATTCATAATGCTCTTATATTGAACAAAAACTAGTCTGGTGGATGTCATCATTTTACACCCTTACATTATAATATCCCAACAGTAGATCCACCTTGGATACGTATTGTGCTCCACATAATTGATCGAACAATTTATCAATTTTTTAAAGAGGATAATTTTTCTTTATTTTGATTATGTTGAGCACATGACAATCAATGAAAAGGCGCATTGACCAATCATTCTTCTTGATGAAGAGGACTGGTGCACCCCATGGTGAAACTCATGGGTGTATGAACCATTTATCCATATTTCCCTTTAGTTGTTTCATCAGCTCCTCAAGATCCAAAATATCCATTTAATATAGAGTCTTGGATATTTTCAACAAACCCGGTTTAAGATTTGTTGAGAAGTCAACATCTCTTCTAGGAGGAAGGAAATGTAATTTCTCGAGAAACACTACATCAAATTCCATCTTAATAGGAAAGTATTTAAGCATTGTTTATTCTTTATATTAAATCACCTACAAAAGATATGCTTACTCACAGGGAAGTAATATTCACACTTGAGATGACGGTTCTAGAGAAGATTTATCCTCTTCCTTGAAAATTTACATAATCAGTGGTCAATTTTCCCTGTAAAGAATTATTTTCCATTCATGGAAATTTATTCAGGAACTATAAATGGAAAGCCAATCCATGAAATGAATTACATTAAATTACACAAGGGGGAGTGTGACAATTATTTCAAAGAAGTTAAATCCACAAATTGTTATAGGGGTTGAGTAATATTCATTGGATGAAACTATTACCCCATTTTCTATTCTCACCGACATCATTACATCCATAATTTGTGCTGGTTTTGGGATTATTCTACTAATATTTTGGGATAAAAAAGAATGTGTTGAACTAGAATAAAAAATTTCGTTTGCTATTTTTAAATTAATTACTAGAGTACCTACCAAATCATTGTTTTTGTTGTTATCTTTGGCGTTAAGGATTGAAAAATCTCCCATTTGCTGCACTTGAGATTTTTGGTTGCCTCTGAAAACCAATGGATTAGGGAGCTAGTTTTCAATGTGCCTAGGTTTCTTATAGTTGATGTAATGAAAAATTTGTTGAGAGTTGAACTTAACATTTGTCTCTTATGTTGCCGTCATGTTTTTTTCTTCTCATCGGTTAGTGGTCAGGTTCCCTTCTCTTCCACACCTAATACATTTCCTTGTTCCCTTTATGAAATTTCTGGGGTGCTTCATTCTGAACCATTGGATAGTGAGGTGCTTGCTTTTCATAGCACTATTGGATTTATCCATCAGACTGCCAGAATTATATTCCACCTTTTTATTATTGTTCCTATGGTACCCCTGAGATTCTTCGATGTCCATTTAAACTTTGAGGGAACATCAGAAAATTTCATCATAGCTCTTGAAGTCATAGATCACTAGGGATTTCTATAGACTTGGTTTTATCCCACTGAAGAATTGGTATACCTAGCATTTGGGGGTAATGTCAATGCCAGAGGTGTATCGTGCAAGCCTTGTGAATTTTTCCACATATTCTTATATGGATTAGTTTTATTTTTTTCTTGAGGGAAAGGTATTCCCTTTACATCATATATTGGTGGGTGTGAGGAAAATAATTACTAATATTTAATCCATAAATACTTCCATTAAAAAGCATTGATATCTTCCTCATGATTTGTATTTTTGATGAATTTTCACCATTGATCACCTTAAAACTTCATATGATAGGAAGCCAAAAGAACCATCTTGTTCATGGAACATTTAAGGATGGATGAAATATTTTAAATAGATTTGATCTATTATTAATCAATTGAGGGATCATATGATCCAATAAATGTAGTATTCATTTGTCTCATAAAAGACTTGATTTCAACTAGTTTTTTAATTTGGGGGGGGGGTTAAATTTTCCTCTTGACCCATGTTTTTATTCAAAACTTGATTTAACTGTGACAGTATCTTGACAAAGCTTTCAATTCCTGCTCCCATTTTATTGGGAAAATCATTAGAAGACTCATCACACTGATCATCAAATAAGTTGTTAGCCTGAGTCCTACTACTACCAGCCATTAGATAGAATAAACTGAAAGATATGGTTAACACATAATGGTGGATCGAATGTCAACAAATTATCACTTATAATTTACATTTATTAACTTAACATCTCTATGTTATCCATGTTATAAATCACAGAAATTATTCTTAGGTTCATTTTTTATTCCCTTAAAAATTGTTCATTATATGATTATGAATTTTGCAAATCATATACCCCATGATTTTTGTAATCAAGAGTTTATAAATGCATGTTGTCATGCACCAGTTATCGTTTGAGTCATCCTCAAAGTAGTGTTTTCAGGTTTTACCCCTAGATACATGTAATCCAGAGATGCCTCTACCTATTCTTATCAATACATGGATGTATTATCTTGATAAACCAATTAATCAATAATCAATAAAATTAGGGATGTTTTATTATACATGTCTTATCCTTATGTATTTCACTAGGATTTTCTAATCCTAATCCCTAAATTAACTAAAACTATCCTCTAATACCAACTATAAAAACAATAAACATTATTACTAACGTAATCATGATTTATTACATAGACTTTCACATAATACACCTCTAAGGATAAAGAGGTATTTTGTCATGGGAAATTAGAAACATTACATTAAAACATAACACATAAAATAAAACATAATTATTAAAAACTTCTTTTACATGACCACACACATTATTTCATACTTAGCATTGCATGAGGTAACCTGAGGACATCTAAATGAATATAGTGACCTATAAAGACCTGTAAGAGAGTAAACAAAGCATAACATGAATAATACAGTACATGTTAGGATTTATGCAAATAAATGGAGCATAAGGTAAACATGATCATTAAGGCATGATATAGCATGACTACCATAACATGGAAATGTGGCATCAATATTTAACTTTATATTAGCATGATCAAAGAATAATTAAACATTGAGAATGAGAAAACCCTCATTTCGTATTAATTATATTGATTAAAACCTCATTGAAATTGAAATATAATGATACTAATCATTACCCAACGCATTAGAGTGCTATCAGGGCACACACATTAGAATCATTTCACTTCATGCATATGTGTGCCACATTGACCATACAACATGAAATCATTCAACATAATAATTTATTCCAAAATAATGGAATTTGGAATATAGAAAAGAAACAATATAATAAATATGTAATTTTTCATAATGGTGAATACCCTTGATAGAGAAATGGGCTTGGTATTCAATACACAATGACTGTAGCTTGGAAAATCGAGATACAATTTCAGCAGCATAATGGCATGACAGAAATATTCATGAAAATTATTGATGAGATAGAAAGAGTTATCTCATCATATTTACATGAAATGTAAAATAGGGGGTTCATATAGATACATATCCAAACATATGTAATGGAATTTAGATTCATAATATAATAGAGTTTGTTGAATGTAAAAGAGGATAGAGAAATTCCTTGTGGAATTTTGGATTGGAAAAAGGTGTATAGGGGAGGCTTTAACAAGAGATAAATGGGTCTCTCGCCAATAAAAAAAATAGGAATGTATGGGGTGGTTTTAAATCATACCGCATAATTTTTTTTTTCTAAAAACAAAAGGGTATAACACCATAATGAAATTTATAAAAAAATGAGATAGGAAGAAATGCATTACCTAGATGTGTGATCCCAAAGGCTTAGAAGAGGCATAAGAGAGGCTTATTGGGAGATTTGAGATCATTTTGAGGATTATAGAGAAATGATGTCAAATTGGGGATGTGATACTAGGGTTTTTAGTAATGAGATGTGGGAGCGTGGGATGGTTTATTTAAGAAATGGTATTGAATTTTTCTTTATTTATGTTTTGGACACTACACGTTAATTAAATGAAAATCAAAAACCATTCCATTTTTTCTTACAATGGTTTCTGCTGAAGAGAAATTGGAAAAATAATTCTATATGACTAATGACCTATCTTATAATAATATGTGTCTTTATTATGTGTAGGAGAGTCACACAATCAAGGAAATCATTTTAAAATGATAAAAGGTTTTATAAGTCTTAGAGTGTCTAGTAAGGGATTGTATTATAAAATAAATAAAACCTCAAATCACATTATTTTAAATGTAAAACATATATTTTCCAAACATCCCATTTAAGGTATTTTATTACATCACTTTTGGGTCATTATGACATCATAAAACACAATATATATTTAAAGTTGTTTTATTTTAACCAAAAATTTTGACTGTCTCAGAATATAATGAAAAAATAATCATTGGATAATTTAGACATCCTTATTAAAAAAAGTTATATTTGTTTTATCTGAAAAATTTTATAAATATGTGAAATTTTACCATTAAAATAATAACCAAAATTTATCAGAAATTCATGTGTTTTGAAAAAAATAGCTTTAATACCTTAAAAATATTACAATTATATTCATAAAAATTATAATACCATTTATATTTAATAAAAAGAAACTTATTAATAATATTTTATTAAAAAATTATTTACTTCAATAATATACTAATTCATCAAAATAGATTTATTAATTGAATATTTTAAAAAAATTCGATTTTTCTCTAAAAACTATTTACAACATAATAATAATAAAATAAATGTATATTATATATTCTCTACAAAAAAATAATCATAATCATAGTACTAGGGTATTGTTACACAACTCTTTATAACACCCGTATAAGTCCTAAGTGTTTTGTTTTCACTGGTGATATAATCTTAAGATGGATCAAATGACATCGCTCAGGTGGTAACCTCCATTAACATTAAATTCTCCTATAGGTGGTTTTCTTCAAGATTAACATGTTGAACTGCGGATTGGGCTTGGTCAAGAGTGAAGCCCAGTGATGTTACCTCCTTTCTGTGCTCTGAAAAATAGGCTTCATATACAGCAATTCTATAGGATGAGGCCATCACTTCTTTGTATGTGTAAATTGGATTTATTAATGCCTTATATTTATACTAATCTTGTTGTCTATATTCAATGACTATATTAACAATGGTAAAAATTATTAACCATATTTTTAAATCCAAAAACAAAAATCAATAGTGGGGAATATGTCATATAACCATCTTGCATACTATGTCATTTTATTAGATAAAGAAGAATTTTCATTAATAAAATATTGGGTAATTATAATAATTAATTTATTAATAACAATGGCTTGTATATAATTAGATTGATTAAACTTATTGACTATATATAATGGTATTAATTATTATAAATCCCTATATATTTGTCCTCATATATCTCTAATATACAAATTAAACCGAAAAAATATGTCTTAATAGTTAGGAACCAGTTGTTGGAGATGATGATATAATAATGAGTTGGATTGATATTATTGGTTTTAAAATGTCATAGACAAAGACTCAACTATACTATTACAAAATATTATATCACGAATGGGTTTATGAGGGATCATTCTAATTTTTTTATTTCAATTATTTTGATATTGTTTACCATTTTCAAAAATTCTCTTCATTGAGACCCTAAAATCAGGATTTAATTGGGGAGCTCGTTGGATACGATATTATCATAGAGTTACCCCATCAATTTATAAGAATCCTGGATATGAAAAGAGAACAAATTCACAAGTTTATAGAATTTCTCCACCAAAATTATTGTCAGACATATGATCATTTATAATTGGTCATGTTCATTCCTTTATCCAAAACAAATAAGAAACACATCCCATTCCCCTAGTTCTCTAATAATATTATTTTATGCCTACAAGAATAGTCTTTGTGGACCTGTTTAATGTACATATCATAATGACTATCATTTTTTAGAGTTATATTGTTTATGGAAAGATTAATAATTCTATTCTTTAGTGATGTTAGATATATGAGTGGAATCCTCCAGACATATAGTATCATGTAGTTCTTTAATGCGTGATCCTATGTGATCCAAACGATAAAATAATCTCTTTGTTAATATCTAACTGTGTGGACCCCTTTGTGTTATTGATTTTTTATGTTAAGGAAATATATTATGATTATATATTATTTGATTATTATGCAAGAATCATCTTAATATTTTAAATAATAATGAAATATTATTACCAAATTTGGTTTTATATATACACCATCCTGAGAACTTCTCAAATGATGTTCCAAATTTGGGGAATACATTTTACTTTTTATCAAAGAACATTTAATAATGTATCTAGTTGTGTTGACAAATGTTAATCGACATGGTAATAATAGTATGATTTATCGAAGTTGTGGAGTCTCCATGTGTTTCACAATATTTGGTGATGCGTTTAGGTATTTTATAGTCATGTTCCCTGGGTTTTTGTAAGTTATCACATTATATATGTATATTTAGTATTATGAATTTGTATTAATAAAATAGTGGATTCCAGAAGGATTTTATTTTATGTATACATGAATATTAACATTCATGTATACGATCATTGTATATTTTAATATTTTAGTATTGTTTTTATGATGTATTGATCCTGGATAATTGTAGAATGAATTCTATTTTTTGTGTACACACCCTATTGGTTGTTGTTATACCTATTAGTGGTAGGAATGGTTAAAATAACCTATAATTTTGATCAACCATAGTAGGGTCCCAAAGGATTGATAAATGTAATCAGCCTTAGGAGAACTAAGTTAACCATGATTCTAAAAAATTATATAGATCCCTCATGGTTTGATATTCCTTATATACGAATATTATAAGTATAAAATGATTGAATAAAAATCTCTGTAATTTAAAAAATTCTTCTAGGAAACATTTTGATTACTCTCTATGTGATATATTCCACACAAATATATCTTTCAATGGAATATAAATATATTTTATGATATAATATTATTATCATATGTACATATATATATTTCCCTTACTAAAAAAATGATATGTATTGATAAAAAACATATATATATATAAATATAACAATATATAACATACACGAAAGCATCTTAAATTTCATAAAAAATTCACACTATGTCACATAATATGTATCAAATTGTGAAATGTCACCATTAAGAAATTGGTTATTTTCAGATATTTATTTATGAATATCTATATAATATATTTCTTACTTATATATAGACATCCTAAAATAAAAAAAATTCCCCAGTCACATATGAATATTTATGATCCTAAGAGAGTTTATAGAATTGAACATGGATATAAATTCATAATTTATGATCTTATGAAAAGATAATCCAAGAGAAATACATCATCTTTAACAAAGATTCACATGTATATAACATAATCTCCACCAAACTCAAGAAATATAATTCAAATTTTCACCATACGGATGACATTTGTTATAAATAATTATGAAATACTTTTTCTACGATATTATATTTATCCAAATGATATGTAATATGCTAATCAAATATATTAAAACAAATAAATTATTAATTCCATTATTAAATTTATAAAAAATATAAATGAATACAACACATGTCACATCTATAGATGAATAAATCCCCAATATTACATTAAAATAGATTATAACCTCAAATTTTTATTAACTAGATATTGATAGACACATTTTAGTATTTATAATAAAGGTTCAAAGTTTTATATCCATCATAGAAGAGGAAACATCATATAATTATTAAGAAAACATAGTACGAGTAAAATAAAATACCAAATCAAAATTATTTTATCTTATACTGATGGCTGATATATGAATCACATATTTTTATTAAGGTCTATATGTATTAAAACATATTTACCTAGTGCTATGATGATTATTATGAAACCTGAACCATAATAAATACAATGAAAAAATTATTTACATTAAATGTGGTAAATTATTTTTAATACAAATAGTATCACTTATGAATCATGACTATAAATTGTATCACCAACTAATCCCCTACTAAAAATGATCATAACATATCATTAAAACTCATTTCATTCCATAGAGATCATTAACTAAGGAAAAGATAAAAATATATCATGATGAGGATAATATTATTTTACTCCAATGATTTTTGAAACAGAAATCATAAAATTGTAAAGTTGAAATTAATTTATATAACTTTAAATATTTATATATTCTCAAACAATTTTATGAAAAACCATAAAAAACCATTTACATTAGAACCATCCCCACTAAGTCATAATATGTATTTTTCTAAAAAGAAATTAATCTTTTATAGCATAACTATTTTTATGAAATCAAGTAATATCCCCATGCATTTCAAGATAAGTCATCATATATATAGTTTCTATGTTCCACTATATCAGCCTGAATAAATTACCCACTCAAAAATTTACATAGTGCGATAATATATTTAAATAAATATTATTTGGATAATAGATATATTATGATTCTTATTCGTTATGATTAAAAAATAATATATACACACAAATAATATTACTTCTTAATATCAATATTATAATTTATTTAATTTTATAATGTTTCAAATGGATAATAATTGTTAGTTTTCTAATAATTTTTTAAATTAGATAAATTTTATTTTAGATCATAATTATATGAAAAAATACAACTCTTATATTGTTTAATAATTTTTCCAAATTATATAAAATACATTTATTTGTTTTAGAGAAAATTTTTTGATTTTTCATTATTTTAAAATAGTATATCTGATAGTTATAATTCTAAAAAAAATTATTTGAGATTCTATGAAAAAAACATATACTTAAAGATCTCTATGTTGATACAATATTTTTCAATCTAAAAAATAATTTAAAATACTTTCATCCATGTGTAAAATTTCATACCATGTTTCATAATAAATTAAAATACTAACCTTATGATTCAAACTAAAAGGTATTTTATTTTAAATATATATATTTATATTAATCATTTCTCACAACTGATAATGGAATAAAACAACATTAAATTTCTATTTATCAACTACATCTATAAAATATTGGATTGAGGTCACGAACATTTATTCAATATCTCTTTCTAGGATACCCAGACATAGAACTATAGATCCCTTCAAATATTTTTCTCTATTTATGAACATAAAAAGATATATAAAAAATGTGTACAATTTCAAATTGTTTCATACAGACACATGAAATATATTAATTAAATACTCTATGTGATATCTATTTAAATAATTCTCTAGTATAATTGGTATTTTTTTTATATTACATATTCAATGTGTATTATTCTAGATCTTTAATCATTTAATATTACAATCGTAACATTATATTTTATCAATAATCTGTAAATATCCACATGACTCAATATTTACCCCTATCATTGGGGCCTTCTTACATGCTCTCTTGGACTAATATAATAATTACAAAAAGATTAACCCTATTATGAAAACAATCGACATCAATACTAGATTTTATTGAAAATAAAATATTACCCTTATATATTATATACATTAAAAACATGATAATTATACATTGTTGGTAGCCTTGTGTACCAATAAAATCAATTAAAAACCCCATATATTATAATTTATATAATTCAAAATAATAATATATATTTTTAAATAAAAATTATAGGAATAAATGTATAACAATAGTTTTTGAAATGTTCCACATGAATACTCCATATAGTATTTTACAGCCATAATCTATGTGCTGTTGAAGTGTAATATTTCTACGCATATATCATTATAATCTATAGTATATTCAATATACTATTATCATATCACTAAACATATTATAAATTTTATAGGTTAAACTATAAATTTTTTATGTTGTTCATGCAGGGTTTGATTATAAAGACAAGGAAGGAACCACCATATGTCATCGACTCCTATATATGAATAATCATGTATATTAATTTTAATATTTATATTATATTAAAAATCTAATATTATTTTGGTAGAAAACCTATAGTATAACATAACATGATATCGATCATAAAAAATTATATGACACAGTATGATAAAAAATGCATCCTTTAATACTATGAGGATTTATGCTGAAGGTACTATACAAAAAACCCTAACAATTTAGAAGACCCATACCGACTTCAATTCCAAAATCAAAATCCCATACAGAAGGAACTGGAAATTGTTTATGTGATTTAATAAAACCAAACAATTACCTATTCTTAGATAGGGAACATACTCTCTTATGAGTTAAAAAAATTATATATTTGAACAATTTATTTCTGGGAAAAACGTATCATATTCAATTATATATTTATGTTAATAAATTTACCCTCATAGTTAGGAAAATAAAAATAAATATATAAATTTTCAACATCCTCTATAAAAAATTCATCTTTAATTTTCCATGTATAAAATACAAATAAAAAGGAATAATATTTCAGGGATTCCACTAATACCATTGGTGGAAAACATAATAATTTATAATAGGATAATAATAGAAATTAAATAATAAATAGATAAATATGTAAGATGAACAATAGTAAAATATGGGATAACTCATATAATTATGTAAAATTAAAATATTTGTAGATTTTTATTAGGATAAGTGATTTAATAAAATTATTTTGTATTTATAATATGTTCAATAATTATTTTTTTAAGAGAGTCTATTTTTAGTTCCAGGGTAATCCATGGTAATCCCAAATACGTTTATGTAAATAATTATAGAAATAACATGAAAAAAATAAATGGATATTAAAAATCCCTATTATTTCATATAGAAGTATCCACTTAGGCTCAATATAGAACAAATTAGAGTTCCTAAAAATCTTATATGAGTTATTTTTCCTAACTCACAAATATTATTTCAGTTATAACCATACAATAAAAAATCACAAAAAAAAGAATTTTATAGAAACAAACATACCCAATGTAACCTGATGTATTTGAAAGGAAACTCTATCAATATCATAAATAACACACATCACCCACTCTATACACCTATAATGATCAATAAATTAATCACTCATTGATAATTCCACTCATTCAAATTATGTAATAAATATATATATATATATTCCTTATTAGTATAAAACATAACACCATAAGAAAATTGATAGAATAATATATGGAGATACCAAATATGGAATAATAAATAATAGTCCCAAATATTTTCTATCTCTAATTACGAAGAACCATGAATAATCCTTTTAATATCCAAAGGGAATGATAAACCAAACAAGTAACAGTGGAATTGATAAAAAAGTTTAATTGAAAAGAAATTACATAGGAATCCAGACCTTAAAATCAATGTACTCTAAATCTTTATCCTATATCACCCAAAAGGATAACATTTTAAACTAATCACTTATAAATATTTATTACCCAAAACACTCAAACTTGGACGAAAGTAGTTTTGAAATTCATTAAAAATGAGTTTAAAAATATTATTTAATTAAGATCTATTCTATTAATATCAATAAACTAAATCATACCTTTCTAATCTATAAAACCCATGCATTAGATCAACATCATTGAAACATATTACCAAAAATATAAATTTCATATATTGACTATATTTCATTAATATTATATATGTAAAGGAATAATTTACCATTATCAAAACTAATAATATCGAATATATGAAATAATAATTTATAATAAATAATATAAAAATAATAAAAAATAATCCAGGAACCCTTCCCAGGGCATATGCTAAATAATAAAAAAATATCAGTATAAAATTTCAAATAAGTATTAATACATTCAATCATCATTCCATTTTAAAAAAATTATTATTTCTTTTGAAATTTTGAACATAAAAATAGTAATGGAGTATTTATCACCAAATTAACAATTTATATGGTGACTATATTTTGCTACAAAAAATAAAAAATATAGTTGAAAAAATTTCACATGATCTAAAATATATCAATATATACAAGATAACTAATTTATAATCATATATAAATAAATATTTCATCTATAAAAAACAAAAAACAATCATTATATTTTATATATATATTGAGATAATTAAAAAAATAAATTATGTATTATTAATAAAATTATCAATAAGATATAAATATTTAAATAAAATTAAAACATTTCATACACTAACCAATAATAATGAAGTGATGTTACATAAAATAAAATTTATATTTAACATAATCATTTAATTATGATGTCAATATATTTTTATTTCTGATATAATAGAATAATTTTTATTAAAACAATTATTATGACCATATATAGACATCATATGTTAAATATAAACAAAGTGTATTGAAACCCCAACATAAAGATTGTAAAACACAATGATGTCTTGCTATGACAATTTTGGAAGGGCTTCAACAAAATATTATATATGGGAAAAATCTCTAGATTTTCTAATTTTCATCAAATAATGATGTTTAAATTCATCATGAGAGGCTAACTCAAATAATAAATTACCAATAAACTGAATGAATCTTATTACAAAATTATTATACCTATGATAAATTTAATATTTCATATTACATTTATAATTACTACTTGGTTGTCCAAAATTTTATATCCCTAAGAATTTCAGATAGTCTATGAAAATATATGGATATGATTATAAGGGTAGTATCTTGGAAATAAATGTTGTGCTCAATGAATGGGTATTTAAACTTGTTTTTTTGGGTTTCATTATTCCATTATTGCATTATTATTATTGGTTTGTTGGATATTTAAGGTGATTTTGTAAGGGTTACCACATCTCCCCCTAAAGAAAAATATTATAAATCAAAAGTTATTTCTTACAGAAAAAATAATATTATTTTTATAGTTTCTTGAACAATAAAAAATTACTAGAAATCAAATAACTAAGATATTTAATTAAATTAAATAATATAAACAAACTCCAATGTAAATAAAACTCAAAATAAGTATTAAATTGTTATACAGAACCACTATCATCACATGACACACAAAACAACATTTTTTACCTAGCAAAACAATAATGAGTTTTAACAGAAATCCTTGAAATCAATAACATAATCAAAATCTAAATGAATTTTATAAAAAAATCATTAACAACATTTTATAAATGTAATTATGATTCCAATAAAGATGATACACAAAAATATGTCTTAATTATGATGGATTTCATAAAAATCCTAAAAACATTATCATGATATTCATATATCATCTAAAAATAATCATAGGTACAGATCTGAATATTGATGATAATGATATAAAGAGATGTATACGTTGAATTAGTAATTAAAAACACCATAAATCCCCATGGATCAAAGTTGGATGATATGGGAAATAAAAAGATAAAATGGAGCTTCACCCTCACTTTAGCCATTCTATAATGGTAATCCCTAAAAGATTATTAAAATAACACAATGAATGATACCCATTTACCCATATTTTCCAATAAAATTCTGACTAATACATTTGGTTATTAGGCAGAACTCTATGTAACACTTGATGGACTTCCACGTTCCTAGTAGAGGAGAAACAACAATTTTATGGAAATCATATGGGTACTACCCCATTGGATAGATTATTGGGTAAATATTAGAGATATACATGGTACCAAATGACTTCTTAAAGCAACCTACATTAAAAATAACATTTTATAAATACAAAATACATCATATTAATTCATCTATAATTATATTCCTATATATAATCATTCAATTATAAAATCACAATAACAGAAATAAAATTATATCTCTCGATAAAAATGGAAAATTTTAATCAAATAAAAAGTCTCACTAGTAAATTAGAAAAATAATATATAATATACCATTAAATTAAATTAATTAATCTACATATCCTTAAAAAATACCCACCACATCACTTTTCATATTCAAAATACCAAATTTAAATCTCATTAAAAATTATCTACTACTCTTTATCACACATACATAATAATTATCAAAATTATCACTATAATACTTATTAAAAACTAAAAATACCCAATATTAAGTGTCAAGTCCAGTAATAAAATCATTTATATAGTCCATAGCCACTCCTTTTATATAGAAATTCAAATTAATAAATATTTTCATAAATTTAATGTTCTTATTAGTGTAAGAATATATATTTTAATATATTTCCTATAATTCAAGAAATCGATATTTATCAGAAATGAAATAAAATATACCACTTATATCGTCATTCATAAATATATATGTGTGAAATCAAATTAATAATGAAATAAATATTAGATTCCATTAAAATTGGTAAGAAAATAATAAATATTTAAATTTTAAAATATATAATTTTTCCACACCAAAATTAATTTACAAATAAATTTTTAGAAAAACATTTCTGAAATCATTAGATAAAAAACATGACTTTCCAAAATTAAGTGACATTTTAAAAAAATTATTTTTATGAAAATAATTTAAAAACATTTAGTAAATTATAAAATACAAAAATATTTTAGTAACAATACGATTAAAAAACAATAAATTCATTTAGTAGGTAAACAATAATCCACAAAAATAAAAATTGAAGAAATAATGTTTGTGAAATTAATTAATTAATCCTGAAAAAATAATGAATTCATGAAAACTCACAATAAATTTACATTCATTTTAATGTTATTAAATTTACTCTTAATGAATGATTATAATTATAAATTATGATATTTCATGTACGCCATTATGTGGATGATTCAAGATCAAATGAAAGAAATAACTCCAAATTTATTTTAATGACTCCTCCCAAGTCCTATAATTATTTACCCAAGATATCAAAACACAATTCTCAGTCAATACTATAATTAATTTACCCACATTTTATTCAATAAAATTTCCTTAAATTGTTAAAAGAGGCACATTTCATGTTTATATTCATAAAAATAACATACATAATACATGAAAACTGAAAAATTATTCCAAAACCACAGTAAAGAAATAATCACATGTTCAATCTAGTTTAGTTTTACTGAATCTCATATTCATGGAACATATATTGATTGAATGTTGTGTTAATGAAGCCCAGTAAGGGAATATGTATGATATACATATAACATGTGATCATGAGTCATATAAACCAGAACATAAGGCATAATAATTAGGAAATATAAGGAGAAATATAATTAAAATAATAATATGAATCATAACATGGAAATGTGGCTAGAAAAATTAAATGAGACTTTCATAAGAACATCAACACGGATAATCACCAAGGTATCATAAATTAAAAATACCACGTTTATTGACAAAGGATTCATAAAACATTTCATCTGTAGAGATTAAAATATTGACCCAATGCATTGGAGTGATATCAGCGGAAAATATAATATGTCTTAATTTAATGTGATAAAAATAGATAATAGAAAATCATTTCATTAATAACTATTTAAGAATAAATATTGAATTTTTATTAAAATTACGACATATAATAGAGCTGAAATACATGATTAATATGTCATTTTAAACCCACAAAAAGAAAATAAAGGTTTCATATATTTAAATCCATAAATTTAATGATAATTCTGGAATATATTTGTATAACTATTAGAAATAATATAGGCTTTGGTATTCAAATAAATAAGGAAAATAAAATGTCTTATAAAAAAGTATGAAATTTGAGAATTATATTTGACAGTATGATGGTTATAGAAAATTATTTTAGAAAATGGTAATATTAGAGGGGACCAATGTCTACCATTCATAAATTAATCATATTATAGTAATGGGATAAAATAAATTGGAAAAAAGATATTATTTTTGAAATTATATGTCATACCGCATGAAAAGAGAACATAATTGGAAAATAAAATTGATGATTTACCATACATCTATGAGTTGTTTCTCAAACACGAGTAAGGAATCATGGGGTCATATTGAAAAGATGAGGGACTAATTTTGAGGAAAACCCCCACAGACTTCATATGGTTTGGATTGTTAGTGAATTTAATTTTTTATGTGGATCACTATTTATAGAAAAAGTGTTGGATTTGTTTATTAATTTCCATATATAGGTATTGTAGATCTAGGTCATGGATAATGAAAAACCATTTTCTTACCCATGTTCATTTTCATTGATTTGGAAATTTGGGTCACATTTTATGATAATTAATCACTATGTAACTAAACAACATTATTTATTACATCTTTCAACATGAAAATATAATGATTCAATAATGTAACATATTTAAAAACCAAAATTTTATTATTTAGACTTTAAAAATTAACATATTGTTTTAAAAATTTATTAAAAACTATTAAAATAGTTAATATTAAAAAAATAACCAATTTTAGTTCATGGATCTTTTAAAATTATTTATTACATCATTATTAAACAAATATCATGTCCTAAAAAAATTGAAACCATAAAATTTTATTTTTTACTATTCACAAAATAATGTATTTTAGAAAATTCACATAATTTTACCGTAACCACAATTGTATTTTAAAATTTCAAAAACTATGTTTATTTTAAAAGAAATAATCTCTAAATATGATAATTTTATCTTTTAAATATAAAATTCCTCATTTATTTAAAAATATATATTTTAAAGACATAATCAAATATATATCATATAAAAGAAAATTTATAGGCCCTTATAGAATTAGTTTCTCATTTATATTTTTATTAAAAGTGTTTAAAATACTATGTAATAAATAAAATACCATTTATAATACAATTATTTATAATAAAAATGTGTATCTTTTTTTAAAAAATCTTGTTTGTTTTTGTAAGAACCCAGTTCTTAGTTCTGATGTACGGGCTTCTTGTTTTATCTTTCCCTTAACTGTTTTTAATAAAATAAAGAAAAATGGGGGAAATTCCCAAATTTTGGAAGTACACTTTGTGTACTTTTCCACACGCCATGTAATTCTAGCTGTGGGGGATGAGTACACGGGGCGTGTGGCCATGCCGGGGATGAAGGGTGTAGGAACCGACTACACACCGTGTAATCGGTCAACATGCGAATAGTAAGTCCGTGGCCAACTGTGGGGCATCACACACCATGTACTCATGAAGACACACCATGTAGTCATGTCGGTAGGTGAACAGTACTGCGCTGGCGGGAAGCCGCCAAAGGAAGAGTTTAAAAATGGGAATCTCACACCGTGTACCCAGATGTACATGCCATGTACTTTGTTTTTTCACATAAAATGTGCAGTAGCATCCCTTATTCACATGGAAGGCTTATAACGGGAAGAGAAAGCTCAGGAGATGAGGACAAATCTTTGGAGATCCACTGAGCGTTCGTCATGAATCTGTTTCTACCTTGGACGATCTCATTGGAACCGCAAGGGTAAGACCTCCACTCTTCTTTAACCATTCTTTCCAATTCTTCCTTGGACAGGAGTTATTTTCCCTTAAGAAAGATTTATTTTACTTCAGATATACACTGTTCTTGGGCATTCCTGGAATCGATGCTCACGTATATCATTCATTGGTGTTTAAGGTAGGTGGCTTGGTGTTTATTTTCCAACTGTCGTGTGTCTTGTGTGTTTTTGAGCCACGAACCCATATTTGGGGAGTTATGAGGCAGAGGTCGGGTATAATTCTAAATACCTATAATTGTATAGGTAATTAAATGTTATATTAAAATGATGTTTGGGATTTGTGATTGGATCCAGGACCACCCCGGGGGTGCGTTAATCTGTTTAGACGTTTGGCCAGGATACCCGAGGGTTTGACTCTAAAGTAATGTTTTTAGAATTGTCTTGAGAGGAATTATTTGTGAATGTTTATTTACATGTTGGGCATTGCCCGGTTACTTGCGCCTGAGGGTAGTGAATTACTCACCTTGAGGGCGTTGCTTTAATTAGCCTGTGGGTAGTTGGTATCTTAGCCTGAGGGCAACTTCTTCCGAGCCTGAGGGCAATCAACTCTGTTCCTGAGGGAAACACTTCGTACGCTTGAGGGAAATTTCTGTTACTCCTAAGGGCAATACATGCGGGATGGATTCTGATTACCTTAGGGTGAGAATTGGTTTGTCTGAGGATGTTGTCTATTTACATAGAACCTCACTATGGTGTTTTCTTATATAAATGGATTAAATGAATGATTAAATGGAAATAAAACTGTTAAGTTAGTTACTTTTGAGAACTTTTTAGTTTATTTCATTTACAAATGCACACTATTGTTGCATGTCTACACGCAGTTGAGTACGGGCCTTTGGTGGGTGCCTACTGAGATATATTTCTCACACCCTATTTGGGCCATGCTTTTCTATCCAAACAGATTATGTTTCTACAGGTGTAGATAAGGGAAAGGGTCCTTATACTGGTACTTGATTGTTGTTAAAGTGTAGGAGGTCATGGGACCAAGCCCAGGCTCGCGATGCCGCTGGCTATTTTATTTTTCTTTCTTGTACTTGTACTCAGTATTGTATTGTATGGTAGTGTAACATGTTTTGGCTATTTTCAAAGAATTGGATACTTTTTGCATCATATATATATATTAGGATGATTATATCTACTGTAGTTGTTTATTTCAGTTGTGTATTGTTTACTGCTCCCACTATTTTTGTATCTTTATATCATATTCCGATGTTCTACACTTTGACAAATGAGGGCATAGTTTCCCAACTATTAGACCTTGGCCCTCACTGCTAGTTGGAAGTCTCTGGCGTTTGGGGAAACACGCTTGAGTTCATTTGGTGAACCAGGTTCGGGGCACCCGTAGAGTGGCACCCTTAACCAGGACGTTACAATGTGGTATCAGAAGGAGGGATTCTTTTCATTGACTTACTATTGGGAGCCTTAGTCATGGATAGGATTGGAACGGTAGTTGGTAATAAGTTGTTCCCAGTCATAGCTAACCTGTGTATAGGGAAAAGCCAATTTACATCATATTGCAATTTTACTGATTTTTCAATTTACAGTTGAGATGATTTCACCATCGGGTGACGCACTTGTGATTGTGCTATTTATATTTTATCTATGGGTTCTATTTAGTTGTAACCTGATGAGATGAGGGTATGCCATCTCATGCATAATTTTGGCACATGCTAGAAATAACATTCCATACATAGTTCCATGACATGTAGGTGCATTAGAAATTTCATGTTGTTGTGATAGTTGAATTGCTAGAAAAGCATACTGTTGTGATAGCTGTTTAATAGCAACCTTCTATATGATAGGGTATTTTGTCTGAGCCGGTTTGGATAATGAACACCAAACCATGGTTTTTGGGGATTATGGGCCCCCGTTGACCGGAATTTGGTGGATCATTGACTGTATATTATGTTATAGCACATATAGGATTTCAAACATTGATTCGTGGGGAGTATGGGCCCTCACTAATTGGATTTTGGCACTTAGGTGTTGTTCTGTGGTATTTTCTCAGTTCTGGAGAAGATTCTGAGACATACTGTCTGAAAACCCAGTATAAACACCGTGTAGTACTGTAGACATGTCATGTATGTTCTGTTGTTCAGGAAGAAAAGAAAACTTTTAGAGTACATGCCGTGTAGCCTGAGTACACGCAGTGTAGCCTGAGTACATGTCGTGTACTCCCTTGCTATGTAACAAACCGTGTGGGAAGTGACATGGGGAAGAGGAGAGCTTCGGTCAAACATGTCATGTAGCTTATGTACACGCCATGTAGTGTTGACCTGATGACCGGGCCATGTAACTAAAAAAACATGGGCCGGTGTAGTCGTTTCATGCACATGCATTGTCAATGAAGAACATGCCATGTAGTGTGACCTGGGGACCCGACCATGTAACTAACAACACGGGTCAGTTTAATCCTTCAAGTACACACCGTGTGTATAGTGAACGCGCAGTGTAGGTTGAGCCATATATCTGGCCGTGTAACTAACAACACGGGTCAGTGGACCTCATCTATAACACGCCATGTTCCGGTGGGACACGCTGTGTAGTCTTGTCCTAGGATAGACCATGTGGCGTTAGTCGTGTTACTTGGAAACGTGGTAGAGTACATGCCGTGTGCTGGTGTAACACGCCATGTAGTGCTAAGCCGAGTAGTCAGCCGTGTCACAAGCGACACAGGCAGTTCGAAATAACACCATACACGCTGTGTAGATAATATACATGTTGTGTAGTTTTGTTCAAACATAATTCATGTGGCTTAGCCGTGTCGAAGGACCCGGGTAGGGGAAGGGAAGTCAAGTACACACCGTGTAGCCATTATACACTGTGTGTAGTCTTGTTTTTCAAATCATGAAATCAATTCATCCTCTTGTTCCATTTGTGGTTTGTTCATTTTCCGTCTTGTTAATATTGAATCTAAGGAGTTTCTGTTTACCTTGTAGTGTCATGCTGCCTAGACGACCATGCATTCTTCATCAGGAGAGCGGAAACGAGAATACTCTAGAAATGGTGGGCCATGGGCTACCAGTGGATCATCCAGCAGAGGCAGATGTGGCACCAACTATTATACCGGACACAGGTGCGGAGGTGCAGTTCCATGAAGGCTTTATGCGGTTCATGCAGACCTTTTAGAGAGAACCACCGGCTTCCACATCTATGGCTGAGATGACATATATATTCCAGCAGTAGCATCCGCTGACATTTTCAGGGGATGGTGGACCACAGGCTGCTGAGTCTTGGCTCGGGTCGATGTAGACTATCTTCAAGCATCTTTATATGCCTCCAGGGTGGAGGGTCATGCTCGCGACATACATGCAGCATGATTCCGCCAAGAGGTGGTGGGATGTCACCACCCAGTAAGAGCATCATAGAGACATGGTGTGGGAATATTTTCAGGTAGCCATCTATAACTTCTTCTTCCAGGAGACGCTGAGGGTAGATAGAGCTCTATAGTTCAAGAATCTGTAGCAGGGTGCTTTGTTGGTGATGGACTATTCTGTTCGTTTCACCGAGTTTTAGCGCTTTGCACCCTTGCTGGTGGGTGATGAGATGATGAGAGCCAGGCGCTTTGAAGATGGTCTTTGTTATGACATCCGAGCACTGGTGAATGTTTTCCTTTTTCCTTCAGTACATGATATTGTGAATAAGGCACTGATTACATAATGGAACCTACGGGAAGCTATTAGTATGGGCCACGGCGGTTCAACACCAGTTTTTTGTACTATTTCTACTGGTAAGAGGAAGAGACAGATGGACTTCTCTCAGGGTGGAAGTACCATCCAGGCAGTTTCTTCAGGTGGGCCGGTCAGGTGCTACCAGTGTGGTAAGGAGGGGCACAAGTGATGACATTGTCCACGTGATCCAGTGGAGTGCCGATCTTGCGTCAAGCTGGGTCATATGCAGTGCTTTTGCATGGTGTTTCTACTGATGGCTAGTGATAGGGGTTCTGTGAAGACTCTACATGTAGGAGCAGGACCAGAAGCTTCTTACCAGTCGGGGAACAATAATACGCCAGGGCTTGTAGGCAGGGATGGTGGTCGTGGCCATTGTAGCCAGACACCAGGATCTAAGAGGCAGCAGGGCAAGACAGCTTATGTTAGGCAGGGTGTGTCGCAGGGCCGTGACACTGGGCTGGCATATACAGTGTAATATACCGAACATAAGCTGGATCCCAGACATTCTATAGTCAAAGGTACTGTTTTAGTAGCCTATTTCTTATCTTCGGTACTTTTTGATACAGGCTACACATAGTTTTATATCTTTTCCCATTGTGGAGAGTGGTGGGATCTATTTTTCCTCTTATTCTGATATCATGACGCTAGAAACTCTGTTGGGGACTAGAACGACTAGTGTGTGTCAGTGGGAAGAGTGCCCCCTTGAGGTTGGTGGGTTTCACTTCATTTGGGACCTCTATGTCTTAGAGATGACAGCTTACGACTTCATTCTCAGGATGGACTGGTTGGTTCCCATTCGAGCATTTGTAGATTGCTATCGTCGCAAGGTGAGTTTCATGTCACCAGAGGGTGAAGGGTTTCTATACAATGGCGAATGTGATTTTTAGGTGAGTCGAGCTGGTCCAGAGCATCATGGGTGAGGTGGAGTCACAAACTAGATTGCGAGCTTATATCTGGACGACCAGGGGACTTGTTAGAAGGATTTCCCACCAATGTTTGATCGTTTCAGGGATGTCTTCCCGAACGACTTTTCAAGAATTCCTATAGAGTTTGAGGTAGATTTCTCTATCGATCTAGTTCTAAGAGCGGCATCGGTGTCCATTCCTCCTTATAGGATGGCCACACCTGAGTTGCAGTAGCTCAAGAGATAGTTAGAGGAGTTACAGTCAAAGGGTTTTGTCCAACCCAGTACTTCTCCATGGGGTTCTCCTGTCCTTTTTGCGAGGAAGGCAGATGGTACCCTCAGACTCTGTATGGATTATCGGAAGCTGAACCTGTTGAGTGTTAAGAACCAATATCCCTTTCCAAAGATTGAGGATCTTTTTGACCAACTTCTTGGATCACGAGTGTTCTCGAAGATTGACATGAGATCAAGATATCATCAGCTGCGCATTAGACCATTTGATATAACTATCACAACTCTCTTGAGTAGGTATGGTCTATACAAGTATACAGTTATTCCATTCGGACTGAAGAATGTGCCAGCAGTTTTCATGGCACTTATGAATCGTGTGTTCCATCCTTATTAGGACTCTTTTGTGGTAGCATTCATGGATGACATCTTGGTGTACTCTCACACTCAACACGACCATTCCACCCATCTTGAGATCATATTAAGTATACTGAGAGAGAATCATCTATATTTTATGCTCTCAAAGTGCCACTTTTGGATGGACCAGATTCACTTCCTGGGTCACATCATCTCAGAGGTAAGTGTTTCAGTTGACCCGGAGAAGGTGAGAGCAGTAGTTTTCTGGGAGCAGCCTAAGAATGTGTTTGAGATACAAAGTTTCATGGGGAAGGCAGGTTACTATAGGCATTTAATCCAGGAATTCTCTCACTTAGTAGCGCCGTTGACGTGTTTGACTAAGAATGGTGTGAAGTTCGTATGGTCGAAGGCTTGCGAGACAGCCTTTCAGGACCTGAAAGGAAAGTTGACATCAACACCGATCTTGATACTCCCAAGAGTAGGGAAAGAGATATACAGTTTATTGTAATGCATTAGGTATTGGGTTGGGAGTAGTGTTGATGCAGGGTGATCGAGTAGTTGTGTATGGGTCTCGGCAGTTGAGGCCACATGATAAGAATTACCCGACGCATGATCTCGAGTTGGCTACAGTGGTTCATGCATAGCGGTGTTAGAGACATTATCTATTTGGAGAGCATTTTTTGGTTTTCACCAACCACAAAATCCCCAAGTATATTTTTACATAGCGTGACATAAATCTGAGTTAGCGAAGGTGGGTCGAATACCTTCAATATTTTGATTTTGAGCATGCCTACACACCTAGTAATGTTAATGTAGTAGCTAATGCACTGAGTAAGAAGACTCAGATTACAGGCTATGCAAGAGGCCATTGGTGATTGGCAGCTTATGGCCTTGTTCTTTGAGATACATCTGGAGGTGCACAACAGTCAGGGGTAGACATATCATTCCTCACTAGCTGTTACTTCTACCCTCTTGGATAGAGTGATGATGAGACAACTATCTGATTCAAAAGGCCTAGTTCTAGGGGAGTCGGTGGCAATTGAGGACCCTCCTCTTGGTTGGACGATGGGAGATGATGAGGTTATGCGTTTCCATGGATGAGTGTGTGTTATAGGGGATATATGAGAGGAGATGATGTAGTAGTTTCATGGTTCAGCTAGGGCAGTTCATCCCGGGGTTACCAAGTTATACCGTGACTTGAGACGTCAGTACTAGTGGCCGGATATGAAGAGTGAAGTAGCTGGTTTTGTTATGAAGTGTTCCAACTATCAGAAGGTGAAGGCAGAGCATCAAGGATCAGCTGGGCTGTTACAGTAGTTACCCATTTCGGAGTGGAAATGGGATGATGTTGCGATTGACTTCGTGTCTGGATTGATGAAGTCACCTCGAGGAAATGATGTCGTGTGGGTTGTTGTGGACAGACTCACGAAGGTAGCTCACTTTTTTGTTGATCAAGGAGACCTTAGGTGTTGACGAGATTGGGATGTTGTATATCCGAGAGATCGTAGGTCTTTATGGGCTCCCACATTCTATCATTTTAGATAGGGATACCCATTTTACATCTCGTTTCTGGCAGAGTTTTTAGATGTCACTGGGTACACAAGAGTTTCTGAGCACAGCTTACCACCCTCAGACTGATGGCCAGTCAGAGCGTACTGTACAGGTGCTTGAGGACATGGTGCGAGCATGCATCCTCGACATTGGGGGCTCTTGAGAAAATAACATACCCCTAGTCGAGTATACCTATAATAACAGTTTTCAGGAAACTATTGAGATGGCACCATATGAGGCTTTATATGGTAGGCTGTGCCGATCACCTGTGTTCTAGTTCGAGGAAGGTGAGGCAAATTTGCTGGGACCATGTCTCGTGCATGATACTTCCAAGCAGGTCTAGTTGATTTAGAAGTGGATGGGTACCGCACAGTCTCTTCAGAAATCGTATGCCGATCGCCGGAGACGACCTTTGGAGTTCGTGGTCGGGGATCAGGTGTTCTTGCTTGTTTCGCCGAGGCTGGGACACAAGAAAATCATGAGACATGGTAAACTTTCCTCGTGGTATGTGGGGCCATTTTAGATTCTGGACAGAGTCGGTCCGGTTTCCCATCGTCTGTGGCTACCACAGAGGTACCAGGTCATTAACGACATCTTCCATGTATCTCAGTTGTGCTCCTGTCATTCAGACTCATCTCACACCTTTCATCTAGAGGAGGTTGAGCTTTAGATGGATATATCCTTCGAGGAGCATCTGATTCATATCGTTGACAAGAGCACGAAGGTTCTCCGAGGCCGGTCAGTTCCTCTCGTATGGGTGCTATGGCAGTATGGCCAAGTGCATAACAAAACCTCAGAGCGAGAAATCGTTGTACATGCTTAGTGGCCGGAGTTGTACATGGTTTTTTCTTCACTACTCTTGGAAGGGAAATTCGGAGACGAATTGATTTAAGGGGGGAAGTTTGTAAGAACCCCGTTCTTAGTTCTGAGGTTCTTGCTTCTTCTTTTTACTTTTCCATAAGTGTTTCTATGAAAATAAGGGAAATGGGGGAAAATCCAAAATTTTGGAAGTACACGCCGCGTACTTTTCCTCACGCCGTGTACTTCTGGATGTGTGGGATGCCACACGGGGCGTTTGGCCATACCGGGGATGAAGGGTGTAGTAACTGACAACACGCCGTGTAGTGGTTCTTTACACATAGTGTAGTCAGTCGGTAGGGGAATAGTAAATCGGTGGCCAGTTGTGGGGAAGCACACACCGTGTACTCACGAAGACACACCGTGTAGTCATGTCGGCAGGGGAACAGTGCCATACTAGCGGGAAGCCGCCAGAGGAACATTTTAAAAATGGAAAGTACACGCCATGTACCCAGAAGTACACACCGTGTACTTTGTTTTTTTCACATAAAATGGGCAATAGCATCCCCTGTTCACATGGAAGGATTAGAACGGGAAGAGGAAGCTCGGGAGAGGAGGCCAAAGCTTTGTAGATCCTCTGAGCGTTCGTCAGGAATACGTTTCCACCTCGGATGAACTCTTCGGAACCGCACGGGTAAGTCCTCCACTCTTCCTTAACCATTCTTTCCAATTCTTCCTCTAACAGGAGTTATTTTAATTTAAGTATGATTTATTTTAATTTATATCTATGTCGTTGTTGGTCGTTCCTAGAATTGACGCTCACGTATATCGTTAGTTGGTGTTTAAGGTAGGTGGCTTGGTGTTTATTTTCTAAATTTCGTGTGTCTTTTGTGTTTTTGAGATATGAACCCATATTTGGGGTGTCATGAGGCTGAGTTCGTGGAAAATATTTTATAACTAAAATTGTATAGGTAATTAAATGTGATATTAAAATGATGTTTGGGATCAGTGCTTGGATCCAGGACATCCACGGGGTGCGTTCCTCTATTTAGCCGTTTAGCCAGGATACCCGAGGGTATGCCTCCAAAGTAATTTTTTGTAGAATTTCCTTGAAATGAATTTCTTGTGAATGATTATTTACATGTTGGGTATTTCCCGGTTACATGGGCCTGAGGGTAGTGATTTAATCAGCCCAAGGGTGTTGTTTTACTTAGCCCTAGGGCAGTTATTATCTTAGCCTAAGAGAAAATTCTTCCGAGCCTGAGGGAAATCGACTCTATGCATGAGGGAGACACATCATACGCCTGAGGGAAATTTCTGTTACACCTGAGGGAAATTCCTGTGGGGTTGATTCTAATTACCTGAGGGTGGGAATTGGTATGTCTGAGGATGCTGTCTGTTTACATAGAAATTCACTGTGGTGTTTTCTTATATTAAATGGATTAAATTAATGATTAAATGGAAATATAACTGTTATGTTAGATAATTTTGAGTACTGCTTAGTTTATTGCATTTACTACTGCACACTGTTGTTGCATGTCTACACACAGTTGAGCACGAGCCTTTGGAGGGTGCCTACTGAGATATATTTCTCACACACTGTTTGGGCCATGCTTTTCGACCCAAACAGATTACGTTTCTACAGGTGTAGATAAGGGAAATGGTTCTTATACCAGTACTTGATTGCTGTTGAGGTGTAGAAGGGCATGGAACTGAACCCAGGCTCATGATGCCACTGGCCGTTATGTTTTTCATTCTTGTACTTGTACTCTGTATTGTATTGTATGACAGTGTAACATGTTCTAGATGTTTTCTTAGAATTGGAGACATGTTGCATCATATCTATATATCTGGGTAGTTATATCTACTAGATTTTTTTATTTCAGTTCAGTATGGTTTACTAAATCCGTTGTTGATGTATGTTTATATCATATTCTGATGTGCTACACTTTGACAAATGAGGGCACCGTTTCCCCACTATCAGACCTGGGCCCTCACTGCTAGTCAGCAGCCTCTAGAATTTGGGGAAACGTGCTTGGGGTCATGTGGTGAAATGGGTTCAGGGCACCCGTAGAGTGGTAGCCAGAACCGAGACATGACATTTTTATTTGCGTCTAAAGATAAAAATAACAAATTCACCTCAATTAAATAGATATTTTATTAAAGAAAACTATTCTTAAATTTAATTGATGAAAATTTAATTTAATTTGTTAAAATGAATTTAAACATATAGTAAATAAGGTTTGGACATTTAACCCATAATTGCACCCGCAGATTCCCTATGAGTGTGGTGTGTGATAGTGGTAGTTTCATGTGGAGCCTTATATAATATCAACTGATTGGTAATATCCACTAACATGATCTTATACCATATGTGATTTGGTTCATGCTTCACTTGTTGATGCTTAAAATGGGATTGGTCAAGAGAAATCTCCAGTGATGCTACCTCCCTCCCTAGTTTAGACAAATTTGTTTCAAATGAACAGAATCTACTAGTTGAGGAAAATGATTATCCTTTATGTATCAATTATATTTTCAATTTTTTACTTATAAAAAGTAATTATTCTAGTAAAATTATCAAAAAGATTATATATTCTAGTGTTCATATTGAAAAA
Source organism: Viscum album (assembly GCA_963277665.1). NCBI lineage: Eukaryota > Viridiplantae > Streptophyta > Magnoliopsida > Santalales > Viscaceae > Viscum > Viscum album. Next base: position 1,862,500,931 of record OY728142.1, on the reverse strand, counting down.
TAGTCACATTGACAAAGGGTGATATAACAATTCAATCTCAATTGTCACATTTCCCATTATACCCTATAAATAATACATCATTCTTTTGATCTATGATTTTTCTTATGGTTGTACTTTTTATTTCATAACATTTTGATTGGATTAATAAAATTTTATTTAATTTTATTAAAAATTTTAGTGGGGGGATGATTCTAGTAGATTAAGGCAATCCTTACAATTACATTTGGCAGGTTTTATTTTATATTTTTGACCAATCATAATGGATGGAATTTTAATTGGTTTCATAGATGAATAATGTAACGATAATTTCAAAAGAGATAATATTTTATTTATTTATTTTTTATTTTTTACGTGTTTGATATTATATAATATGTAACAAACAGTAATTCCCAAAAAAATATTCTCTAAAATTATGCTACTTCTCAAAAGAATATTTTAAAATTCATATTAATACAATAATTTATGTATAAATATTATAATTATGTTATGATTATTATATTGGTGATGACCAAACCATTATCAATTTCATTATTCCAAAAATAATAAATCCAAAAATACACGAAAAAAGAATTTATTACATAATAGGTGATTTCAACAAGATTTGTTAATAAACTAGTAATTAAAGGTCAAACGTAATGAATTTACGTTATTATTTATAAAATTATTTTTATTAAATATATTAATAATATTAATACATTATTATATTAGAGTTTGTAAAATTTTTTATGGATGTCACGATTAAAGGTAAGGGTTTTCTAATATGTATTTTAATTCCTAAAGACATATTAAAATTCACCACTCCTATCTTTTTGTGTATGGGTATACTCCCACTTGGAAATTTTATATCACTCATTTACATATTTTTATGATATTGAATGTATCATTTAATTTTATTACATTATTTGGGATTACTATTAAAATGATTTATGAAGTGGTAAGGGATTTATATATCACCTATATATCCCAGAGATTCATGCCATAATGACCACTTTTTTCTCATATTTGGTTTATAAAATACCCATTATTATCATAAAAATATATTCTAAAAAAATTATTTGGATATACATGTCCAATTTAGTATCATGTTTTCCCAAGGATTAGGGTTCAAAATATTCACAACCTGTTTGGGATTCATGTCTAAATGTCCTTTTTAGAGACATTCATCATATTATAAACCTATATTCTTCAATGATTTTTATATACTGACCCTATAAAATGTAATATCAAGAATATATTTATTATCATGATATTGTGCGTTTTATTTAATTTTATTTTTTCAAGTGTCTTGTAATTAAATGTTACCAATGTGGTGGGATTTGTTTCTTATAATATCATCTGTTATTAGTATTGTTTATCATTTTTCTTACAATGGTGAAATATTATGATATATATATCAAGAAAATAATGAATTCTATTCCACTATTTTTATTCATGATGAATATATGTATATCATTTTGTTTATGCACTTTATGTACTCAATTGTTCAAAATGATTTCACAATGGAAAATCATCTTTATTTGTATCTTTGGTCGAAAAACCCATTTTCATTGAAACCTATTTTTTCAAAAAATGATTGATTTTCTATAAATTATTATAAAGATTTATTAATGGAAATATTAACCACATTTTACCTGTTAATTTTCTTAATGGAGTCTTCAGGTATTTTTCTAAATATTTCTGTTTGTTTATTTCACTATAAATTTGAAAGGAATCAATGTTTTGATGTGTATGGCATAAATGTAATCTTCCACCTTCATGGACGTTATTTAATATTATTATTCATTTATAATATATCAATTAAATTTTAAATAAAATTATTTTTCCAATGATTTAAGTCTTAATGTTTTTTTCTTAAATTAGAAATGACACATTCTTCAAGAAAGGATTTAAATGATTTTTAATGCGTTATTTATATGTGTACAAAATTTATTTTCAAATAAAATTCTTTATAAAGTATTTCCGCAATTAATAATTTTATGAACTTATTTTCCAAGAAATGTTATTTTCTTTACGATATCTTCCTTGTGATATTTCGCAATAATTTTACATCACAGATGGTATCCTTGTATATTACTTATTATTTATAGGGGATATGATCCAATGATAACATAGTTATTATTTCTCTAAATAGTTTATGTTTGTTATTAAAATAATCTTATATACATAGGTGGTTACCTTATTTACATATATATAAATTTAATACCACCTTATTCATTTATGAAAAAAGAAAACAAAAATAGACTAATTTTTAGTAATATAAATGACAGGAAAAAACACCGAAGTAAAAAATTGTAAATATGAAACATGAATCCTCATACCAATGTTAGCTACCTAAACTCTAAAAATTGTTTGAGTGTTACCAAATAATCTAATAATGTGATAGTACATAGTACATAAAAGAAACTATCTCCATATACATGCCTATAACAGTAATCTCAAGTGTTTGAATGCATGTGTGACCAGTTACACAAACTAAGTGTGAGAAAAGAGACACATTAGTAAATACTATGATAAAATGTTATTAAATTTGATATAAATTTGATAGGAATTTTGGGGGAGTAATTCAATATTGAATAGAAAAAATGATGAGTACATACAAGGTACCAAATAAAGAATATAATATCAACATTCATAAAATCAATTTAATCTCTTAGAATAATAACATATATGTTTCCATCTAGATGGTCTTTATGGTTTGTAATAAAAAAATCTATTTTCCATAAAATTGAAGAAGGTTTCTGGGTCTGACATAGCATTTTTTAGAATATCTTTTTTGAGGATTATTATTGTTTATTTTAATTTAAATAAAATTTAAATATATAACAAATAATTTCTTAATTGATTTTATTTCTCTCACATGATAAGAGAAGCAATAAAGCTGATAAAATTATAAAATTATGATATTGGTTCAGTTACTTTTTTAAATTTCAATAATTTTTAAATCAAAGGAGTTATTACAGTTGACATTGATTCTCATATATTGAATACCAAATATATTATTTTTTTTTAATTAAACTTATTTTATTGATTATTTTCTAAATATGTGATAATGTTAAATAAATTATTTTCAGAAAATACACATACATTATAATGAATATAACATATTTTATATTAATTATGACATGAGAAATAATTAGTGATAATTTATTTATAAACAGTAATTATGACTATTCATTTCATTATAGGGAAAAAGTATATTATGTTTAAATCATTGAAGCCTATGAAATATTTCATAATTAAGTGTGAGAAATATTTCTAATGATAAATTGGTCAGATATCTGACTATATTTAAGTGATAATTTTTTTGAAAAGATGAAAAACTTGTCAACCCCATAGGTCGCTATGGTCAGTCTGTCACAAGATACAAAATAAAATCCAAATCATTGCATAATAGAAAAAAGTAATTGGGATTAGTCCTTAATAAACCTGGGAATGATTTATCATTATGGAATAGAAACTAAATGTAACTTCCACCAGAAAGTGTTCAATTTCAATTCCATAGTTTTAGATAACACATATAATACATAAATTGATTTAATATTTGAAACAAGTAAAATAGATTAATATTGTAAACCCCCAACCCGAGTTTCCTAAAGTCGGTGCATTATTACATAACATTTTCATTATCACAAAAGATCAAGTATCAAAAGTGTAACGCCCCGACCCCATTTACCCAGAGTCGGTGCATTATTTCGTAACATTGGCATGATCACAAAAGATCAAGTCTTGAAGGACCGATTAGTTTAGTAGCCTTGGAACCACTAGATACATTCATAAATGTTACATTACATCATAAAGTAAAAAACTACAATAATAATGTCTCCATAGACCACACTCATATCCTCTTCTGACAATCCCTGCAAGTCATTCATAAAATACTTCTTCACATCCTGGAAAATATTAAAACATTGAACTGGGTGAGCTCAGATGCTCAGTAAGGAAAAAAATATAGCAGAAGCTTTCAAAAATAAACATAAACATTTAAGGCAATGTATAACTAAAACAAAAGCCTTTTAAACATGATCTTAAACATAATATGGAAAATGTAAAATGAGATAATGTCATTTACTTATTCACATGGATATTCTACTGGTCGAATAATCGCATGCAATATCAATAACCACTTTCATAATGATGGAATGCATAATGCCAGACTATCATAACCACGTAGCCAAGGCCTCGTGCCAAGACCACAATTAAGATTTTGTCAAGGCCTCCTGCAAATACATTAGTTTTCCTCATGAGACCTACCGATTCATCGAGGAGCTGTAGCGGGCTCCACCCGTCACTTATTAAGTCCAATTCATTCCTCATATGAATAGGTTTAAACATATCATAAACCATAACATAATCGTATCACATAAAAAATTCATAAAGGAAACATGACATTTCCACATTTCAATCACATGATATAAATACAACACATTGATATAATAAAAACACTTTCAAAACCATTTTCAATACCAAAATAAAATAAAGTTAAAACTTTGTATTTATTTTTAATTATAAAAATGTTATGGCTTGTAGAGGAAGCAGAAACACAAATAATGGTCACGGTGGGGGAGAATTCATTGTCACCGCATACATAAGAAAAAAACATTCCATTTTTTGTTTAATAAAATTATTTGTAAAAAAGATTCCTTTTTGAATAAAAGTCAAAGTCAAAGTGGTTTATACACCGTATAAAAGAAATTTGTGTATAAAACAAAATATACCTCAATGAAAGGACATTGAGATAATGACCCTTACAAAGATCATTTTTTAAATAAAGTAGATCTATTATGTGTATTCACTATAAGTAAACAAAAATAAAGTACAAATACAAGATAGGACATAATAATATCATGACATAATTTGAAAGTAGGAGATTAACCCAATGAATAGAAATTGGGTTAACAAGTTCCCTTACCTCGTGTCCGAATTCACTTGACCATTCTTTGATCTCATGAATAATAAACTAGAGTTAATTTATAATTTCTTAAGAACCTGTTTAATGTTTATTATTCATTTTATATCACTTATTACCATGTTATGAACATTATGTAATTATTTATGTTAATAACGGTCGTTTTGTTGATCTTAGGTACTTGAGTCAAAAATAAACTTCTTATAATTACACATTGTTCATGTGGTAAAATATCCATTGTATCCATAATTATATTCATGATGTAGATATCTTATATATCATATATAACTATTATATACACTCATTTGTAAAATTACCTAACATTTAGAGGTAAGAAATGAAATGCACCGTTCATGGAGATGGTAAGCCGTACGTACGCATGAACGCTACTTTCATTTATATTTAATATTTTAATGGAATGAAAGATAATGATATAAAGGTATAATATAATTCCAGTATAATATAATGTATAATACCATTTACTCCATCCTTTATACATCCCACATATGGCATTAACGATTTAAATCACTTTGAGGGGGCGGTAGTCCGCACTTCCTAAAATGAAATTATCACGTTTACCCATAATGGAAATCATAAAGTATACCATAAATGAGAAATACAGAAGAATAAGGAAAACATAAAAATAATATATATATCATATATGAAAATAGTGTCATCAAAATGACCACCATTAGAGGTGTTAAAATAATATTGAACAATAATCATTTCGTGAGGTAGTATTTCACCACCAACAGAAACAGTATGTTCATTTACCATTAGATGAAGGTGTGTGTAATTTTAAACCAAATACATATCATAAAAACATCCTAGTATATTTTAGATACTGGCGTTGTTACAAAATAATGGAATAAAAAGAGTTTAAGGGGTTGGAGAAGCAAAATAATACAAAATAACATTAGAGAAGACATTACCTTAAAATCGGGTAACTCTTTTTGATTTGAGGCAAAGGCTTCCTTGGGAAGACTTCTGCCCAATGTGAGGCTTCTAAGAGTAAGGGAGGAATTTTTAGAGAGTATTTGGGCAGAGGTTGGATGAGCTAAAAGGCTTTTATGGTGTGAGTAAGGTGGTAGTGGTGGGGGCCTTTTATAAGAGGAGAGAAGGGGCACTCTTGGAAAGATTGAAATGTTACTTTATTATGAAATGATTTTTCGGATTCTAAAGGTCCCAAACTTATATATTTCGAGGGGAAGGTGATAAGGGTTCGAAACTACTCATACAATAGGTTTTTGACAAGTTTAAGTCTTAGATTTTAAATTATCTTTTCATTTTATTTAAATCATTAATTAATGAGGTAATCGCTGCATCATCATGGTGTCATAAATAATTTAATTTCTTTAATGTCTAAAAATTATAAACAAAATATCATGATGTAGTAAATATTTTTAGGTTTCTAATGAATATTTATAGTAAAAAATATGACTTGTATAACCCCATTTAATTTTTTTTAATAAAACAACTCTTGCTTGTGACATTTTTATTTTAACATTAAATAAAAAGTTATTTATTTCATTTTCCTACCAAAGTGGCTCCATGAGGTCCCCAAGTTGACCCATGGTTTTTTTGGGTCGGCCATGACACATCTAATAGGGGTAGGACAAGTGTAAAGGTTTTTTCATATTTTTATAATATCAGTTTTACCTTAAATATCAATAATTACCTTTAATAGCGATTAATTAAACTTAAAAGTTACTATTCACAAAAAAATTATTTTAATCCCATTGAACCACATTTTACTTCCTAATGACAACCATGTATGTTGGATTTTTGAAAATAAAATCACAGAAGTGGTAATGTTTCATTTAAACAAAAAATCAGTCTTTTAACTACCACTTAGTGGTTTCACTATTCATCAAAAATTGATGTTTTTCAGAACAATGCCAAAAATTCACCCTAAGCTATAATTGATATTCCGAATTAAAAAATTATGTATATTTTAAAAAATTCCAAACATATAAGTTTCATTAAATAATTTTATAATTAATTCCCACTGTCACAACAAATAGCGTGTTTTTAAGATACAATATATATCAAAAGAGTGACAATTGTTTATGTCCAATTTCAATGTGAAATTAATTATAATGACCACCATTGGATAAAATGGTAAAAATATATTCTAATTATATTTTAAAACCACTCAATAGTATAATTTATCACAATAAATTATTTTGATTAAGAAAGTTGTTTTTAAGTATTTTTCACTATTCAAAGCAAATTGAAAGTTCTCAAAAAAATACCAAAAATTCAACATAGGCTAATTTTGATATTACGAATCCAAAAAACGAAGTCCATTTGGGAAGATAAAATTTATAAAATTTCAAAAAGTCAGTATTACTATTCATAACGGCTACTTTGATTGGTCGCGGTGTGTTAGAATCTCGAACTTGCGTACAATGCATGTAACATCCCAAGGTTTTCTAAAAATAAATTGAAAGTGCTTGAAATTTTGTTTAAGGTATATATTTATAAGTATCCTTTAAACATAATTTTATTTCTTCTATGTTTTGAATTTCAAGAAACTGTCATCTACAATCGTGTTCAGTATGTTATTTCGAGTCTGATGGAACAAACTTGTTTTTTTGGTGAATAGTAACATGCCCTTATGAATAGTAATATGAATAGTAATATGAATAGTAATATGACCTCATGAATAGTAAATAATATTATTATTTTATTTTCCCATGGAAATAGGATAATGGGATCTTAATTAATTTTCCAATGTCACATAAAACTAATTGCACTTCAATTTTGTTATTTTTCGAATTAACTGTGACCTTATTTTAAAATTAAATTAATAATATTTAGAAAATTATTTTTGAAAAATGGAGTTCATTTTTGAATTCTACACGTCGAAAAATGGTTGGGGTAAATTTTTGGTATTTTTCTGAAACTCTTGAATTTTCGGTGAATAGTGAAATACGGTAAAATACCGTATAATCAATTTATCAGTAAAAATGCACTATTTATGACATCATAAGTGATGAAAGGCCACTTGCTTCGAAATCACATGATATTTTCACTAATTAAGGCCACTTGATTTGAGATTATTCATAGTCTTGATAAAAATATTATAATAATAATTAAAATAATCTAAAATACCTCCCCTCCTCCACTATAAATACCACCCTCACTCCCCTCTTCCTCCCACACCTCTCAAGCCTTGAGCATTGTCTAATTTCTGCCAAATTCCCTCCTCAATCTTCTTCCCCACGTCCTAGAGCTGCTGGTCTCACCAAAAGACCAAAATCAAAGCCCTTAAGAAGGATCTCAAGGAGAAGAGATCAAGAGGTAAACATCCTCTTTCTTTTTCATTCTTTCCATCCATTTTATGTTATTCTCTTCCTTTCCCTTTGTCTTTTGTTGGGATATTTCATTTAATATTTCCCTTACTGTCCAAATTTTGTATGATTGATGAGATATTCCATTCCTCTCATCAATCTTGTTTTTATGAAATTTTTAGAGGCGCCGTTAGGCTGCCGAATTTTTTGTAAGAAATTTCTCATGTTTTCTTTATTTCATGATTCCTTCCACTTCTTTATTCACCCCCTCTTATCCAAGAGGCATGAAATCTCCAGAATCATCTATATTCTGGATGTTTTCATGTTTATGGAAAATTAAAAATCATTATTCCTCTCCTCTTTCACTTATTTTAAAGAATCAAAAAACATTGTCCATTTGTGTCGAATTACCGATACCGTGGACGATGTATTTTCAATTTCCATTAATTATTTCAAGTCTGGTCAATGAAACCATTTATATGGTTGAACCAGGTTATAATATATGTTTTATGAATCATATAAGGTTCTGTAATTCTTTTGTACTCATGATTCAAACTTATAAGACTAAATGAAATTGTAATTATCAAAGAACCACTTAAATTATCTAAACGAACATAATTAATGTTTTAACTTATAAATCATCATCATATAAGGAACCAAAGTGATGAATGGTATAATTTATGGTACTGGAGTTATGTAACTAATACTCCATTCCAATTCTAGAGTTTCACTTCCAATCAACAAGAATGATTCATCATGAACCGATCGTGAAAATCACAAAAGACTTCACCCAAAATAATGCAAGGAACAAAATACTAACAAATAAAGGGTGAAATGAGGTTATGAAATGACCATATAAGATGTTATAAACATGAACACGTTTCTTTAAAATCCTATTAACACTCCTTTAACCATTATACAGGAGGTTCAAACAATTTTGAAGTAGGACAAGCCCAAGGTAAGGGAATTCTTAACCCGATTTCCATTCTTTGGGTTAACCTTCTACTTTATAATTTATGTGCTATTTAAATTGTTTGTGTGATGGGTTCTGTTTATATTATGTTTAATTATGTGTATTTACAGAGTATATACATATTCCATCCACTCAATTAAGTATCACTTCAAGTATATGATGTTTATAAGGGACTTTTCTTCTAAAATCCTCTTTTAAAAATTCTGTTTTATAAGATTCAAAGGAAATGTTTTTATGCTATTATTTATGTTGAATGATTATGTTTTGGCTATTGGGCATTGTTTATGATGAAGGGTGGGACCTATATTTCCCTCCAATTCATTGGGTATGAGTAAGTTGGAGGTCGGCCGTATGGTTACTCCAAGTGTAACTGTGATGGTTACACAAAGTAAGGTAGCCGTGAGGGTTACAAATTTTAAGGAAGCCAAGATGGTTACAAGATTATGTAAGTAATGCCCCAATATACCTCTATGATTATAATTATGTTTGTGTGGATCTTGTGTAAATCTCATGTTACACAAAGTAAGATTTTATGGGTGTAAATCATGTATTTTAAAAATGTTTTCATATGTCTTGTGTATTCATGGACTAATGAGATTTTTTCCTTCTTTTTCATACCTTACTGAGCTTTTGTGCTCATCCCAAGTTTTTAAATGATTTTTCACAGGTTAATGGATGAATAATACAAGGAAGGAAGACATGTTAAATGTTGAAGAATTGTCAAGGAGTCTTGTTTTATGTTTTAATGTTTTATATTCTGAGGAAAATGGAAACTGATTTTATGGTATCCACTATGTAACAATGTGTAATGTTATGAATATTTTGTCTTAATTCTCTAAAGATCTAAACTTGAAAAGATCCTCAATGTAAAATGAAGTGTTTTCTTGAATAAATTCAAGATTATGTATGAAATAAGTGCGGGTCCTTACAATATGGTATCAGAGGATGGTTTAGATAACTTTAGGGGTTAAGGTGATGCTAATAGAATACCATAACTAATTCTCACCCTATGTTTAATTTGTTATAGCATTTAAAGATTACCATGTTGCTTCATCTAAGAAATGTTTGTTTAGAATGGTTGTCCGCAGAAGGAACATGGATGCTGAAGAGGATAGGCACCGACAGAATGACATCCTTCCTGATCAACAGCCCGGAATGGTAGGGATTGGAACCGAGCAGTTTGTGACAGTAATGGCTCAGCTAACACAGGCAATAAATGGTGGTGGCATCCATGCAAGAGGACAAATAGATGTACCCCAACGGAACATGACAGTGGTGGAACATTTTATGAGACAACATCCTCCTGCATTCAGTGGATCTTCTGACCCAGTGGCAGCAGAAGGATGGATTAAGGCCCTTGAAAAGATATTTGATGTTATGGGATGTTCAGACAATCAAAAGGTAAGTCTTGCCATTTATCGTTTTGAAGGGGAAGCTGATCAGTGGTGGTCAATGGTAAGGAATATCAGGGGTAGAGAGGATTTTGATGCCTTAGTATGGGATGAATTTAAAAGTCTTTTTCTTGAAAAATATTTTCCTAAGGTGGTGCGACTTAGAATGGAGAAACAATTCCTTGAACTGAAACAAAAGGAGGAAGATTCAGTGGCTATGTATGAGGCGAACTTCACCCGACTGGCGAGGTATGCTCCAAATCTTATTCTGGATCTCGATAGCAAAATCAACCGCTTTTACTCAGGATTGAAGCCAAGGTATCGAAGGGCGTTGGCCTCCCGTGAATTCAAAAGTTACGAGAAACTTGTCCGATGTGCTGAGAGGGTAGAGATGGAGTTTGCTGACGATCACATGCATTTTGGAAACAAAGAGAAGAAGATGTCAAATTGGAAAGCAATGGGTAAGAATCAACCAATGAAATCTGATGGTAAGAAAATACAGTTTCCAGTATGTGAAAAGTGTGGCAAGAAGCACCCTGGGGAATGTCTTATCAAAACTGGGAAGTGTTTTAAATGTGGTAAGTTCGGACATATGGCCCGAGATTGCAATGAAAATGATCCAAAGACTAATCCTGATAAGCAAACTGTAAAGTGTTTTAAATGTGGTGAGATGGGTCACTATGCAAATGTCTGTCCAAAGAGGGATCCAAATGATGCAAAGAAGCCAGACTACAAGCAGAAAGGTGTAGTGAGATCCTTTGCGACTACGTCAGCAGATGTTGGGCCATCCAATGAAGTTGTATCAGGTACTTTGTTTGTTCACTCAGATTTTGCTAAAGTTTTGTTTGATACGGGGTCTACACATTCCTTCATCTCTGAGAAATTTTCTAGTAAATTGGAAATATCACCTCAACAAATGATACCCGAAGTTGTTGTTAAAACACCAGGGGGAAATGTTATAGCAAAGAGGAATTATAAGAATATTTCTATTGTGGTATGTGGAAAGACTTTACCTGCAAACCTTGTTGTTTTACCCTTAGTCGAGTTTGAAGTTATTCTGGGGATGGACTGGCTTTCTGGTTATCATGCTAAGATTGACTGTAGAGCTAAAGAAGTTGTTTTTCAGAAAGAGTTTCAGTTTGTATACAAGAATGAACCCATACAATTGATAACATATCAAGAAGCTGAGAAACTACTGAAAGATGGAAATGAAAGTTATCTGGCTCATATTGTTGAAAACAAGGGAACTATTCAAATCAATGATGTGCCAGTGGTAAATGAATACCTTGATGTTTTTCCTGAGGAGTTACCTAGTGTCATACCTAAACGAGAAGTTGAATTCACAATTGACTTAGTTCCTGATGCTAAGCCAATTTCAAAACCCCCATATCGTATGGCTCCAATAGAACTTCTTGAATTGAAAAATCAGTTACAGGATTTGCTTGTCAAAGGTTTCATTCGTCCCAGTACTTCACCATGGGGAGCCCCTGTTTTGTTTGTTAAAAAGAAAGATGGTTCCATGAGACTTTGCATTGATTATAGAGCTTTGAATAACATCACTGTTAAAAACAAGTATCCTTTGCCTCATATTGATGACTTGTTTGATCAGCTCCAGGGAGCTCAGTACTTTTCCAAGATTGACTTGAGATCCGGATACCATCAGCTGAAGGTGAAGGAGGATGACATCCCGAAAACAGCCTTTCGTACTAGATATGGGCATTATGAATTTGTTGTTATGCCATTTGGGTTAACTAATGCACCTGCTGTATTCATGAATCTTATGAATAGAGTATTTCATGAGTTCTTGGATAAGTTTGTGGTGGTATTTATTGATGACATTCTGGTTTTTTCTAAAAATAAAGAGGAGCATGAAAAACATCTAAGGGTTGTTTTACAAACTTTAAAAGAAAAGAAACTATATGGAAAATTCAGCAAGTGTGATTTTTGGTTGCAACAGATTTCTTTTCTTGGGAACATTGTAAATAAGGATGGAATAACAGTTGATCCTGCCAAAACAAAAGTAGTTGATGAATGGCCAAGACCCACAAATGTTACAGAGATTCGTAGTTTTCTGGGCTTAGCAAGTTATTACCGACGCTTTGTTAAGAACTTTGCACGGTTATCTAGCCCAATAACTAAGTTAACACGGAAAGGGGTTAAATTTGTTTGGACAGAGGAATGTGATGTTTGTTTTCAGGAACTAAAGAAGAGATTGGTGAATGCTCCAGTTTTGGCCTTACCTTCCCGGAATGGTGAGTTTGTCATCTATAGTGATGCTTCTTTGAAGGGACTTGGTTGTGTTTTGATGCAGAATGATCAGGTAATTGCCTATGCCTCGAGACAACTTAAACCTCATGAGCTGAATTATCCCACACATGATTTGGAATTGGCAGCTGTGGTTTTTGCTTTGAAAATATGGAGGCATCATCTATACGGAACCAAATGCCAAATATATACTGACCATAAAAGTCTTAAGTATATATTCACTCAGAAGGAATTAAACATGAGGCAGAGAAGATGGCTAGAACTGATAAAGGATTATGACTGCACGATTAATTACCATCCTGGAAAAGCAAACAAAGTAGCGGATGCCTTAAGTCGGAAAAATCATGCATCATTAACCATGCTACGTTTGGAACGTGATCCCTTGATTAATGATTTGATAAATTTTGGCTTGGAAGTTGTTGGTGCGGGGAATATATCTGTTTTGTTTCAGGTTTCAGTGCAGTCTTCGTTGTCAGACAGAATTATGAAAGCGCAGAGGGAAGACTGTGAGCTACAGAAAAAGGTAGAATTGGTTAAAATGGGTAAGTTTCCAGAATTTAATCTTGATAAAGATTGTGTTTTAAGGTTTGGAAAAAGGTTGTGTGTGCCTTGTGATTCCCAGCTGAAGAAAGAATTGTTGTGTGAAGCTCATAGTTCTCCATTTTCTGTTCATCCTGGAAGTACTAAGATGTACAGAGACCTTCGAGAGTATTACTGGTGGAATGGGATGAAAAGAGATATTGCTGATTTTACAATGAAATGTTTGACATGTCAGCAGGTTAAAGCAGAGCGACAGTTACCGAAGGGGATGCTACAGCCTTTGCCGGTGCCAGAATGGAAATGGGAGAATATATCCATGGATTTTGTGGTGGGACTACCAAAGACTTCTCGAGGTAACAATGCAATATGGGTTATTGTTGATCGGCTAACAAAGTCTGCTCATTTTCTTTCTATTCGAGATACAATGACATTAGATCAGCTTTATCGATTGTACCTCAAAGAGATTGTCAGGTTACATGGAGTTCCTCTTTCCATTGTGTCTGACCGAGATCCCAGGTTCACTTCTAAATTTTGGAAGGGACTTCAGAAGTCTTTGGGCACAGAGTTGAATTTCAGTACAGCTTTTCATCCTCAATCAGATGGGCAGTCAGAGCGAACGATTCAAACTTTGGAGGATATGCTTCGAGCTTGTTCAATGGACTATCAGGGAAGTTGGGATCAGCATCTTTCATTAGTTGAGTTTTCTTATAATAACAGTTTCCATTCCAGTATTCAGATGGCACCTTTTGAGGCCTTGTATGGAAAGCGGTGCCGGACTCCTGCGTTTTGGGATGAAGTCGGTGAAAGAAAGTTGATGGGGCCAGAATTAGTAGAGGAAGTGGCTGAGAAAGTGAGGATGATCCAGCAACACATGAGGATAGCTCAAAGCAGGCAGAAAAGTTATGCAGATAATAGAAGGAAAGACTTCTCTTTCAAGGTAGGTGACCATGTTTTCCTTAAAATATCTCCTTGGAAAAGTGTGATGCGTTTCGGTAAGAAAGGGAAACTAAGTCCACGGTTCATCGGTCCTTTTGAAATCTTGGATAAAGTTGGAACAGTTGCGTACCGCGTAGCTTTGCCTCCGAGCTTGTTTCAGGTACACAATGTTTTTCATGTTTCGATGTTGAGAAAGTATGTTCCAGATTCATCACATGTCTTGAGGTCGGAAGAAGTTCAGCTAGCAGAGAACCTTTCTTATGAAGAAAAACCGATTCAGATTCTTGATCGAAGAGAACAGGTATTGCGGAATAAGGTAATCCACCAGGTAAAGGTTTTGTGGAGAAACCACATGGTTGAAGAAGCAACATGGGAGTCTGAAAATGCTATGAGGGAAAAATACCCTCAGTTGTTTAATAAGTAAATAAAATTGCGAGGACGCAATTTCAAGAAGGTGGGGATAATGTAACATCCCAAGGTTTTCTAAAAATAAATTGAAAGTGCTTGAAATTTTGTTTAAGGTATATATTTATAAGTATCCTTTAAACATAATTTTATTTCTTCTATGTTTTGAATTTCAAGAAACTGTCATCTACAATCGTGTTCAGTATGTTATTTCGAGTCTGATGGAACAAACTTGTTTTTTTGGTGAATAGTAACATGCCCTTATGAATAGTAATATGAATAGTAATATGAATAGTAATATGACCTCATGAATAGTAAATAATATTATTATTTTATTTTCCCATGGAAATAGGATAATGGGATCTTAATTAATTTTCCAATGTCACATAAAACTAATTGCACTTCAATTTTGTTATTTTTCGAATTAACTGTGACCTTATTTTAAAATTAAATTAATAATATTTAGAAAATTATTTTTGAAAAATGGAGTTCATTTTTGAATTCTACACGTCGAAAAATGGTTGGGGTAAATTTTTGGTATTTTTCTGAAACTCTTGAATTTTCGGTGAATAGTGAAATACGGTAAAATACCGTATAATCAATTTATCAGTAAAAATGCACTATTTATGACATCATAAGTGATGCAAGGCCACTTGCTTCGAAATCACATGATATTTTCACTAATTAAGGCCACTTGATTTGAGATTATTCATAGTCTTGATAAAAATATTATAATAATAATTAAAATAATCTAAAATACCTCCCCTCCTCCACTATAAATACCACCCTCACTCCCCTCTTCCTCCCACACCTCTCAAGCCTTTAGCATTGTCTAATTTCTTCCAAATTCCCTCCTCAATCTTCTTCCCCACGTCCTAGAGCTGCTGGTCACACCAAAAGACCAAAATCAAAGCCCTTAAGAAGGATCTCAAGGAGAAGAGATCAAGAGGTAAACATCCTCTTTCTTTTTCATTCTTTCCATCCATTTTATGTTATTCTCTTCCTTTCCCTTTGTCTTTTGTTGGGATATTTCATTTAATATTTCCCTTACTGTCCAAATTTTGTATGATTGATGAGATATTCCATTCCTCTCATCAATCTTGTTTTTATGAAATTTTTAGAGGCGCCGTTAGGCTGCCGAATTTTTTGTAAGAAATTTCTCATGTTTTCTTTATTTCATGATTCCTTCCACTTCTTTCTTCACCCCCTCTTATCCAAGAGGCATGAAATCTCCAGAATCATGTATATTCTGGATGTTTTCATGTTTATGGAAAATTACAAATCATTATTCCTCTCCTCTTTCACTTATTTTAAAGAATCAAAAAACATTGTCCATTTGTGTCGAATTACCGATACCGTGGACGATGTATTTTCAATTTCCATTAATTATTTCAAGTCTGGTCAATGAAACCATTTATATGGTTGAACCAGGTTATAATATATGTTTTATGAATCATATAAGGTTCTGTAATTCTTTTGTACTCATGATTCAAACTTATAAGACTAAATGAAATTGTAATTATCAAAGAACCACTTAAATTATCTAAACGAACATAATTAATGTTTTAACTTATAAATCATCATCATATAAGGAACCAAAGTGATGAATGGTATAATTTATGGTACTGGAGTTATGTAACTAATACTCCATTCCAATTCTAGAGTTTCACTTCCAATCAACAAGAATGATTCATCATGAACCGATCGTGAAAATCACAAAAGACTTCACCCAAAATAATGCAAGGAACAAAATACTAACAAATAAAGGGTGAAATGAGGTTATGAAATGACCATATAAGAAGTTATAAACATGAACACGTTTCTTTAAAATCCTATTAACACTCCTTTAACCATTATACAGGAGGTTCAAACAATTTTGAAGTAGGACAAGCCCAAGGTAAGGGAATTCTTAACCCGATTTCCATTCTTTGGGTTAACCTTCTACTTTATAATTTATGTGCTATTTAAATTGTTTGTGTGATGGGTTCTGTTTATATTATGTTTAATTATGTGTATTTACAGAGTATATACATATTCCATCCACTCAATTAAGTATCACTTCAAGTATATGATGTTTATAAGGGACTTTTCTTCTAAAATCCTCTTTTAAAAATTCTGTTTTATAAGATTCAAAGGAAATGTTTTTATGCTATTATTTATGTTGAATGATTATGTTTTGGCTATTGGGCATTGTTTATGATGAAGGGTGGGACCTATATTTCCCTCCAATTCATTGGGTATGAGTAAGTTGGAGGTCGGCCGTATGGTTACTCCAAGTGTAACTGTGATGGTTACACAAAGTAAGGTAGCCGTGAGGGTTACAAATTTTAAGGTAGCCAAGATGGTTACAAGATTATGTAAGTAATGCCCCAATATACCTCTATGATTATAATTATGTTTGTGTGGATCTTGTGTAAATCTCATGTTACACAAAGTAAGATTTTATGGGTGTAAATCATGTATTTTAAAAATGTTTTCATATGTCTTGTGTATTCATGGACTAATGAGATTTTTTCCTTCTTTTTCATACCTTACTGAGCTTTTGTGCTCATCCCAAGTTTTTAAATGATTTTTCACAGGTTAATGGATGAATAATACAAGGAAGGAAGACATGTTAAATGTTGAAGAATTGTCAAGGAGTCTTGTTTTATGTTTTAATGTTTTATATTCTGAGGAAAATGGAAACTGATTTTATGGTATCCACTATGTAACAATGTGTAATGTTATGAATATTTTGTCTTAATTCTCTAAAGATCTAAACTTGAAAAGATCCTCAATGTAAAATGAAGTGTTTTCTTGAATAAATTCAAGATTATGTATGAAATAAGTGCGGGTCCTTACAATGCAAGCTATTGAATTATTGAAAGAGAAGTGTATCGTGAAAGCATGGGGTGTCACACTCTCACCTCCTTCAATAAATTGCGTCCTCGCAATTTGAAAATGATCTTTGAAAATAATAGGTTGAAAATAGGAAATACCTTTGTGGAAACCCCACATTGGAAATAGGGTTAATAAGAATATAACATTAAAAGAAAGAGAGAGAAGTACAGAGGTCACCCGAGATAGCCCATACTAATATTCTATGAAAATATGGATATGGAAGAAAAACAAACCAGCAAGGTCTGATAGAGAGTTGTAGAAAACAGGATGAGGAGAAAGTTAACAATAAGAAAATCACAAACTTGTGATTGGTTAAACAGTCATTGAATCCCAAGTTGGAAAAGTTAATCGGCAACATTTTTGTTTTAAGTTACCTTTTATAAAGTTGAGGAATTTATTTAGGAGATTTACAAAGAACGCAGGGGAATATACATACTTGTTATGTAGAATTTCATTCTTTAATAAATTTTTACCACAAACCAATCTTCCACTCTAAAATGTAATAGAACTCAAAAATATTCTATTTATCCTAATTTTATAAGGTTCCAAAAATTAACACATACCATTTAGATTAGTAAAACTATTTTTTAATAACCAGGGACTTCCTATAGGCTAGTGGTAGGTAATAAAGGCCTGTTTCACTATGTTTGTGGGTTCAATTCCTGCATCATTGTCCGACGCGACCGGTTATGCCCCACCCTGCAGGTTGTACTTTTCCTAAAACTATAGTATTATAATATTCCAAAAATAATCTTCAGAAATGTTTTAACCTTAAACAATACTATTGAAAGTTCAACTTAATCCATCCAAACCTTTATAGTTATCCAAAATACCTCTGTCCAGAATTTCCTTAAAAGGTCTCTTAATTCCAAAATCAATTTATCAGATTCACTAAACAATGTAATGCTTCTCTTATTGTAACATACTAAAAATATTATTACCTTCATCATATTAAAACATTAATGAAAAAAACAAGTACTGCATTACAATCCTTATATATATCACATTATCCTTATAACAAGAATATAATCTTTGAGTCCAAAAGCACCAATATATTAATTATTCCACTTCTACTGTAGTAATAGCATAAGATTATCCTTGATCCCTTGGCCTTTTCTGAGGTATTTTTCCCTGACGCTTAGGACATTCATTTGCATAATGCCCCATTTCCCTACAATTGTAGCATTCAACATTGATAGCCTCTTTCTTTCCCTTACAATCACGATCCTGGTGAACTTTTTCTCCACATTTGTAACAAACCCTCATTCCCTTTAGGCAAGTACCAGGGTGATTCTTCCCACAATTATCACATAATGGAAAATCCTTCTTTCCCTTTTTCCCTTTATCTGTCTCTTCTTCAACCATTCTCTCCTTCTCTTGCTTTACTTTGTTGTCATAAGACTTAGATAATTCCTTTTCTGTTTTGATTGAATACGAGACTATATCTTCATACGTTGAGAAATATTGTGATACTGATGCTCGATGGAGAAATGGTTTTAACCCATCAAACAAACGTTCGATCATACTTCTTGGGTTACGTATATAATCTACAATATGCCTCACTAACCTTGTAATGTTTGCCTCATACATTGAGACATTCTCATCCTTCTTTTTTCTCAGACTCAACAATTGTCTTTCCATATCTGCTCAATGGTCACGAGGATAGTATTTTTCTAGGAAAAGATATTTGAACTCCCTCCATTCCATATTTAATACTTTATCATCTTCCTTTGTGTTTTGAATCAACGACCACCATTGATCGACATCTCTAGTGAGGCGGTAGACTCCCATGACAACCTTCTCCCTTTCTGTACTCCCCAAGGTGTGGAATATTTTTTGTAAGGAGTTTATCCATTGGTCAGATACTAATTGATTTGTACCCCCATTAAATGATGGTGGTTGTTGCCTCATGAACCAGTCTAACATTGATCCTCCACGTTGCGGATCAGGGTGCTCTATACGAGTAAGGTTATTATTAATAACCTGAGTGAGTTGTCCCAGTATGGTAATAAGTTGATTAGCACCAGTTGTATCTCCAGATCCACAATAATTATCTTGAGCAGGAGGGAAATCCCTACACGGAGTGCATTCATTGATACAGTTCCATTCCTTCCACTAGGCACCATTTCTAAACAATGGAATAAACTAGATTAGTTTATAAATCAAAATAAATAATTCCATACTTGTAAAATACTTAACATAAATTGAACTATTTATGGATATAATCCATTAAAATGTTTTCTATGAGGAAGTATATACTCATAACCCTTCATAGTGGTTTGAAATGAAAATGAGAATTATCCAAAGCATATCCCTCAGGAGTGTCGTAACCAAGAGTGCATCAAAGCCCGTTGTCATGCACCAGTTCCTATTCGAGTCTATCTCAAAGCGGTGTTTTTAGGTTTTACCCCTAGGTACATTTATGCCAGAGCCACCTCTACCTGCTCGTATCCAGACATGGATGTATTTCTCAGAAAAGTCACAAAATCTATACAACAACAAAATTCTAGGAAGTTATTCTATACTAATCCTCAAATTCTATCTTTGGGATATGTGCTCTAATCAGAGTTTTTCTAAATCTAGCTTCCAAGGTTAGTAATAAAATTCCTCTTATACCAACTATAACGCCCTGACCCCAGTTGCCCAGAGTCGGTGCATTATTGAGTTACATTGGCATGATCACAAAAGATCAAGTCTCTAAAGACCGATTAGTTTTGTAGCCTTGGAAACACTAGATACATTAATAAATGTTACAATACATCATAAAGTGAAAAAATACAATAACAAAGTCTCCATAGACCAAACTCATATACTCTTCTAAAAATCCCTCTAGGTCATTCATAAAATACTTCTTCACATCCTGGAAAATATTAAAACATCGAAAGGGGTGAGCTGAGATGCTCAGTAAGGATAACAATATAGCAGAAGCTTTCAAAAATAAACCTAAACATTTAAGGCAATGTATAACTAAAACAAAAGCCTTTTAAACATGATCTTCAACATAATATGGCAAAAGTAAAATGTGATAATACCATTTACTTATTCACATGGATATTCTACTGGTCGAATAATCACATGCAATATCAATAACCACTTTCATAATGATGGAATGCATAATGCCAGACTATCATAACCATATAGCCAAGGCCTCGTGCCAAGACCACAAATAAGATTTTGTCAAGGCCTCGTGCCAAGACACTAGTTTGTCTCATGAGACCTATTGATGCATCAAGGATCTTTAGCTGGCTCCACCCGTCACTTATTAAGTCCAATGCATTCCTCATACGAATAGGTTTAAACATATCATAAACCATAACATACTCGTATCACATATAACATGCATAGAGGAAACATAACATTTCCACATTTCAATCCCAAGATATAAATACAAAACATTGATATAATAAAAACACTTTCAAAACAATTTTCAATACCAAAATAAAATAATGTTAAATCTTTGTATTTATTTTTCATTAAAAAAAGTTATGGCTTGTAGAGGAAGCCGAAACACAAATAATGGTCACAGCGGTGGAGATGTCGTTGTCACATCATACGTAAGACAAAAACATTCCATTTTTTGTTTAGTAAAACACTTTGTAAGAAATATTCCTTTTTGAATAAAAGTCAATGTCAATGTGGTTTATACACGGTATAAATGAAATTTGTGTATAAAAAAAATATGCCTCAATGAAAGGAGATTGAGATGAAGAACCTTACAAAGATCATTTTTTAAATAAAGTAGATCTATTATGTGTATTAACTATAAGTAAACAAAAATAAAGTACAAATACAATATAGGACATAATAATATCATAAAATAATTTGAAAGTAGGAGATTAACCCAAAGAATAGAAATTGGGTTAAGAAGATCCCTTACATCATGTCCGAATTCACTCGACCGTTCTTTGATCTCCTGAATAATAAAATAGAGTTAATTTATAATTTCTTAAGAACCTTCTTAAAGTTTATTATTCATTTTATATCACTTATTACCATGTTATGAACATTATGTAATTATTTATGTTAAAAACGGTCGTTTTGTCGATCTTAGGTACTTGAGTCAAAAATAAACTTCTTATAATTACACTTTGTTCATGTGGTAAAATATCCATTATATCCATAATTATATTCATGATGTAGATATCATATATATCATATATATCTAGTATGTACATTCATTTATAATATTACATAACATTTATAGGTAAGAAATGAAATGCACCGTTCATTGAGACGGTAAGCCGTACGTACGCATGAACGCTACTTTCATTTCTATTTAATATTTTAATGGAATGAAAGATAATGATATAAAGGTATAATATAATTTATGTATAATATAATTCATAATACCATTTACTCCTTCCTATATACATCCCACATATGGAATTAACGATTCAAATCACTTTGAGGGGGCGGTAGTCCGCACTTCCTAAAATGAAATTATCGCGTTTACCCATAATGGAAATCATAATGTATGCCATAAATGAGAAATAAAGAAGCATAAGGAAAACATAAACATAATATATATATCATATATGAAAATAGTTTCATCAAAATGGCCACCATTAGAAGTGTTAAAAGAATATTTAACAATCATCGTCTCGTGAGGCATTATTTCTCCACCCACAGAAATAGTATGTTCATTAACCATTAGACGAAGGTGTGTGTAAGTTTAAACCAAATACTTATCATAAAAACATCCTAGTATATTTTAGATACTGGTTTTGTAACAAAATAATGGAATAGAAAGAGTTTAAAGGGTTGGAGAAGAAAAATAATACAAAATAACATTAGAGAAGACATTACCTTAAAATCGGGTAACACTTTTTGATTTGAGCCAAAGGCTTCCTTGGGAAGACTTATGCCCAATGTGAGGCTTCTAAGAGTAAGGGAGGAAAGTTGAGAGAGTATTGGTGCAGAGTTTGGCCGAGCTAAAAGGCTTTTAAGGTGTGAGTAAGGTGGTAGTGGTTGGGGCCTTTTATAAGAGGAGAGAAGGGGCACTCTTGGAAAGATTGTAATGTTACTTTATTATGAAATACTTTTTCGGATTCTAAAGGTCCCCCACTTATATATTTCAAGGAAAAGGTGATAAGAGTTCGATATCTACTCATACAATAGGTTTTTGACAAGTGTATGTCTTAGATTTTACATTATCTTTTCATTTTATTTAAATCGTTAATTAATGAGGTAATCACTGCATCATCATGGTGTCAAAAATAATTTAATTTATTTAATGTCTAAAAATTATAAACAAAATATCATGATTTAAGAAATATTTTTAGATTTCTAATGAATATTTATAGTCAAATATATGACTTGTATAACCCCATTTAATTTATTTAATAAAACAACTCTTGTTTGTGACATTTTTATTTTAACATTAAATAAAAAGTTATTTATGTCATTTTCCTACCAAAGGGGCTCCATGGGGTCCCCAAGTTGACCCATGGATTTTATTGGTCGGCCATGACACATCCAATAGGGGTAGGACAAGTGTAAAGGTATTTTAATATTTTTATAATATAATTTTTACCTTAAATTTCAATAATTACCTTTAATCACGATTAATTAAACTTAAAAGTTACTATTTACCAAAAAATTATTTTAATCCCATTGAACCACCTTTTACTTCCTAATTACAACCATGTATGTCAGATTTTTAAAAATCAAATCATAGAAGTGGTAATGTTTCATTTAAACGAAAAATCAGTTTTTTTAACTACCACTTAGTGGTTTCACTATTCATCAAAAATTGAAGTTCTTCAGAACAATGCCAAAATTTCACCCTAAGCTATAATTGATATTCCGAATTCAAAAATGATGTATATTTTACAAAATTACAAACATATAAGTTGAATTAATTAATTTGATGATTAATTCCTGATGTCACCACAAATAGCGTGTTTTTATGAAACAATATATATCAAAAGATTGGCAATTGTTTATGTCCAATTTCAAAGTGAAATTAATTATAATGACCACCATTGGATAAAATGGTAAAAATATATTATATTTATATTTTAAAACCAATGAATAGTATAATTTATCACTATAAATTATTTTGATTAAAAAATTTGTTTTTAAGTATTTTTCACTATTCAAAACAAATTGGAAGTTCTCAAAAAAATACCAAAAATTCAACATAGGCAAATTTCAATATTTCGAATCCAAAAACGAAGTTCATTTGGAATGATAAAATTTATAAAATTTCAAAAATTCATTATTACTATTCATAACAGCTACTTTGATTGGTCGTGGCATGTTAGAATCTCGAACTTGCGTACAATGCAAGCTATTGCATTATTGAAAGAAAAGTGTATCGTGAATGATTGGGGTGTTACACCCTCACCTCCTTCAATAAATTGCGTCCTCGTAATTTGAAAATGTTCTTCAAAAATAAAAAGTTGAAAATAGGAAATACCTTTGTGGAAAACCCACATCAGAAATAGGGTTTATAAGAATATAACATTAAAAGAAAGAAAGAGAAGTACAAAGGTCACCTAAGATAACCCATACTAGGATTCTATCAAAATATGGATATGGAAGAAAAAAAACCAGCAAGGTCTGATGGAGAGTTGTAGAAAATGGGATTAGGAGAAAGTTAACAATAAGAAAATCACAAACTTATGATTAGTTAAACAATCATTGAATCCCTAGATGGAAAAGTTAACCGGCAACATTTTTTTTATGTTACCTTTTATAAAGATGAGGAATTTATTTAGGAGATATACTTAGAACGCAAGGGAATATACATACTTGTTATGTAGAATTTCATCCTTTAATAAATTTTTATCACAAACCCATCTTTCACTCTAAAAGGTAATAGAACTCAAAAATATTCTATTTATCCTAATTGTATAAGGTTCCAAAAATTAACACATACCATTTAGATTAGTAAAAATATTTTTTAATAACCAGGGACTTCTAGTAGGCTAGTGGTAGATAATAAAAGCATGTTGCACTATGGTTGTGGGTTCGATTCCTGCAGCATTGTCCGATGCGACGGGTTATGCCCCACCCTGCAGGTAGTCCTTTTCCTAAAACAATTGTACTATAATATAATCCAAAAATAATCTTCAGAAATGTTTTAACCTTAAACAATAATATTGAAAGTTCAACATAATCCATCCCAACCTTTATAGTTATCCAAAATACCTCTGTCCAGACTTTCTCTAAAAGGTCTCTTAATTCCAAAATCAATTTATCAGATTCCCCAAACAAAGTAATTTTTCTCTTATTGTCACATACTAAAAATATGATTACCTTCATCATATTAAAACCTTAATGAAAAAAACTAGTACTGCAGTACAATCCTTATATATATATATCACATTATCCTTATAACCAGAATATAAACCTTGAGTCCAAAAGCCCCAATAAATTAATTATTCCACTTCTACTGTAGTAATAGGATAAGATTTCCTTGATCCCTTGGACTTTTATGATGTATGTTTCCCTGACGCTAAGGACATTCATTTGCATAATGCCCCATTTCCCTACAATTGTAGCATTCAACATTGATAGCCTCTTTCTTTCCCTTACAATCACGATCCTGGTGACCTATTTCTCCACATTTGTAACAAACTCCCATTCCCTTTAGGCAAGTACCAGGGTGATTCTTCCCTCAATTATCGCATAATGGAAAATCCTTTTTCCCTTTTTTTCTTTATCTGTCTTTTGTTCCACCGTTATCTTATTCTCTTGCTTTACTTTGTTGTCATAAGACTTAGAGAATTACTTTTCTGTCTTGATAGAACACGAGACTATATCTTCGTACGTTGAGAAATATTGTGATACTGATGCTCGACGGAGAAACGTTTTTAACCCATAAATGAAATGTTCGATCTTACTTCTTGGGTTACGTATATAATCTTCCGCATGACTCGCTAACATTGTAATGTTGGCCTCATACTTTGCGACATTATCATCCTACTTTTGTCTCAGACTCAAAAATTGTCTTTCCATATCTGCTCGATGGTCGTGAGGATAGTATTTTTCTAGGAAAAGATATTTGAACTCCCTACATTCCATATTTGATACTTCATCATCTTCCTTTGTGTTTTGAATCAACGAACACCATTGATCGGAATCTCTAGTGAGGAGGTAGACTGCCATGACAACCTTCTCCCTTTCTCTACTCCCCAAGGCATGGATTATTTTCTTTAAGGAGTTTATCCATTGCTCAGATGCTAATGGATTTGTACCCCCATTAAATGTTGGCAGTTGTTGCCTCATGAAGCGGTCTAACAGTGATCCCCCACGTTGCAGATCAGGGTGCTCCATACGAGTAAGGTTATTATTCATAACCTGAGTGAGTTGTCCCAGTATGGTAATAAGTTGATCATCACTAGTTGTATCTCCAGATCCACAATAATTATCTTGAGCAGGAGGTCAATCCCTACACGGAGTGCGTGCATTGATACAGTTTCCATTCTTTCCACAAGGCGCCATTTCTAAACAATGGCATAAACTAGATTAGTTTATGAATCAAAATACATAATTCAATACTTGTAAAATACTTAACATAAATTGGACTATTTATGGATATAATCCATTAAAATGTATTCTTTGAGGAAGTATATACTCATAACCCTTCATAGTGGTTTGAAATGAAAATGAGAATTATCCAAAGCATATCCCCCGGGAGTGTCGTAACCAAGAGTGCTGCAAGGCCCGTTGTCGTGCACCAGTTCCCATTCGATTCTATCTCAAAGTGATGTTTTCAGGTTTTACCACTATGTACATCTGTGCCAGCGCCGCCTCTACCTGCTCGTATCCAGACATGGATGTATTGCTCTGAAAACTCACAAAATCTCTACAACAACAAAATTCTAGGAAGTTCTTCTAAACTAATCCTCAAAGTATATCTTTAGGCTATGTGCTCTAATCGGAGTTTATCTAAATCTAGCTTCCAATGTTAGTACTAAACTACCTCTGATACCAACTATAACGCCCTAACCCCAGTTGCCCAGAGTCGGTGCATTATTGCATTAAATTGGCATAATCACAAAAGATAATGTTTCGAAATACCGATTAGTTTAGTAGACTTGGAAACACTAGATACATTCATAAATGTTACATTACATCATAAAGTGAAAAACTACAATAACAAAGTCTCAATAGACCACAATCATATCATCTTCTGACAATCTCTGCAGGTCATTCATAAAAAACTTCTTCACATCCTGGAAAATATTAAAACATTGAAAGGGGTGATCTTAGTTGCTCAGCAAGGATAACAATATAGCAGATGCTTTCATAAATAATCATAAACATTTAAGGCAATGTATATTAAAACAAAAGCCTTTTAAACCTGATCTTCAACATAATAAGGAAAAAGGAAAATGAGATAATTCCATTTACTTATTCACATTGATATTCTACTGGTTGAATAATCACATGCAATATTAATAACCACTTTCATAATGATGGAATGCATAATGCCAGACTATCATAACCACGTAGCCAAGGCCTCGTGCTAAGACCACAATTAAGATTTTGTCAAGGACTCGTGACAAGACACTAGTTTGTCTCATGAGACCTACCAATGCATCGAGGAGCTTTAGCGGGCTCCACCCATCACTTATTAAGTCCAATGTATTTCCTATATGAATATGTTTAAAAATATCATAAACCATAACATAATCGTATCAAATAAAACATGCTTAAAGGAAACATAAGATTTCCACATTTCAATGACATGATATAAATACAAAACATTGATATAATAAAAACACTTTCAAAACCATTTTCAATACCAAAATAAAAGAAAGTTTAAACTTTGTACTTATTTTTCATTAAAAAAAAGTTATGGCTTGTAGAGGAAGCCGAAACACAATTAATGGTCACAGTGGTGGAGAAGTCGTTGTCACCTCATATGTAAGACAAAAACATTCCGTTTGTTGTTTAGTAAAACACTTTGTAAAAAAGATTCCTTTTTGAATAAAAGTCAAAGTCAAAGTGGTTTATACACCGTATAAAAGAAATTAGTGTATAAAAAAAATATGCCTCAATGAAAGGAAATTGAGACGAAGACCCTTACAAAGATCAGTTTTTTAAAGAAAGTAGATCTATTATGTGTACTCACTATAAATAGACAAAAATAATGTACAAATACAAGATAGGACATAATAATATCATGACATAATTTGAAAGTAGGAGATTAACCCAAAGAATATAAATTGGGTTAAGAAGTTCCCTTACCTCGTGGCCGAATTCACTCGACCATTCTTTGATCTACTAAATAATAAACTAGAGTTAATTTATAATTTCTTAAGAACATTTTTAAAGTTTATTATTCATTTTATATCACTTATTACCATGTTATGAACATTATGTAATTATTTATGTTAATAACGGTCGTTTTGCCGATTTTAGTTACATGAGTCAAAAATAAACTTCTTATAAAACACTTTGTTCATGTGGTCAAATATCCATTATATCCATAATTATATTCATAATTTAGATATCATATATATCATATATATCTACTATATACATTCATTTATAATATTACATTACATTTAGTGGTAAGAAATGAAATTCACCGTTCATGGACACGGTAAGCCGTACGTACGCATGAACGTTACTTTCATTTCTATTTAATATTTTAATGGAATGAAATATAATGTTATAAAGGTATAATATAATTACAGTATAATATAATTTTTAATACCATTTACTACATCCTTTATACATCCCACATATGGAATTAACGATTCAAATCACGTTGAGGGGGCGGTAGTCCGCACTTTCTAAAATGAAATTATCACGTTTACCCATAACAGAAATCAAAAAGTATTCCATAAATTAGAAATAAAGAAGCATAAGGAAAACATAAACATAATATATAAGTCATATATGAAAATAGTGTCATCAAAATGGCCACCATTAGTGGTGTTAAAATAATATTGAACAATCATCGTTTTGTGAGGCAGTATTTCGCCACCCACAGAAACAGTATGTTCATTAACCATTAAGCAAAGGTGTGTGTATTTTTAAATTAAATCCTTATCATAAAAACATCCTAGTATGTTTTAGATACTTGTTTTGTTACAAAATAAAGGAATAAAAAGAGATTAAGGGGTTGGAGAATCAAAATAATACAAAATAACATTAGGGAATTCATTACCTTAAAATCGGGTAACTCTTTTTGATTTGAGCCAAAGGATTTCTTGGGAAGACTTCTGCCCAATGTGAGGCTTCTAAGAGTAAGGTATGAAAGTTTAGAGAGTATTTGGGCAGATTTTGGCCGGGCTAAAAGGCTTTTATGGTGTGAGTAAGGTGGTAGTGGTGGGGGTCTTTTATAAGAGGAGAGAAGGGGCAGTCTTAGAAAGATTGAAATGTTACTTTATTATGAAATGATTTTTAGGATTATAAAGGTCCCACACTTATATATTTCTAGTATAAGGTTATAAGGTTCGATATCTACTCATCCAATAGGTTTTTGACAAGTGTAAGTCTTATATTTTACATTATCTTTTCATTTTATTGAAATCGTTAATTAATGAGGTAATCGTTGCATCATCATGGTGTCAAAAATAATTTAATTTATTTAATGTCTAAAAATTATAAAAAAAATCATGATGTAGGAAATCTTTTTATCTTTATAATGAATATTTATTGTCAAAAATATGACTTGTATAACCCCATTTAATTTTTTTAGTAAAACATCTCTTGTTTGTGACATTTTTATTTTAACATTAAATAAAAAGTTATTTATGTCATTTTCCTACCAAAGTGGCTCCATGGGGTCCACAAGTTTCCCCATGGATTTTCTTGGTCGTCCATGACACATCCAATAGGGATAGGACAAGTGTAATGTTATTTTCATATTTTTATAATATCATTTTTACTTTAAATTTCACTAATTACCTTTAATCGCGATTAATTAAACTTAAAAGTTACTATTCACCAAAAAAATTATTTTAATCCCATTGAACCACATTTTACTTCCTAATGACAACCATGTATGTTGGATTTTTGAAAATCAAGTCACAGAAGTGGTATTGTTTCATTTAAACGAAAAATCAGTTTTTTAACTACCACTTAGTGGTTTCACTATTAATAAAAAATTGATGTTTTTCATAACAATGCCAAAATTTCAACCTAAGCTATAATTGATATTCCGAATTCAGAAATGATGTCTATTTTACAAAATTCCAAACATATAATTTGCATTAATTAATTTCATAATTAATTCCTGATGTCACAAATAATAGCGTGTTTTTAAGAAACAATATATATAAAAAGATTGAAAATTATTTATGTCCAATTTCAATGTGAAATTAATTATAATGACCACCATTGGATAAAATGGACAAAATATATTATATATATAATTTAAAACCACTAAATAGTATAATTTATCACTTTAAATTATTTTGATTAAAAAAGATGTTTTTAAGTATTTTTCACTATTCAAAACAAATTGGAAGTTCTCAAAAAAATACCAAAAATTAAACATAGGATAATTTCGATATTCTGAATCCAAAAACAAAGTCCATTTGGCAAGAAAAAATTTATAAAATTTCAAAAAGTACGTATTACTCTTCATAACGGCTACTTTGATTGGTCGCAGCGTGTTAGAATCTCGAACTTGCGTACAATGCAAGCTATTTCATTATTGAAAGAGAAGTGTATTGTGAAAGCTTGGGGTGTTACAAAAAGACTGATTAGTTTAGTATCCTTGGAAATAGTAGATACATTCATAAGTCTTATGATACAATATAATGAAAAAACCACAATAATAAAGTCGCCATAGTCCACACTCAAATCCCCTCAGACTAACCCTGTAGGTCAGTCATAAAATACTTCTTCACATCCTGGGAAAAATAAAATAGAGAAATGGGGGAGCTCTGATGCTTAGTAAGGATAACAATATAGCAGAAACATTCATAAATATGCATAAACATTTAAGGAAATGTATAACTAAAACTAAATCCTTTTAAACATGAACATTACATAAATATTGAAAAAATAAAATTGAAGGATTCAATTTACATATTCACATGGATATTCTATTAGTCGAATAATCACATGAAATATCAATAACCACTTTCATAATGATGGAATACATAATGACAGACTATCATAACCACATAGTCAAGGCCTTGTTCCAAGGCTAAAAATAATATTTTGTCAAGGCCTTGTGTAGAGACAATAGTTTTTCTCATGAGACCTACCAATGCATCAAAGAGCTATAGCGGGTTCCACCTGCCACTTATTAAGTCTAATGCATTCCTCATAAGAATAAATTTAAACATAACATATAAATTCGTATTAAAACTATGTTAGAAAATGTCAATAATTTATCCATAAACCCTAAATGGTATAAAAATAACACATCCACAGTCAAACATATCATGAAATATTCAATACAATATGGATGTTTTGTATCATAATAAATCCAATTCAAATAATCTTAAAATCCATAAAGGGATATTGACATAGATGAAATCAAAACTATTAGAGAGAAATATCTTTTTTTTGAAGTCATTTAAACGTCAAATAATTATAAAATAAAACAATTAATTTGAAAATATTCTTATAATCTTTTAAGGGATGCATCGAAAATTTTATAACGACGGAAAATAGCCGCACCCGCCATATAAGTTAAAAAAGACATTCTTGCCTTAATTTTGTCAAAAAGGATAAAAAGGACCTTGTTTGGAAAATGACAGAAAGAATCCTTTATAAACATCTTATAAAAAGTCAAACTACGGTATAAATTACTTTAATCCATATTCTATAAAATAGTAAGAATGTTTTGAAATAAATTTTTAAGAAACATGGATGTGGATGATAAAGAGATCCCAGTAGATAATTACATATAAACAATTTCGGATAATGAAGAGATTGAGAAATTATCCCTTACCTGTTACTATTCCTTGGTTGATGGTATGTTAACCTCCAGTATAATGGTGAAATAATTGTTATTAAATTATACATGAATAATATACATTAATATGATATCATATATGATCTTGTAACATTGTTTTTTAATAATATGTTAGTATTATCGTCGTTTCTTGTGTTAACAGATTAGTTTTCCATTATATTCTTTGTAATTTGATTCATATTTGTTATTTATGGGATGTATATTATTAATATACAAATTAATATTAAGTCCTTGAAAATTATTTTTTATCATCAATTGAAAATTAGTTGTGAATGGATATGATGAAGAATGAATCTCATCGCATTCGTGGAGACGGTAATCCGTACGTATGCACAAGTGACAATATCATTATTTTGATATTAAAATATTATATAATTGTATGGTATATGAAATATAATGAACCATTATAATTTTATATTTATTATTTACCTCAATTATACATCATTATTATACCCATCCAAATAATAATTTATTCAATAACAACGACACCACAACGTGGAGACGGTAAGCCGTACGTACACACGTATGTTGTCATGCCATTAAAAGGATGGATAGAATAATGAATGTAGTTGTACCATATTTATAATAACATCATAGCATTTAGAAGATACTAGAGTTATTATTTTAGATAAGAAAGAAGAGTGAAAAAGGAAGTGAAAGAAGAAAAGAACTTGAAAGTTGGCGGTGAAATTATTACCTCTTCTTCATGTTCTTCTTTTTGATTTGACCAAAAGGGCACCATAGGTTGGCTTTATGACTAATTTAAGGCATCTAAGATAAAGTTACCATAGTTTATAGGGTATTTGGGAATATTTTGGCCGATCCTAAAGGCTTTGAAGGTGTTAATTTGAGGGAAGGGGGAGTGCCCCTTTTTAAGAGGGGTGAAGGGTACCTTAGGAAATGTTCGAAATATTATTTTATAATAATATAATTTTCGGTTTCTAATGTCTCAAAAGTGTATTATTAAACTTATATGGTGGGAATGGGTAAATAACCATAGAACTAATTGGTTTTAGACTGGTTTGGTTCACTATATTAGCATTATGTTTTAGATTTAACACTTTGTTAAATAGTTTGACATTTACCATGTCTCTTTGTATTTTTATATTATATGGTTAATAAACATACTATATAATTCCAATCAAACCTAAAGGGGTTAATTAATGATACACCTATCATTATATAAGAACTTTGGCCGAACCTTATATTTTTAGGAATAGAATATCAATTCATAATATAATATTTTTTTAAAGAACTCTTTTATGTCAATTTTTACACTATTTTATATTTTGTTTTTTCTAAATGCATAACTGCATTATTACTTCGAAAAAAATCATATATCCAACCCTAAAATGTAATATTAACCTATAAAATTAGTTTAAATCATAAAATGTCTCAAATAAATTTTATTTAGATATTCATAATATCAATTATTTAAATATTTCATTAATTATGTAATTACCAAATCATCATTGTGTCATTAATAATTTAAATAATTTAATGGATAAAAAATATAAATAAAAAACAATTTTTTAGGAAATATATTTAGCTTTCTAATTAATATTTATAGTCGAATTTATCTTATGAATAACCCTATATTCAGAATGTTTTATTTATTAAACATTGATTTTAATTCTTAACTCCACTTTAAAGAAAATAATAATAAGTGCGCTAATCTGTCCACGTAGACCAAAGTGGTTCATAGTTTATTTTTAAGGTTGTTTTTGGTCGAATTATACTTATCCAATAGAATTAGGACATGTGATAGGGTAATTATAATACCATTTTTACCCTTAATTACCCTATTTACTTTTAACTGTGGTAAATAAAATAAAAAGTTACTATTCACCAAAAATTATTTTCATCTCATTGAACCACATTTTACTTACTGATATCAACTATGTCTCTCAGATATTTGAAATTATATTTATAAAAACAGTAAAATTAATTTTTCTATGAATTTGCAACTTCACCTAGGAGTTGGGTAAAAGACGGTGAAAAGTTTAATAAAATTTTATATATTTGAAATTATTATAAATTGACTCCAATGAATTAAATTAAACTTATACTGGTATTATGTATCTATTTTGAATAAAATAAATTATTATTTAAATAAAAATTTTGTTCCAAACTATGACTCAATGTTTTCAGTATTCATCAAAAATTGATGGTTTTCAGAAAAATAGAATCAATTCACCCAAAGGTAATTTTGATATTCCAAATAAAAAAAAGATGTCCATTTTGAAAGTTAAAATTTGGAAAATATAAAAAAGAGGGTATTACTATTAATAATTGCTATTTTTATTTGTCACGGTGTTTTATACTAATGATGTTGCGTACAATGCAATCTATTGCATTATTCCAAGGGAAACATACCGTGGAACCTTGGGGTGTTATATTCTCATCTCCTCCAAATAATTTCATCCTTGAAATTCCTTGAATATTTATGCATAAAAATACTCGGATGGTTCATCATCATATGTTCCTCAGGATCCCACATTGGATCTTCCATCTTATGGTTTCTCCATATATCTTTTACCAGAAGAGTCATTTGGTTTCTCAATAATTGTTCTCTCATATCAGGAATATTGATGGGATCTTCACAATTCGACAGATCAGGTTCCAGTTCTAATCCTCATATGTGAGTACATGTGTTGGGTCAGGAATGTATTTTCTCTATAGAGATACATGGAAAAATTCATGAGAATTGGAGAGATTCGGTGAAATTGAAAAATGGTAAGCTACAACCCCAGTTCATTCTAGAATTTTAAAAGGTCTGATATACCTATGACTAAATTTTCCCTCCATACCAAAACTTATAACACCCTTCCATAGAGATACCTTCAAGAAAAACATGATCTCCTACCCAAAATTCCAAATCCTACCTTGGGTTATCAGCATTGCTCTTCTTCCTACTTTGAGCTACTTTGATTTGGGTTTGGACTACCATCACATTTTCCATCATTTCCTCCACAAGTTCTGGGCCTATGAATTTTCCTTCACAACATCATACCAATAGGTTGGTGTGCAGTGTCTCTTTCCATATAACACTTAATATGATGCCATCTGGATATTTGAATGGAAGCTATTGTTATTGTATAATTCTACAAGAGTTAAATATTTATCTCACAAACCTTAAAAGTCACGTGAGAATGATCTCAACATGTCTTATAAGGTTTTAATAGTCCATTCTGATTGT
The DNA here is from genome assembly GCA_963277665.1 of Viscum album. Classification (NCBI taxonomy): domain Eukaryota; kingdom Viridiplantae; phylum Streptophyta; class Magnoliopsida; order Santalales; family Viscaceae; genus Viscum; species Viscum album. The sequence continues at coordinate 1,862,466,240 of OY728142.1, read as the reverse complement.
CCATCAGTTTGAGGGTGGCGGGTAGTGCTGAAAGGAAGTTCAATATCCAGAGCTTTCTGAAGACTTCTCTAGAATCATGATGTAAAATGGAGATCATGATCAGAAACAACCAATAATGGTACTTAATGAAGTCTTACAACTTCATTAATATATAGTCTTTCTAATCGTTCAAGTTATAAATATTCTATTATAGAATGAAAATGTGCTGACATGGTAAGATGATCAATAATGACCCATATTGCATCGTTCCCTATAGGAGTCTTTGGTAGTCCTACGACAAAGACCATCGTAATATTATCACATTTCCACTCTGGTATGGGAAGAGGATGCAGGACTCCTCCATTTCATTGCCTTCCAGTTTTCATTTGTTGACAAACCATACATCTTGGAAAAAAATCATCTATCTCCCACTTTATTTTGTCCTAGAAATTTTTTCCTTCAAATCATTATACATCTTAGTGATACCATGGTGTATAGAGAAATTGGAACTATGATCATTATCCAACAAACTTCCTTTTTAGATCGGGTACATCAGGAACACAAAGTCTCTTCCCAAATATAAAAATTCCATCTTCATACACAAAGTCACCCAATCCTCCATCATTCACAGCTTTAATCTTATTTTGATACACATCATCATCGTTCTGAGAACTCTTTATCCATTCTAGTAATGATGGTTTGGAAACAATTTGAAATAGTAACAATGTTTTACATTCCATGGTGATTCCCATATCCATATTTACTAGATCCATGTATATAGGATCCGTTTCAACTCTCATCTTATTCAAAAATCCATGATCCTTTCTGCTCAATGTATCTTCCACCTTTTTTTCCTTCCTCGGGTGGTACAGTATCGTGCAATCATAATCGTTGAGTAGTTCAAGCCATCTCCTTTACCTCATGTTGAATTCTTTCTGTGAAAAATATACTTCAAACTCTTGTGATCATTATAAAGCTCACATTATTTACCATAGGGATAGTGTCTCCAAATATTCAATGAAAATATTATAGCTGCTAACTCAAGATCATGAGTAGGATAGTTTTGCTAATGAATTTTTAGCTATCTCCAAGCATAGGCAATAAGCCAATCATTCTGTATAAGGAGACAACCAAGTCCTTTCTTTGAAGAAAAACTATAAATAACAAACCCACCATTCCCCGATGGTAGAGTCAAGAAAAGAGCATTGACTAATCATCTCTTCAGTTCATCAAATAATTCTTCACACTCTTTTGTCCAAAAAAAATTAACCCTTTTATGTGTGAGCATTGTTAATGGGTTAGCCAATCGGTCAAAATTCTAGACGAAACTTCGATAATAACCTACTAAACCAATAAAAATGCATACCTCAATTATACTTGCCGGTGCTGTCCATTCTTGGATTGCTCTTCTCATAGAAGGATCAATGATGATTCAATCCTTCGAGGCAATTTTTCGACAAAAATAAATCTCATGAAACCAAAATTCACACTTTCTAAACGTCCCGTATAATTCTTGTCTTCTAAGAATCTTTAGAATAATGAGAAAGTGATTTTCATGATCCTCATATATTTTTGTGTATACCATGATATCATCAATAAATACCATTATAAATTCATCATGATATTCCTTGAAAAATATATTCATTAGATCCAAGAAAAAAGGGTTCGTTAGTCAGCCCAAAAGGAATTACTGTAAACCTATAATGCTCGTACCTGGTTCAAAATGCAGTTTTTAGAATGTATTATTTCTTCAAATACAACTAATGATATCTAGATCAAAGATCAATCTTTGAGAAGTATTGTGATCCATGAAGTTGGTCAAATAAATCATCAATGGGAGGTAGGGGATACAGGGGCTCCCCATGGAGAAACTCTAGGGGGAATAAATCCCTTATTACTGAATTCGTCTAGTTGTTTCTTTAGTTCAACTAATTCCACAGTGGCCATTCTATAAGGGGTCTTCAATATGGGCCTTGAACCTGGAATTAGGTTATTGAAAAAACTCAATTTCTCATTCTGTAGGATGTCGATGTAATTCCTCTGGAAAAACATCATCATATTCGTGCACAATATGTAGATCCTTTATTCAAACATTCCTTTCCTCAACCAAAGTTATTTCAGTCTCTTCCTCGCAAATAATTAAATTTATTTGTGCTATTGGGGGTGGATATGGATAAAAATTAGGTGATGACATTTCTACTCTAATGATAATGTACTCCTTATCATTATAAAAAATTGTAAACTCCTTCATCTTACAATAATTTTTCTCATCATGGCCCTAAAGCGAATCCATACCGAGGATTATATAAAATTCCATCATTGGTATGACGATGATATCAACAGATAAATAACACTTATATGCCATAATGGTAACTAATTTCCAAAACATTGTTGCAATGATACATCACTTAAGAGTTTTTACTGACAAATACCTTGTTAAATAAAATTGAAAATATCTAATTCTCTTAGTAAAATGGGAATATATGAAACAATTCGAGGATCCAGAATCTAATAAAGCATTGGCTAAACATGAGAAAACCATTAAATTACCTTCCACTATAATCATTGCAGCTTCAACCTCAGCAGTAGTGACCACATAAGCTTTTCCTTGATCCCTTGTCCTTCTCTGTTAAGTTTCCATGATGCTTAGGACATTCATTCACATAATTTCCCCTTTCTCTATAATTGTAGAATTCAAAATAGAAAGACTCTTTCATCCCCTTGCAATCACGAGCCTGGTGGCCTTTTTCGCCACACTTGTAAAAGACTCCCATTCATTTCAGGCAAGTACTAGAGTTTTTCATCCCACATTTACTGAAAGATGGATATTCAATTTTCCCTTCATGTACTTATTTCCATTTCTAGAGTTATCATCAAATCATTTCTTCTCTTGATTTTTTTGAAGTCATATGGCTTAGAGAATTACTTTTCTACCTTGATAGCACATTAGACAATATCTTCGTACGACGAGACAGATTTTGAGAATAATTATCAATGGATAAATGGTTTTAACCCAACAATAAAATTATCAATATTACTTATTGGGTTATGTATATAATCTGTAGCATTCATTGCTAACATTGTAAAGTTAGACTCATACTCTGCAACATTATCATCCTACTTTATCCTCATACATACCAATTTTCTTTCCATATCCTCTCGATGGTCATGATGAAAATTATTTTTCTATGAAAATATAATTAATCTCCCTCCATTCCATACTTCATAATTCTTCATCTTCCTTTGTGTTCTGTATCAATGACAAACATTGATCAACATCTCCAATGAGGTGGTAAACTGCCATGAAAACTTTTTCCCCTTTCACTACTCCCTAAAACCTGAAATATTTTATGTAGTGAACTTATCCATTTCTTAGTTACCAATGGATTTTTTATCCAATTGAATGTTAGTGGATGATTCCCCATGAAGCGATCTAACATCGATCCTCCACGTTGTGGATCAGGGTGCTCAATACGTGTAAGGTTATTATTCATAACATGAGTGAGTTTTCCTAGTATAGTGATAAGATAATCAGCACCAATTGTATTACCAACTCCACTATAAATATCATGAGCAGGAGGGAAATCACTAAATGGACTGCGTGCATTGATACAGCTTCCATTCCATCAACTAGGCACCATTTCTAATCAGCGACTTACACTATATTAGTTTATAAATTTCGATACAGAAATACAAAAATGTAAAACACATAACATAAATTGAACATTTTATGGATATAATTCAAAATCATAAAAATGTTTTCTATTAAGAATTATATACTCTTAAACCATTCATAATGGTATGTAAAGAAAATTATAATTTTCTAAAGTATATCCCCCGGATGTGTCATAACCAAGTTTTCATCAAGGCCCATTGTCGTGCACCATTTCCTATTTGAGTCTAGCTCAAAACATGGTTTTCAGGTTTTAACCCTTGGTACATCTATGCCAGAGCTTTCAATAACTGTTCATATCTAGACAGGGATGAATTGCTCAGAAAACTCACAAAATCTCTACAATACCAAAATTCTAGGAAGTTCTTCTATACTAATCCTCAATGTCTATCATAGGGCTATGTTCTCTAATCCGAGTTTATATAAATCTTTTTTACAATGCTTGTACTAAAAATCCTCTGATACCAACTATAACGCCCCGACCCCAGTTACCCAAATTTGGTGCATTATTACATAAAATTGGCATGATCCCAAAAGATTAAGTCTCGAAACAACGATTAGTTTAGTAGCCTTGGAATCAATAGATACATTCAGAAGTCTTATATTACAACATAAAGTGAACAACTACAACAACATAGTCTCCATATTCCACACTCGTATCCCCTCAGACTATCCTTATAGTTCAGTCATAAAATGAATTTTCACATCTTGGAAAAAATAAAACTTAAAAAGAGGTGAGCTCAGATGCTCAATTAGGATAACAATATAGCAGAAACATTCATAAATAAGCATAAACATTTAATGCAATATATAAATAAAAAAAATCCTTTTAAACATGAACATTAACATAATATGGAAAAAATAAAATAGAATAATTCTATTTACATATTCACATAGATATTCTACTAGTTAAATAATCACATGCAATATCAATAACCACATTCATACTAATGGAATTCATAATGCCAGACTATCATAACAACATATTCAAGTCCTTATGCCAAGACTACTAATAATATTTTATCAAGGCCTGGTGCGAAGACACTATTTTGTCTCATTAGACCTACCGATGCATCAAAAATCTATAGGAGGCTCCACTTGTTATTTACAATATCCAATGCATTCCTCATATGAACAGGTTTAAACATAACTTAAACATTCGTATTAAAACTAGAATGCGAAATGCCGATAAATTAGCCATAAACCATGAATGCTTTAAAAGTAACACATCCACATTTAAACATATCACAAAACCTTTAATACAATAAGGAAGTTTTGTATCATAATAAATCAACATCAAATAAGCTTAAAATCAATCAAATGATGTTGATATAGATGAAATCAAAACTATTTGTGATGAATATCACTTTTTGAAATAATTTAAAAGCCACATAATTATAAAATAAAATTTTAATTTGAAAATATTTTTATAAGATTGTAATGGAAGCAGCGACAATTTTATAATGGCAGAAAATAGCCGCACCTATCATATTAGTTAAAAAACTACATTCTTACTTTATTTTTGTCGAAAAGGTTAAAAAGAACCTTGTTTGGAAAATGACGGAAAGATTACTTTATAAATATCATATAAAAGGTCAAAAAATGGTATAAATGACTTTAACACATAGTCTATAAAATAGAAAGAATGTTTTGAAATACGTTTCTCAGAAACATAGATGTGGATGATAAAGATATCCCAGTAGATAATTTCATATCAATAACCTCGGATAAAGAAGAGATTGTGAAATTAACCCTTACCTTGTAATTTTCCTTGGTCAAGGGTAGGTTAACTTCCTGTATAGTGGTGAAATAATTGTTATTAAATTATACACTAATCATATACATTAATATGATATAATACATGATCTTTTAACATTTCTTTGTTATTAATATCTTAGTATTATCACCATTTCGAGTGTTAACAGATTCATTTTCCTTTATATTCATTATTATGTGAGTCATATTTGTAATTTATGGGATGGATATTATTCATATCCAGAATGATATCAAGTCTTTAAACATTATTTTTAATCATCAAATGAAAATTATTCTTGAAGGGATACAATGAGGAATGAATCTTATCGTGTTCCTGGAGACGGTAATCCGTACATATGCACGAGCGACAATATCATTCTTCTGCTATTAAAATCTTATATAATTGGAAGGTATATCATATATAAAGAATTATTATCATGTTATATTTATTATTTAGATAAATTATAGATCATTACTATACCCATCCAAAGAATAATGTATTGAATAACAACTACACCACAACGTGGAGACGGTAAGTCGTACGTACGCATGTATGGTGACATGTCATTCAAAGGATGGATAGAATAATGAATTTTGTGGTACCATATTTATAATAACTTCACAATATATATAAGATACTGGAGTTATTATTTTATAATTAAAACAACAAGTAAAGATGATGTGTAATATGAAAATAACACGAACGATGGGGGTGAAATTATCACCACTTCATTAGGCTCTTCTATTTGATTTGAACAAAAGGGCTCCAGAAGGTGGCTTTCTGACTAAAGAAAGGCCTCAAGGATTAAGGGAGGATAGATTAGAGGGTATTTGGGTAGATTTTGTCCAATACAAAAGGCTTTCAAGGTATGAATATGAGGGAAGGTGGAGTTCCCTTTTATAAGAGGGGTGAGGGGTACCTTTGGAAAAGCTAGAAATATTATTTTATAATAAAATAATTTTCGGTTTCTAATTGATGAAAAGTGTTTTATTTAAAGTATAAGGTGGTTATGGGTCAAAAATTACTCAAAAAATAGGTTTTAGATATGTTTGGGTACCAATAATAGATTTATCTTTTAGATTTAATTCTTAGTTAAATAGTTTTACATTTATTATGTCTCTTTGTACTTTTATATAATATGGTTAATAAACATAATATATACATCCAAGGGAACCCAAAGTGGTTCATTAATGATACAAATATCATTATATAAGTCCATTTTAATAACCATATATTTCTATGAATAGAATATTAATTAATAATATAATATTTGTTTTAATAACTCTTTTATGTCAATTTTGAAACTATTTGGTATTTTGTTTTTTATAAATTCATAACAGCATTATTACATCGGAAAAAAATTATCTAACCAACCCTAACATGTAATATTAACCAATAAAATTAGTGAAATTAATAAAAAGTCTCAAATTAAATTTATTTGGATATTTATAATATCAATTATTTTTATATTTCATTAATTAGTTAATTACTGCATCATCATTGTGTCAAAAATAATAAAAATTATATAATGTCTAAAAAATATAAATAAAATACTATTATGTAGAAAATAATTTTCCCTTTCTAATGAATATTTATAGTAAAATTAATCTTATGCATCACCCTATATTAAAAATGTTTTAGATATTAAACTTTGATTTTAACTCTTTTAACTCTTTTTAAATACAATAATAATAAGTTTCCAAATGTAATCCATGTTGACCAAAGTGGTTCATATATTATTCCCGAAGTTGTTTCTGGTCGAATTATACTTATCCAATATAATTAAGACATGTTTTAGGGTATTAATAATATCATTTTCACCCTTAATTACCATATTTACTTTTAACCGTGGTAAATAAAAGTAAAAAGTCACTATTCACCAAAAAATAATTTCATCAAATTAAACCACATTTTACTTACTGATATCAACCACGTCCCCTAGATATTTGAAATTATATTCACAGAAGTGGTAAAATTAATTTTCATGTGAATATGCTACCTCTCCTATGAGTTGGGTAAAAGACGATGATAAGTTTAATAAAATTTTTATATATTTAAAATTATTATAAAATGAATCCAATTAATTAAATTGAAATTATATAGGTATTATGTATCTATTTTTACCTAAAATAAATTTAAATAAAATAAATACTTATTTAAATAAAAATTATATTTTAAACTATAACTAATTTTTTTCCACTATTTATCAAATATTAGATGTTTTCATAAAAATTAAAAAAAATCACCCTAAGCTAATTTCGATATTCTGAATCCAAAAATGAAGTCCATTTTGAAATATAAAATTTGTAAAATTTCAAAAATTGTGTATTAATATTCATAACGGGTACTTTGATTGGTCGTAGTGTGTAAGAATCTCGAAGTTGCATACAGTGCAAGCTATTGCATTTTTCAAAGGGAAACATCCCATGAAAGATTAGGGTGCTAAAAATAATTTAATAATTTAAATCATATCCAATTCAATATACTATAAAATAAGTAAATAATAATAGACAACTATCATGTAAATAATTCAATAAATATAAAACCTCAAATAAATAATGAAATAATGGTATATTGACCCATACTTTTTATACATAGATTTTATTAAATATTAATGAATGTTCCAAATATAACATAGTGGTCCTTGCTAGAATTGTATAGGGATATTAACATTGGAATAATGTATATATAATTTAATGTCTCATAAGTGAACTACCTTATTTACCACTATCTTCCTTATAACTTTAACTCAACCTAGAAATATCTTACTTAGTATGATTATTCATAAAATGGGTAATGGAGACAAAAGGAAGGGTGAAATCAGATGTTCAGTAGGGGTAAAGCATGGAGATATAAATGATTACATAAAAATAACATGATAATAAGTGTATAAGAACATTAATTTAAATTTTGATATGCGTACACATCATATCATAGATCATATTATTTTACATTCCCATAAATATTTTATCTTCATACCACATAATTCATAGAGGAGTTAGAGAACATGATCCACGTGATCATAACATTGGCCTAAGAAATATTTCTATAGAGAAAACATAATCATAGGAAATTATTTATGTATAAGTGATTTAATAATAATGACTCTATTATAATGTATTTGGTTCACTCCCAAAAACATTATAGTAGTTGAGGTTCACAATAATGACTATCAAAGTGGGTATAATATCTTACTAAACCAATGTCATTATCCCCTCCAATACTATATGTCTCGTGAGATAACTATATCATTAAAATAAATTTGAGAGATATGCAATTAATTTAATTCCATTCACATAACTAATAACATATATGTGTGTTACAAATGGTTTTTAAACATTCATCAATAAATCATAACCTAAACAATGGAAAGAAAACTTTTTTCATAAATATATTTTGACTATAGAAATATAAAATGAAAATAAATAACACTGATGGTATCATTCGATGATATCCATTATAATTAATAGAAAAAACTGAATGATTCCACATTAGAGATAAAATACATTCAAATTATCATTTCGAATATTTCATATGTACTATTTTTTACTGGAATTTTCTAAATTAATATCTAAAAATTTCAAAATAATAAATTTTTTAATATTTTAAAATAATCATTAAAACATATAATTCAATAAATAAATCATTTTGCATTCATTATGGTTCTAAATTATATTTATTCATTATTACATAAATCATATATACCAATATCATTTTCAAAAATGTAAAATTTACTTTATTTAAAAAAATTGATTTGAATATTATTTATAATTAATTTTTTAAAATATTAAACATGTATAAAAATGTATATAAAAAATAATGATATAAAATGATTAATAACCAAGAAAACATTTATTTAAAACGTGTACAAGAATGATAATACATTGTTGAACAAAGAGAGAAATTAAGTTGGTTTTTATTAAAACAATTCTTCATATATAATGAGTATTTATAAAGTAGAAATATAATTTTATGAATGTATTATATAGAAATATATGGATTTGAAAAACTCATGATATTATCAACTATTTTATAATGAAATTTCATTATTTAAAACATCATCATAAATAATCACAATAAACATTAATATTGTAATATAAAACCCTTACCTCATTTTAGAATTCCGTCGTATGTTTTTGAACCTACTGTATAAAAAATATTGTTTTATTATAAATAAATTCCAAAACCATAATAATATATATTTTATACCTAATATTAGTACATGTATATGTATAGCTACTTTATTTAATAATTGTTTTTATTAAAATGACTCATTACGGTTATAACTACTTTATTTTACTTATATGTTTTGGTTTGGTTGTTTTGGTTAATTTATTTTCATCATTGTCCCATTATATTCAAATTTTATCATGATAATGTTTATAATATAATTTTAATGTACATATTCAGTTTATTCGAAAAACATTTAATGCTTGAAAAATTAATTACTTTATTCAAGAAGACAGTTTACCATACCTACGCATGGGCGATGCTTTTAATTTTTGAAAATTGATAAAAAACAATGGAAAATAATAAATCTAATTTTATGATTGGTTATTATTTCCTAAATATCATATATAATCATAAAATTCTTCAATTATTCCATCTATGTAAAATTAAAATAAAAAACAAATAAAATTGGTTCGCGGAGGTGTAGTCCACATGTTCACATTTGTGACAGTATAATTTTCAAACAAACATGATTTTAAATTGGTAAATATGAAATAATAATTTTATATGAAGATTTACTTCATAAATATTATATATTTACATGTGATTCCAAAAAAATAACCATTTATGAATGTTGGTGACGAAAAAAAAATTTCATCATTTCCTTAGGTAGTAGTCTTCCACACACACAGTCAATAATTTCATTTACAATTAAATGGAATAACATATTGACATGTGTTATTAAATTAATTTAATAAAAAATCATAATAAATAATGGTTTTATTTTTTCATCATAGTTAAAAAATATTTTATGGATGTATAAGAAGAAAAAAATAAAAATACTTCGTTAAAAACTATACATCTTCATCAGGCATATTTATTAGGTTTATACAGAAAGCCTCCCTAGGATAATTTAAAGAAAAAAAAGAACTATAGTTAATGGGGTGTAATTAGAGTAATTTATTTGGTTATGTATTGGAAAAAATAAATGTACATCAAAATGTGGAGCGGCGAGGGGATGGCTTTTCCTTTTATTAGTGGAAAAATGACGTGTTTTGAATTTATGAAACTTATAAAAGATATTATTTATTTATTAAAAAAAAAAGATAAAAAATGGATTATTAAGTAATATTATAATATATTTTCTCTAATTATGTCGATACAATAGAATTTATATAGGTTATAAGGTCATTTCAACACTTATCATGTTATATATCCCCACTAGTAATTTTTTTTACCTTAATCATGTTTAATAATTTTACAATTTTTAAAAATTATTATGGATAAAAATTAAGTGGAACATGTTACATAAGATTAATTATGATAATTTCTAATATTTAATCCATTTTATTAATTTAAATCACATAGTTAAAATAATTTAACTTATAACCAAACTTGTAAATTCTATAAAAAGTTGTTTTTAAAGAAAACTTTATAATGTGTAAACAAAATTATAAGAAAATTAAACATTAAATTGATTCAAATGAAATATATTTTATTAATAATATTATAATTTAAATATTTTTAAATTGATTATTTATAAAAATTATGATTGTAAATTCATCAAATACTATTATTTTTGTAATAGAAATTTAACTATTCTTAAAAAATTAATTTTTTAATTTTTTTTTAAAATATTCAATATTATATAATTTTAAAAAGTGTATTTTTAAAAAATATTTATATTTCCAAATTAATTTTCTAAGTGTGGTATTTTTATCTACAAGCGAGAAACAACAGTTATTTCTAGGAAAATGTATTTTTTAAAGAATATAAAGTCATTAATAAAAAATAAATTATAATTATCTAATTGATTATAGATATATTAAAATCTGGTTATTAGTATTCATTAATTTAATTTAACATCCAGGTTATATTTATATACTATTTTACAATTAATTTTGACTGAGTGGTTAAGTGTTTTGAAAATTTAAAAAATGTAAATATATTTGAATTTATTTTTCATAAAATATTTAGGTGTCACAATATAACCCCATAAAATAAATTTTACCCTTGAAATTTTATGAATATGATACAAAAAATTATTAATTATCTATTTATTTGAATCCTCATTTTACCATACAGTTTCATCAATTTTTTGATACCTCAAATGAATATTAAAATATTGATTAAGTTTTTTTTATAAAACATAATCATTACATTAAAACATTTGTATAGTTTTTTCATAGGTAATACCATTCTACTATGGTTTATAATTTTAATTTAGTACATGTGAATGATCAAATATTCACATCCTTATTAGATATATATATGGAATACATTATAAACTTGTGTGTGGTTTCATGGGATTGCAATGTGATAAGATACCATAACTACTCATTAAAAATTCTCAACGACCAGATATTCATATGGATAATATTTACATTCTTCCCTAGCCATATAACCATCTTTTATGGATAAATTCATTAAAACGCCCTATCATAACCCTTTAACTTCTTATCTCACTGATGATTGTCTGTATTTTTTTTTTTGATATGTGGTACCTTAATCTGATGTTTTGTTTTTGTGACATTATCCTCCATTTCTACATCCAGCTATAATCACAATAGATTTATTTAACTAAAATAATACCATTCTATTTGACTTATATAATTCATTAAATAATTGTATTTATGTGGATTCATCTAAATTTTTATGTGAATATATTGTATTTTGAAGAAAATACTATAGAAAATTATTCCCTAATGGTATGAAGTGTACCGACTATTTATGGTTTTTAAATACAACCCTAATAGCACTGTGAACTATATATATTTTTGAGAGTTAGAAGAAAAAATCCATTATTATTTTTCCCATTTCTATTCTAGAAGGTGAAATGGTTTTAACAAACCAATAGACTTCTATCACATAGAAATAAATTTATGAAATTCTATAAACAGAGATAAAAACATTGAAATATCTCTCTTCATGTTGTCCCAACAGATATTATCTTTCACTTTTCTACTCATATTCATTTTTTATATATAAATAATGAATAACATTGAACAGCCTCTAATATAACAATCTTCAATACAGTTTTTAATGGACCACATAAATGGTTCTTCAATATTACCACACCATCACAATCAATATTGAACTCAAAAAAAATTCCTACATTTTCTTATCGTTAAAAATATTCCATATATACATTTTTAATATTTACTTGTATAAATGGTTCAATAATCATTTGAGAAATACAATATTCTCCCCTTATATTATGGTTTTAATGTCCATCATTTGAAAATACATAAATATTGTATCATTTTTTATTCTCATTATATATTTTATAGCATAAAATTACTGGATTATAGAATCTATAACATTTTTCACTTCCCCAAGGTGATAATGTATTGAGCATTCATTATCAATGATTACATTTAACCAAATTCTATAGGGAATAATGAACTATTCGTAAATAAATATTACCATCAAACCATTATTCTTAGTATATATATCACACAATCCATCATATATGTAATTACTCTATGTATTTAATTAAATAATTACCATAGAAAACTCTAAATCATTAGTTATTTATTTTTCTAATGAATCATAATTTTTCATGAGGAATAACATATAATGATATAAATTTCTCATGAAGATTCATCTAAACATATTTTTTTGATACATAACTAGATATATTAAACCCATATACATTGTATGATTGTGTAAGTAAATGTGCAATGACTAAAATTCCATATTGTTCTTTGAAATATTCTTCATATTATTCTTTTTAACAGAACCTGGCTATCATCCATGTTATCTTGATGAGTGAATTGGATAGTTTTAAAAGTTTATTGATAATGAAAAAATTATAAATTTCCAAAATATGAAAATAATAGAACATAGTCACAATGTTTTGTATGGTCCAATTCTCAGTAAACATTATCTCTTATTAATCCAAAAAATAAGACCTTTATTGATATTCTATTACCCAAAATCAATATTTCTGCTAAAATTCAATATTATTATTTTTTATAAATAAATTTTATATATTTTTGGTCTTCTAAAAATTATTAAGTGATATTTATTTTATTCCATTCCCTTTATATTTATAAGAATAAAATCTATAAAGGATACGAAACATGATCATGATAATCCCTAAATACAATATATAAATAAATACATGAAGATAATATAGAAATTATTAAGACTAAACAGAACAACTATGTAATCATTGTGTCCATAGATTTATATGGAATGTTATATTGGGTACATACACCTTTTTGTACCTTTATTGATGATATCCTTTATAAAGGTCAATCATGGAATAATATTGATATTCATGCAATTGATCATAAGATTTATTAATTCCAAGTATTTGACACTTGTTCTTTCATGAGATATTTATATGTTTTCCATAATAAATATAGTGATTCATTTATCATGATTTATTCTTAAAAAAATAATAGTCCACCACCTGGTGATTCAAATGGATAAGAAAAATATTTTAAAATGTCCTTTGGATTTTCTTTTCTATTTCCTATAACTAAATGTATACCATACTTTTTGGGGTATTTGAAATTGGTGTCAAACCATGTTTGAGTTATATTGAGAACATAAATTAATAATTCAATGTGAGACAATGCAACTCTTTTGCAAATACATCACACAACATCAAAAAATAGGCATATCATCGATTATGATTTTTTCCAGAATTGTCTGAGATAAACACCCCCTTTTCATAAGAATCAAGACCCATACGATGGATGCGAAATATATAAAATGTTTATATTTATCATTTCTCTAATTGATGATCATTAGTTGGTTCAAAATATCAAATTTGACTTCCCATAAATGAAAATAATTGTTGTATATATGTAGAGAATATCAATAAATGCATAAATGATACAAAATAGAATCAAAGGGAGAATAAAAAAATTTATAAGATTCACATTCCCATATAAATAACCATATAAGAATCATTGAATTGATATGTGGTAAACATACCATTATGGGATTGAACTGCTAATACAATAACTAATTGTTGGGGTTGTATTCTGTTATCGTTTTAAATTTATTTAGATATAGATGATTCGGTGAATCTACAGTCAAGTAAGATATTTATATATCTAGAGTGGAATATATGTTTAAATTTCAATATATTTCAATTATACCCCAAATTTGATATAATGATCACATGTGATTTCACTTTATATCTAGGAATAAGATATTAATGACATGACCAATTCCATATACCTTCATTTTTGAGAAATGGTAATAATAATGCCCAACATCCATATATTTGAAATACTGGATTGTGGGAGGTTGATTATTTGTATCACTATCGTTATTCAAATAAATAATTAATATTTTCACATCACATATATATTAAATTTCTCAATTCCCTTCCTTTCTACAAATAAAACCATTACAAGTCCCCTTATGATAATTTACCCCATTTTCCCTTCCACACATCTGGCATATTTTAAGACATATCTTATTATCTCAAAGTTTTTTATAATTTACATTGAATAGAGTTATTGTTTTCTTATATAGACCTTCATATTGATTTGTTAATCTGATCTCCATTACCATCTTGATTTCGTCTTAATTTATTTCTTCATAAATACAGAATCCCCTTTTGTATAATGCCCCCCAATGACATTCTTTTTATCCAGTCAAGATCTATACAATCTTACATTCAGGTTGGTTGATAATACCTAATGCTGAAGTATAAAATCTAATGAAATTGACTTTGTATATAGAAATAGATTCATTGTCCTTATTCTTTAGGACAATCATTTTCTTCATAATTTTTATATGAAGAATATTTGAAAATTAATATTTTAATAATAATTTTTTAAACTCATCCCACTATATAGATTAAACATAATCATGTTGTATTATATTTATGATAATATCATGGAACTGATAAAATTTTTCAACCAAATGATAATAAACTATAATTATTTTTTAATGATATTAAAATAAAATATAAAATATTATATTTTTAGTGGTATCAATCAATTTATCACTATATAGTTGATCATAAATCAGAATAAAATAAGTTTTAAATTTATTTATGAAGAACCCAATATATTATTTCTATAATTATCCCATTTATTAGTTCATCATGATTTATTGATTAATTAAATTTTGTAATAATTGAAAAAAATTGTATTCCATATCTAATAGTATTTGGTTTATTGGTAGAAAAATTATTTCATCTTCCATAAAATAAAGAAAAACATGGTCCCTTTAGATTCCATCTCTTGATTAAAAAAATATGCATAATATGAGCATGGATAATCAGAGTGGAAAACCATACAATAATTAAATGTATATATATGATAATTAAATTATTGATCCAATTTAATATAAATGAACATAGATATTACGTAGGACATTCATGTCCATTATCATTTCAAATCCTTCATGATTGTTCGTAATGGAAATGTGAGTTAATAACCAATATCCCCCAAGAGAGTAAATCTATGTGCACCATAAGGTCCCAATCACTTTTACTATAATGTGGAATGAGGTATACTCTTCCAACCCTTTTTAGAGTTATTACCCAAAGATGAATCTATTACAAAAAAATATACATTAGTATCTATAGAGGTTGTTTTTCTAGTAAAATAACACCCCTTTATTTACCATAGTATATGATGGTTTCTATTACTTTGGATTACCCAATAGGTTCTTACTATTTTTTATCATCCTAGTTTCAAATGTTAACTAAACCATGATATATTACTATAATTATCCACCCATACATTTCATACATTGATATTAACTCTTATTAGATGAATATTAATTACACTAAATAATGATCCTTATTAGAATTTTATAGTTTCAATATCTTTACAATCTCCCACAATGTTATTCTTTAAAATATCCCACATACACACATCATACATATTAAATTTTATCAAAACATAGTGAAATAAATAATATTAAAGAAAATAATAAGATAATAAGTAAAGTTAAACAATTGATATATCATTTATCATGTGAAAACATTAGCACAATGGTATGAGAAAATGAGGGAAAAATATAAACCACAACATGCATGTCATTAATCATAATCATGAGTTGTGACATAAATTTTTATTTTTCATATGATGTAAAACATTAATAATTAGAGAACATGAGATTTGTAATTAACATATGTATAGATAATTATTCACCTAGTATTCATTGCTTACAACCATGAATTCAAAAGTGTATTGGGTTCACTCTAAAGACCATCGTAGTAGTCATGATTCACTCTGAAGACTATTATAGTAGATAGAGTACACTACTAAATGGGGATCATTCCCCATTCAATTCGTTTATATCATATGATATATCCATATTTACATTATGAGATTGATTTACAAAAAATTTTCATCCCACCCTTCACATAATGGATATCGTATATATGTGCTCTACAAGATCATAAAAAAATCATCATATCCTCATAGCATAACCAGTGAAAAAATGGGTTTCCAAAAACTATTTTCAACATGAACATGAAACATACAGGAAAATAATATATATAGATTAATTGGATCATATACTTAGTAAATAATTGGAATCATTCATTGAAACCATCTTATATGTAGAAAATTTAAATGATCAGTTGGAATAATTTTTAAAGAATATATAATATTTTACTTATATATATATTATTTAAAAAATTAAAAATTAAAAAATATTAAATTGAAAATATAATTGGAATTATATATATTATGTTTCAAATAATTGATAAATTATGCTAGTGGAAAATTCCATTCATTCCATATACATTAATATGAAGTTTCTTTTTATATTTTTTGGTAAAAAGTTTGAAGTACCATGTTTAAAAAATGGCCAAATGATTTTTTTACACCTTTTGAAAAATTTGAAAAAAGGGGAAATGTCTTTAAAAAATTATTATGTAATTTTAAAAAAATTATTAAATTAATTTTTAGAAAATTTTTACATGAAAGAGAATAGATTTTCGATCAATGAGTGAAATAAAAGTTATTTTCCATAAAAAAATTATTTCATTTCATGTGTAATTAATGATAAGAAATTAATTGAAATTATATATCATCATGAAATAACCATTGGTGAACGAAATTTATGTCATTCTTGACTGTAAAATAATAAAATGTCATTATAGGAAACTCATTCATAAACCATCCTGATAAATAATGAGATTGTAACATAAAACCATTACCATCGATTAGAATTCCTTAACTTGAGATCAAAACTCCTATAAAATAGTAATAGATTTATTATAAATATTTATAAAAACTATTCTCATATATATCATACCATATATATTAATTATAAACTATTATCACAAATTTATTACTAATTAATTATAAAAAGAACATTTATATGTAATTACTGCTTCATTTTTCATGTATGTTTTGGTTCAGTAGTTTGGGTTAGTGTTAAATGATCATAGTCCCTTCACCATTAAAATATTTAACAGTATATAAAATTAATATATATTAATATATTAAGAATAAATATTCATATAGAAATGTAACAGGTAGAGAAATTAAATATATAATTCATTGATATGGTCGTGTATAAGTATGCATGAATGTTGCTTTCATTTTTTGACTAAAAGAACGAAAGAAAGATAAAAAACAGTTCACTTTTTCAAAACAATTATTGTATAATATTAGTGAACGTAAATGAAAATTGATTGAAATTTCATTATGGAGGTGGTAGTCCACATGTATTCAGAAGAGACATTATTATTTTTCACTATATTTGAATTTATGAAGGTAGATATGAAATAATATTTTGAAAACAATAATTATTTATTAAATATAATATTTATTTATGAAATTAACCATTATATCAGTCATTGATAGGTTGTTATCAATTGAGAATTATATCATTTCTCATATTGGTAGTAATCTATAAAAACGATCGATAGTATCATTTATCATTAGATGTAATAGGAAAAAGATATATGCTATTTATGAAATGTAATAAAATATAAATATTTGGATTTCTTTTTTTCATAGTTGAATAATATTAAAACATTGTAGAAGATTAAACAAAATGAATACTCATGGTTAATAACTATACATCTTCTACAAAACCTCCTCAAGATTATATATAAATGCGTTTTAAGATGGTTTAATGATAAGAAAATACTCAGTGTAATGTGGAGGGATATAGGTAAGGTATTTGGGTCAGTATATTATATTATAAATGTTTTTCATATTTGTAGAGGATAGGAGTGGGGGGGGGGGTGTTCTTTTTTTATGTGCGGAGAGTACACAATTGTAATTATTGAAATGAATAAAAAATATAACGTATCATTCAATCAAAATGGATCCTAAATGGACTAATACCAAATAAGATATGATATTGTGTATAAATATGGAAAGAAAATAAAATATAAACAGGTATTTATTTCATTATAACCTCAATGTCATTAAAAATAATTAGTATCTGTACAACCCATTAAAACCAAAAACTATGTTTGCTATGTTAAAAAAAATTATTCTTATTGTAAACATAGATTCCATTTTATCAAATTAAATTTATCTAAGTGTAAGAATTTAAATTTAAATTTAAAATGTAATGGCAATGAAAGAAATTCTTTTGAAGAAAACATATTGTTATGTATATAGTGTGTGGACAAAATAATTCAACATTAAATTGAATCCAATGGAATAATTTTTAAATATAATAATTTCATTGATATAATTTTATTATTATTATTTTTTTTAAAAATGGAACTTTTTATATTATTTGACATAAAATGTATTTTTTAATAAATATTACTATATTTCAATATTCATTGAAAACTTAATCGTTAAAAAAATACTCAATAATTAAAATTATGATGGTTTTGATTTTATTTATTGAAAATTGAAGTTATGTTTTAAAATATTTTTATAAAATTTAGAACAAATATTTTCATTATATATAAATAATAAAAAACAAATAATATTTAAAAGAAAATTATTTTTTAAGGAATAAAAATACATTATGAGAAATATATTTTCATTATCTGATCCCATTATATTAATTTTTTTAAAAATTTATTCTTAATAATATGACCAATTAAAATGCATGGTTATAACTTTATAATATTTTGGGGTTTATTGACACCTATAGTTGCCTGTATTGCATGAAGATAAAGAAAATAGATTTATCTGAAAAGAATTTATAATAAAATCAGTTTGTGATAAAAAAAGACACCATAATAGTAATGATAATATGGATAATAACAAATAATGTTGGTGAAAAATAATCATGAAATTAAAAACAATCATATTTCCCTATGTTTCTGGAAAAATTCATTTTTCTCTTTATATCCTCTAAGACTAAACTAATGTCACCAGAAAACACATAATCAAGTGTTTCCCAAGTCTCACCATCACTACATGAGATAAAAACCTCTTGATCACTAGATGCTAGGATAAATACTTGTATTGGGTAATGAACTAGTGGATAATGATTCCTTATTTAGATGATGTATTAAATTAGTCACGAAATGTTTCATTATGTGGAATTATTATTCCAATATTTAATAATAAAATGTTTATGATTGTCTATCAACTAATGTGGGTGAAACATTAGATGCTAAAAATGTATAAAATAAAATTTACATGAATTTACACATATAAAATTTCTAAATAAATATAAAATATATATTAAGTGTATTAGATTATGTAAAATCTTTTTCTAAAGAAAAGGTGTGGGTCAAGAATTTCCAAAGGATCCAAAACATTACCACTATGTGGAAAACCATTCAATAATGATACTGGGTACAACCCATGTGTCATCCATTCATTAAGTTATCTAATTCCAAAAACAAATCTCCCTAAGCTCTATGCTCCATGTGTACCAGATCCCATGTTCAGTCAACATTTCTATTCCATGGCCATAGACAAATGTGCATGTAGTTATATAATAAGGGAATGAAAATGTAATTATTTTTCTAATGATTCATATGTAATATTAATCAAGACTATAACAAACTATCTTAAACTTCATTGTTTGCTAATAACAATACAAACCTAAATGATCAATAAATAAAATAGTGTAAAAATTCATCCATAAAATTACACATAATACTATTAACTACATGTAACTATCCATACGAAAAGGATCCTTACTAGTATTACTAGGTTCAATGCATATCTCAATATCTAAGATGATTATCCAATGTCCTCCAACTATAGCAGCCAACGATGATACCAATAAAGAATCCCATATTTTTTATATATGCACTTACACGTATTTTTATATCTATTAAAATGACATGAGGGACTTAGTGATCCATCCCTGAGGGAGTGAAAATAATGCAAAACAATATATAGTAATCCTTTGTCCCATTCTAAGGAATAAGATAATGTTTATTATGATTCTATAAATTATGAGACAATAAAAAATACCTAAATTTTTTTAAATGTGTGGTTTTGTTCACAAGGTGAAATTTATTAATAAATATAATTCTTATTTAATTAATATAGACCAAAAATCAAAGGACATGCATCATGAGGTTTTTAGAAAATTTGGAAAAATAACAACAATAATTTAACCTATATCAATCATGGGGAGTAGGACACATGAAGAACCGTTACATTAATATTTTCATATAATTTAATAATTTTATAATCATTATAATATAATGTATATGTGATATTTTATATATATGTGTGGCATGAAAAAAAATAATAGAGAAATTGTAGTTTATTTTGTATACAAAATTCAAAACTATCTAATTTATTTTGATTTTTCATAGTAAAACATATATATTATTACTAAGATGACACATCATTTAACCATTTAAGGGATCACATAGATGTAGTTTGATAGAGATAACATGTAAAAAAAGATAATAAATTAATAATCTGTCTTGATTCCTAAAGAATACGAATAAGACACCACACCCCAATAGTACTATTCAAACAGAAGTGATTTTATGGATTCATCCTGATACTATTTATGAATAATAAATCCAAAAAAACCATGAGGAAAATTTCAAATCACCTAGTCAGAGAATCATTAATATCTATTACAATAGTAATATAAGATATTCATTGAATTTTGAGAACCCATGTTTATAGGAATAGGAGTTTATACCCGAATCCAAGGAGATTAATGAAAAATGTGAATTTTAAAGAATGTTATGTACATAACTGTTCATGAAGGAGCTCATATAACCAATTAAATCCACCCTATTCAGTATTTCCTATATTATTTACTAAGAATTGTGAAGAAGGAGGCAAATATTGTAATGGATGGAAAAAAGTTGAAATTAATGAATAATCCAATGACCAATGAATCATGGGGGTTAAATATTAGGTTTTAGAAGACCAAAATAACTTATCATAAGGAAGGTATTCCCTAAATCTTATAAATTTCATGTCATATAGTCATTGCGATGCAATTATTACATAAAAACTAGCTATATAGATTTCAACTTTCCAAGGAACCCATTCCCAGTGTAAAGTTCTTTAATGGGCTCATAGACCATAGTTTATTTGTTTCCTATCATTCCTCTCCCAAAAATAGAATTTTTTACTCTATTTAAAAAAAGTATTAAATGGTATATAATGGTGAAAAAATATAAATAAATATCACTCATAATGTTTAGGTTTTTATAGAATTCCCACCAACATGTTTCATATACCTGAGAGGATTTACCTATCACCATAATGAAACAATTACAACTATAGATTACTTATCTACTCCATAAAATCAAAAGTATTATCATATATCTTCTTATTAAATAATTTAATATAAAATATTAATAATTATTCCATGAATTATAATATTTTTATATCAATCATGAATACATTTATTATACTGCATCTATGATTTATTGCCTTCAAGCCTTGCATTTCCATATGAAAACACAAGAATAGGTTCTGAAACATACTTACTATATCTAAAAAATTGAAATGTTTCAGGCATGGAACTGCATATCATATTTATATAGGCTTCATAGTTATATTTCTAAGATCAAAAAAATATTTATTTTTTTACATATCATGGATCTATCCAGATTCTAATATTTACCCATCAGGTAGTGACCCAAACATGATGAAACCTAGAGAAACACGTGGTCATAATCGTTGAATTTCAAAGGTTATTTTGGATTATCATCATAATATTTCCTGTCTTAATGTGGTTATAATATACAATAGGCCATACTAAAAAATTCCTTTATATCCTAGACAATTATATGATTGATCAAATATGGTTATCGTATCTCATTCCAACAATGTAGGGAAGAACTTAGTAATCTATATAAGGATTTTTATGAATCCACTTGAAGCGATTCCTGAAATATATTTTTCAGATAATTCCACTAAAGGGATGTGATCATCCCATGATCCTCTACATTAATTGGTATGTTATAAAATCTTATCATCTTGTACACATGTAGTTCACATATATTTTACATTGTTTTGAGGGTTAAAATGTGGTTACCACTTGACCTACAATAATATTTCCTATTGTAAAAGATACTAAAATCATGTTATAAATATTAAGAACCTAATATATATGATTCTATTTATAATACCATGAATATCAATAATCTATTTTATAATCACCTTATTTTGTTAATTTTCCTAATAATATTTGGTATTTATAATAAAATGAGGGGTATCTATCAAAATATTTACAACAACCCATTCATTATCTTTAATCATTAAATACCATGGATGAGAAGTTAAAAATTACATTCAATTATTATCCCATATTTATATAGTAAAATGATATATATGGAGAGTAATCATAGGCCTCTGATTCCCCCATCACCTATGGAGAATTTAGGAACATTAAAATAGTTATACATTTTTTCCATTTAGTCCACCAAAAATGTCAATGACCATAATGATATATCTTCATGATTCTATGGTGTGTAGCCCATCCGAAATCATGATATTATTTTATAACATTTTATAATATAAAATTTAGAAATATTAATCTTTTTTGGATATTTTTGTAAGATTATGAGTCTTGAAACCACCCATCAAGGGTATCCCATTCAATGAGTTATTTATTAATAAAGATATAACTGTTATAAGATATCATAGAGCCATTAAACTTCACCAATACGTAATATGTGAGGTGGAAATTCTATAAATCTATACAAATAAAATCATCCATCACCTATAAGTAATGCTCAATTACTCTGAACATCTATAAAAATTCATATTTTTATTCCATACACATTTTTGGGTGATGACTCTAACTATGAGGGTATTTTACTACACTAAAATTACATAGTGAATATAAGTTATCAAAATCTAAAGAAAAACATTATTCACCTAGAGAGGATTATTAAAGTTCATATAACCATAGGAAAAAATTATTTAATAATATTGTGGTATTTGAATACAATTAATCAATCTCTATAAACATAGAACCACCAATATATTAAGGCCTGAACAATAGAATAATAACCAAAATCATGGTGATGATATTTATTTTTATGATAAAATAAATATTTTTAACCATATGAATCTAATTAATGATTACACATATGAAAATATCTCTGGAATATAGTAGAATCATTACAATCACTTCAAATATTTCACCTACCTGATGGAGAACAAGAATAAATTTCGTGTTCAATTAATACTCAATTTCTTGTAAATACAATTTTAATTGGATAAAAAACATCTCACCTCTTTTTTGATGTTGATATATTCATCAGTGTATTATTATTGCATAAATATCATTTTAATTGAACATAATAGCTACAATTCACAAGATAATTTTTAATTTCAAATATACGTGATTAAATTCACTACGACTCCCTTTACCCACCCTTATTAGGATTGAATTATATTTCATTTCTAAATATTATTTTAAATTGGAACTCGAATTATCATATTTATAAGGGTTATAAATATATATTAGAATATAGATGATTTGTTGGTAGGGTTACCAACATGATGTGATGATTTTGACCACTACCTATATGGGATCTTGTCTAGATGAGGATATGACCCATTATGAATAATAAAAAACGTCCAATGTTTTCTGAATAACCATGTTCCTTAATTATATAAATAAAAGAATATTTTTTTTATTATTGAATGGTTATATGAGTTCGTCCAAATTATAATATTCTATCTAAAAATCCATTCTTATAATAACATTTAGATTAAATAAATGATGATTATAATATGGGCCCATGTAAATATAAAAAAGAAATTATCCACTTTTAATTTATCAAAGGGATAATAAATTATGACAATATGTTAGTGGGGTTTTTTATGTCCTGAATTATAATTTTATTTAATTTACATAAACAAAGTCTTTAATAGAACATATTTGTAAATATTATTAGAGAATCATAAATATAAAAACTTGGTATGATGTATCTATTTAACTAAATCTCTTCCAACTGAAAAACTAGATTTTTCTTGTTAGATAGAGCTATACTTTATTGACATTTAGATATATGACCTATTTCATAGATTTATTAAATAGTAAATTTCAATAATTTCTTAATAGGTAGTATTTAGATGTCATCAAGTAAAATGTTTGAATATAAATACACGATATGATTTAATCATTAATGCTTCATGAAATCAATTTTATATTATCAAGTCGTTTAATTTCTATTGTGACATGTTTTACCAGATATTGATTCAAACCTATATGAGATTCAAAAAATAGCCTCACGTTACATAGAGTGTATTGGATTCTATTTAGAGATTGGAAAGATACCCTCTTATTATATAAATCTTTAATTCCTACATTGTTTAATATCTCTACATCCTTCAAACATGACTCTTTATTATGTACATGGATAGATAGTTGAAATAAATTTCAACAAAGATAATATTTATACCATTACAACAATATTTCTTTGTATATAATTTACACGTACATAAGTATTAGACCATTTATTATCTTCATCATTGTAATTCTAGAATTATCTTTTCAACTCAAATAATCATATACCATGTACAATTATCTTGGGGGGATATGAATTTACAGTACTTAATATTAATCATGTACATATAACTTATATTGATTATATTCAATTAATTCAGGGTTAATATATAATATATTATTTTATAATCAATATATATTTCATAAATTTCGGCATAGATATTATTATTTTATATCATCAATGAAAAAAATACAACAGTTCCCTCTTAATGAAGAGTCTGGTATTTTTTTCTCTTGTACCCAAATTATATTTTAGAAAAAGGTCTCACCATATTTTTTTTATATAATAATAGGATCAAGCCTGTATTTCAATATAGAACTATAAATCTAAAAAAAATTCCACCCTATTATTGTGTGAAAATAGGTTCCCAGATCACATTATTCATGATATAAAATTAGAAATTATTTTTACTATAGTTTCAAAATTATAATAATAATAATTGGTCACATGTCAATGTAAATTTATATCAATAATTTCAAAATAATGTTTTCATTATGTTAATGGGGAATTAATTTTTTTAAATTTTTCTCTTAATGATTTATGGGAGAAACGTTTAATAGAAACTGATAAAGGAATGAAAAAAATAATAGAGTCGATTAAGCATGATTATGATGGGGACATATCAATATTCTCATCCTACATCACATCATGTGATATGGTTTATAACATCTAATAATTTTTTTGTTACAATTATAAATTTAATGTTACTATGTTTATAATTGTATAAGTCCTATGGTTTGGTGTGGAACACAACATGAGTCACTAGATACTGTTAATGATTAGGTGATTTGTATCCAATATCATAACTTAATCTCATAGAATAAAAACAAGAGTAACATGATTTTTTTCAAGGATTTAGAATTAGATTAGTGTAATAAAATGAAATAAATTTATATTTCCATAGTAGTGGTTTTTTTAATTCAACATATAAATTTTAAACAAATAAACACTATAATTTGATTGGGGAAAATGGTTGAATAATGTGTAAAACATCACATGAATGGGTTCCCAGAACAAGACCATATATGTTTTAGTATGATTTAATATTACATAAATCAGCTGAATAAGAAGACAATATAAATAAAAACAATAGTGAAACAGATAATTTGAAATATAAAAAAACTATTTCAAAAAAAGAATCTTGGGATATACTGATATTCCTATTTGGGTGATCATAAGAAGTTCAGTACTCCATGGTTGGGAATGAACCCATAGACATTGAACTACCATATTTAGAAGACACAAAAATAAATCTATGGTGATGTATCATTTGAGAATGAGTGATAAGATAATTTTTATTCCCACTTACATGTTATTTTACCTAGAATTAATCAAGTATCTATCAGACTAGGGGGGTAATTCCTGATTAACATTGCCCATCCAATTTTCCCATTCAGTTGATTGATTTTTCAGTAGATATTGAAAATAAATTCATTAGAGTGGTGGTAAGTTGAGATATATATCCAATTGAAGTAGATTCAAAATACTGGACTTTGAAATCCTGAGTTATGACAGAAGTACTATATATATGTCCAATCTATTTCACCGAAAATATTATCATGTTTTGGGATTATTTTTAGAATATTGTGCATAGATCTATTTTTTAGACCAGTGGGATGAACTGACTCAATATAATAATAGAATCCTAGAAAAACTAAACATTCACATTTATATGTGTGTATAAAATGTTATGATAAAATCAATGAACTCCCTTTATATTGGGTGATTATGAAATTATATCTTTCTATTATTTTTTTAACAATAAAATTATATATATACATTGACTGTGAAATTATTTAATAAAAATGTACTAAATCCTATAAAAATTATAATGAAGAAGTATAAGGATGACAATAGAATATTTATATATAATTGTTCGATGGCACCACCACTCCTAAAACATTTTACTCTCGAGTTAGTTTGTATATTGTAAATAACTTCCATTAATAAATTAAAGTTGATAAAAACTCAAAAAATATTTTTAATAAATTATTATTATATATCATTTATAATATAATATTTTTTATCATTCTTATTCTACATCATTAAAAAAATTTCACATTCGTTGCTTCTCCCATGAAACATGACACAACCTACAATAATAATATTTTTTTTAATATTCACTTTTGGAACATGTAAAATTTTTGTAGTTCTCATTTACTAGATTATATGTGATTATAAAATAAGCTTTTTTATATTCAACATTCTCTAATAGTGGAAACTATTCTAATCCTCAACAGGAATTCATTAATGTTTATTTAAGGTTTGAGGGTCTGTAGGAAATATTGTATATACAATTTTATATAGAAGAAGACTATTTAATAACTTAATTAAATAGAATGTAAAAATTCAGAATGTGTTCAAAATTAATGGATTATATCAACCCCTCTAAGATGGTATCTTATCGAACAAACTCTCCCCTTGATTCCTTTTTTGTGGGTCATATCTCAATAGTGAAAAATAATCAGTAATCAACATATTTTCTCATTTTTTTTAAAACTTGGATTTTATATTTCGTAAATTTTAAAAAATAATATTTATAAATTTTTTTGGGGATAAATAGGAAAACATTTTAAAAACTTTATTTAATATGGCTTGTGATTCCACAAGTCAAAAACAAGTTGGTAAACTTTCACCCAACCCATACTACTAAATATATCAAAACAATTTACATGGATACACCCTCTCCCCCTAAATTGCTAAAAGTAAATCTTGAATGTACACAAGATATTTGTAATGGTAGGAAAATATATTTTATTGTTGCTATATAATGATAATTTCACTATCTCTAAATCCAAATAGTGTTTAAATAACAAAGTGGACAAAAATAATAATTTCTTATATAATGGTATTTTTTATTGATTGATTATATCTATCATGGATATTACAAGTTATAATATTATATATTTAAATATAATAAATCGAAGATCTAGTTTATCAACATGACCCTAAACTATCAATAATTTGATCAAAATTAAAAATATATTTGAAATGGCCTCTATGATGGGTGAAGCACCCTATAATATTATTATTTCAAATAGAATCAAAGAAAATTTTATTATTCTCTACATGACCTTAGACTCTAAAAAAAGTGATTAGATAGAAGAATATATAATAAATAGATCATAATGTATATCAGTTAAGGGATTTGAAATATCATCCAGTACAAATGAGGCATTAGTATGAAAAATCCATTATACTCCTCTAGATGGCTGGAAAATAAACAATCTAGAAAAAAATCCATATCAAAATTCATTTGAAATATTTTTTCTGCAAACAAATAGTGATTCCAAAAAAAAATTCAATGATGAAATATTCTGTTGGATATTAACATTAAGATAATTTTTTTCTCTATAATGAATAAATAATGAAAAAATAGAAATAAAGAAGAATATAATGAATTTGGTTTCTATTTTTTAAAGATACATAAAAATAATTTAAAAATATATACACATAGTTATTTTTTAATTTAAATTATATAATCACTATGTTACTCTTCCACACACCTAAAAAAATACTTTTTCATTAATTTATTAATATTAAATAATTAGAGATGTAAATAAATGTAGGGAGAATGAGAAATATGATAAGTGGTGTATTATGTGGAATCTATATGGTGGATTTCCCCTAGTTTATGATTTGGAAAATACTTATACAAATTTTTTATTCCATCCCATTTAAAAAATTACTTTGGACACATTTCCCATTAAAACCAATTATTACTTCATAAGTGTAAAGATTGGTAATAATATAAAGGTCGATCCATATGGATCAAAACATACCTTAGTAGAGATATAGTTTAGAAATATAGTCTTGGAACTTCAAAAAAATATGATACTTACATTGATGAATCATATTTCCATGGATATCATATGTATTTTTTTTATAGATTTGGGAGATCTCATACAGTTCACAATTATTTTTTTCAAATTATTCAATCTATAACCTCCAATACTCACATTTATAAGAGAGATTCATATTATATTATTTAAAAACCTAATAATTTTTTTTAAATAAATTGATTTATAGGTTAAAATCATTTCAAAAATAAATTCTATATATTTAAATTCTATATTGGTAATTAAAATATGTACTATACACCCATTCTAAATTGTTTATGATAAAACTAAAAAATTTAATATTAGGATGCATTATTTTGTTCTAATATTTTATTAACATATTTATTTAATTTTTT
The DNA here is from genome assembly GCA_963277665.1 of Viscum album. Taxonomy (NCBI): domain Eukaryota; kingdom Viridiplantae; phylum Streptophyta; class Magnoliopsida; order Santalales; family Viscaceae; genus Viscum; species Viscum album. The sequence goes on along the minus strand of OY728142.1, from coordinate 1,862,436,593 downwards.
TCTAGATCATTATTTTTAGGATCATATAAAGTTGATACATTCTGAAAAATATCAAAGGTTTTATTATAAAATATTCACATAGTGATTATAAAGACGCGAACCTTGATTAATAATGATAAATCATTGAAAATAATTCCTTGTGAAAAATTGAGATATTAAAAATTGATAACTACTCGAGATTCATCATCCCTAGTTGACATTTTTCATATATATTTTGATTCATATTCAAAAACCAAAAATATTTATGCAATGATATGTTATTTCAGAAAAGCCTCCATGAATTAAATCTCCCATGAGTCAAAGATATTACCAAATAACAAGTGTTGTTTGGGTATTTCATTCTTCTTAATGATATTCCTTTGAATTTAATTCATGTATTCAATATAAATAAATTAGGGGAATATTTATACAAATTTATATTTTAAATTCCATGGTAAAAATAAATTTTAGATACACATTGATAGAAAAATTGATCTTTAAATTCTAGAGTGTGGATGAAGCTAAAAAAAGAGGTGAAATGAATGTCGACAACATACTGATACAAAATCCAACCACTATACATTCTCCAGAGGTATGGGTAATCCCAAATTAATAATATTGACATATACACATTTATTTAATATTATGATATCATAAAATCAATCAGGATCCTATATAATGCATAAAAATCACAATTTTTAGAAACCATGTGGTAAGGTCTACTACATCATAAAGATTCTCATTAGAGATGAATTATCCAATGGCATAGGGTGAGTAAATATTGTTACCAAATAGTGGATAAATCTTCTTATTTTTTATCCACATTATACTAAAAATACTGTAATATATGTAATATCTAAGTCGAACACTTGGATGGAATGAATCCCCCATATATGTCAAGGATTACCTTCATGTTTCTGATGTAAAACCCAAATGGTATCATGATCATAAAAAATAATGATTATATACCAAAGAAGATATGTACAAAAATTTTCCAATGAAAACACAATAGAAATAAATTCTTTTTAGGGTCTTCTAGTTCCTATATGATGGTTCAAAGGGTACTTGAGGTATACACAATTAAATGACCAGCTCTGTCATTACTTTTTGATAAAACTTCCCAAACTACTATATTATATGTATCACACATATGTCTATTGGGGATATTCTACCATGGTGGTTGGATGATTGGAGGTGTTCTGAGAATCAATTTTATTTAATTAAATTAATCATTATTTATTAAAAAATATAAAATAATTTTGTAACAATCAAGACTATGGATCCAATATCTTTCTAATGTATTCAATGAATTAATGGTAAAACTAGTTTGGACTATGAAATATCAAACCACATGAAATCATTATTGAAATAGAAGTGACAAAATTATTTCTATTTATGATTTATCCACTTAAATTTACTTACTAAAAATAAAATTCCCCAGAAATATACCTCTATCTACCTTGAAAAGGAATTTATCATAATTTAATATGAGTCCATTTTCAAAGTAATGAAGGAGTATATAACCATGGTGTGACAAAAATACATCAATGAAATATCTATAATATTTTAAATAATCCATAAAAACATCTATAAAATTATCTTGGTACTCAAAATATATACTCAATTTATAACGCTAAAAAGCACATCGATCATTATAGAGATTAAATATCATCCTTCTTTATAAAAATGATCTGAATGTATTGATAAATATTTCCATTTATTCATCTCTAGGGTATATATAGATTATAAATTAACCCAAATAGCTTTCATGAAAAGAATAATGAGGCTTACTAGACAATATTTATAAATATTTTATGAATGATATAGAATTATAGTTTATTTATATATATTTCTTTTTTCTATGGTAGTCAATATAGACTCCATAATGTTTTCAAATGTTTTGTAAACAATTCACTACTTTTATTTAACATTAGTGTTATTCTAGTTTTAGTAACAATTTTCACTGGACAGAACCATTTACTATAAAATATGGGATTAATGATCCCAATAGTAAGTAATTTACTAAAAACCAATTTTACCACATTAGGTAGGGAAAGATTTAAATGAAATTAATCTTTCTTTATTATCTTATCTTCATCATCTAATGTAATATTGTTTTTGTAAATATAATGGATAATATAAAGAATATTAACCTATTTCCATCCAATAAAACTTTATCACTCTTTCAATAGGTCTATCTATTTCGATTTATTCTTTATTAGGTGGTTGTACGAAATAATTCAGATAAATTTGATAATACAGACAACATAGAAATATTTTATATCATATAAAAGTTTTTTAATGAAAAAACTTGGATTTGTTAATTTTGGTATGGTATTTTTGATGTGTGAGGTCTATGAAACATTATATGTTATCATATTTATTTCACAAAGAAAAAGAGTCAATAGAAGACATTTTTTTTAAATCGTTGATAGTTGTCGGTAGCTAAGAGTGAACAGACTCATAAATATTAAAATATTAAATATTTAAAGGCCTTCGAAACACTCGAATATTGAATTAGACTCCAAATAATAAACATGTGAAGAAGAGGAAAATGAATTAGAGTGATGGTCAAATAGAAAATTGTGTGTGTTTATGTCATTAGAGAGAAAATTCTTTGAGTAGATAGGAGGAGTGGAGTACCCTTCAACAAGATTTTTTTTCAGTATTAAGTATATTCAAACATACATTTTTTCACACAAACTCTATTGAAAGAATAACATTGTTATAATTGATGATATCAATTACTTTTTTTCAGAAATAACTTCAATAAATAAGAGGGTAATGTCCTTGAGTTCCAAACTCTTCCATATCGTGAAAATATATGTCTGTGGGGAAGTTGATATTCTTCATTATCACAAGGAAATACTTTATCACTCCTATAAGACATGTTCTAATATAGTTAATATTTTTCATGATGATGATCATTGGATGTATCTTTCAGACTTAATAAATAAGTATACGTAGATTTTGGAATAATATTAATTAATTCTAAAAAATTTAGAATTTCATCAGAAAATAATGCGTCCCCTTGTATTAAATGTATTATAAAAGTACATTTATTGTCTAATTTGTTTGGAATTACCAGTTATATCATGTCTAATACAATAATTCAAATATTTACTTCCTCATTATGATTCCATCAACATATATGGGTGAAATCTCATTTATGAACTTACACGTGCAAAATAATTGGTATAACTGCATCAAAGAGTTGACTATTAAAATTTTAATTTTTTTAACTTATCCATGATCTCATTACCAAATTATTTATCTAAATTTTTGTTGTATTTGTATAAAATTTTGGAAAAGGGAAGTGGAACAAATTTTTCTCGAGAATCCGAAGTGTAATTTTTATTACATGAATATTTTAAGGTTATATAACATGATTTTATACCTATTTAGTAAAATAACTAGTAGGATAATATATTTTACCATAAATAAATATGATACAAAAAATATTAATTTTTTTTCATGGGATTTCAAATTTTATTTATTGGTAGTTTTCCAAAAACCTCTAAATTTATTTGAATAATTTTGTTTTCCAATTGTCTTATATGAGTTTGCAGGTCTTGAAAACATAATTGTGCTATCTATTCAAACTAAATATTCGAATATTCCACTTTCATTACATTTACTTTGAGTCTTGGTATTGATATTAGTGGATGATGTCTATTTCATGAAGGTGGAGGATAATAATGATTCGTACTATAGAATAGTTGATTTTAATTCAATTTAGGGTAGTGAATGTTTTCTATTTATTATTAGTGTGGTTTCTCCTTCATCTAAGGGTTTAGAATTTGGTAGAATTATTGTTTCTTAATATTTAGTTCTTTTTGAAATCGATTCCTTGTAAATACAGCTACCGAGTATATAGATTAATTATAAATGTGAGGGATAAAATAATTGAAATGATTGTTATCAGAACAAATACAATAATATAGTGGATCTGGTAGATAGAGAAGATTACCAATATTCCAATAACATATTTTGATGGGTATTTATTTTTTTATGTTTTTATATGTCATTTAGTCTAGGGATAAATAACTAAATTCTTAATCATAATAAGTGGGGTCAATTTACCTTGTACAAAATTGATGTGAATTTTGAGTAATGATAGATATTTTCTCATTATAGCCTATGAGGTTTTATTGATTGGGAAACCATCATCTATATCATATACCATGAAATAACCTATGGGGATATATCCCTCATATATGTATTTAATTAAATATTTCCATGAATCATCTGGCGGGTGAATCATTATAAATAACTTTTTAATGTCAATAAGTAATCATGAATTATAACTCAATTTGAATTCCAAATTCCACAGGTGTATTTTCTAATAGTTACATATTTTTAGGTAGTTAATTTAATTTAAATAATGAATAATTTATGTGAATTTTATCCACATATTTTTTTTGGAATCCATTATATATAGTCATCGGCTTTTCATTATGGGATAAAGGGAAGACCATATATATTATGAGGCCTTACGGAAAATTTTTATCTTTTATGGTGGAATTAATTATTTCAATATAGTAGATGTCTTTTGAGATTCCTAACCAACCAGAAAATGTAATTTTGGAATTAGGGGGATACATCCTACTTTTAGCTCATATGTTCAAGATTCATTCGGATATTGGATATATGTGTTTTGGTACTCTATAAAAGTGGTGGTTTGATCCTTTGTGGATCTAATTTGTTCATCCATTTTTTCATAGATTTAAATTGGTTTCCTTTTTTAGCTGAAGAGATATTTATGTTACAAATTCATCAACGCATTTGTACTTTACTTTTCTACTCTAGATGAATTAATGTGAGATTTGGGAGACTTATCTATTAATTTATCTATTTCATGTAGGTTTTTCCCATATTTTCTCATAAAAATGATTTTTGATGTTTTTCCTAAATTTTATTTAGTAATAATGAACGGAAAATATAAAAAACACTTGACAATAAATAATAAACCAAGGAAAAGATAATAAATTACATGGTAAAATTTTATTTTACAATATAATAGGGAAGATAGAAGATGATTGAGAGAGATAACACATACAAAAAATTAAATGTGATGGGGTTACACATAAAAGAGTAAGAAAAAAACTAAAATAATTAGACCAAATTAAAAAATGATCTTATATCCCCAAAAATGGAACAAAAATTTGAATTAGTTGTAAATAATTCAAAATTAGAATATTTTTAATGAATTTTTATATTATTGTCAGAAGAGTAGATTATCTCTCTATAGAACCTTTGATTATAATTTTTTTAAAAAAATTATCATTATAAATGGGATATATTTTATAGAATTTTTTTATTAATATTATACCATATATATGTAAATGATAAATGAATATTGAAATGAAAATAGAAAATATATAATGATAAACCAAAAGAAATACCATGATTATAATCATTTATCACTAAAAAAGATATGGTTTATATATTACAATTCATTTTCTTGAACACTTATAACTATATTTTTTTATGATTTTATACTTGAATATATCCTATTATTATATCAGAATAAAAAATTGATTCACTGGATATTTCTGATGATTGGGTGATCAGTTTTGATCATTTTAACTGAAACTCATTATGAAACCACACTATGAACCTGATGTTTTATCTATGGTAGTATATTATTTCTATTTAATACCTTGAAATAATGTTACCTCATTATGGATGTGTTCATGTGGATTCAATTTAACTTAGTTATCCTCAATAATTACACAATTGAAAATCAGATAGAATGGTGAGAAATTTGTGAAATATCACTTGATTTTGTTCCATAAACATTAGCATATCATTTTTTCAATGAAATAATACTAAATAATTCCATTTAATATTAATATGGGTAGAATAAACACAAAAATAAAATCCTATAATTTAAAATTCCCTTCACATATTACTTATAAGAATCATGGGATTTATAGGACGTTCCTCCTGTGGTGATCAAAAGGAGTCTAAAAATCCATGAGATTAGAGGAATCCATATATGCCAAATAACAACGTCCTACGAACCCAAATATCACCATATATTCAATAATCATTAGATAATGTTACTTTAGTGTCATTTTATAGGATATTAAATACCATATTCAACAAAATAAGGTAAGATTCTATGAGACTTGGTATGATTCTAAGGATGTATGTTTTCCCAATAATATTTTCACCTCATTGAATTAAATATTAATTGAATAAAAACATCATATTCATTGTAGAGTTTTTTCATTGATTTATTTTGCCCATGTAAGTGAAATCATCCCAATTGTATTTTCAAAATGTAGTCCAATCTATATCCTCAAAAAACTTGTCCCATAGTGGGATTATTTGCACATATTTTTCATTGATACAGACATTGAATCAGGTAGGAGAATTGAAAAACCCTAAAAATATTATCAAAAAATCTAAATTTTTAATGAAATTAACTTTTTTTATTAAAACATTATATACTATAAAGTGTTTTATATTGTACAATTATATCATATAAAAAATGTATTCAAAAAATGAATTAAAAATATAATTTTTTTAAAAAAGTACATAATAATGGGTAATAAATTCTGAGAAAATACAATACAATATTATAATAATTATTATATTTGATATATCATTTTGAGATAATTCATTAACAAAACTTATATTCTGTTCATTGAAATTTTCATCACACTCATTAGAACTTTGAAACCAATATACATTAAAAGTTAACTTGGTGTGTTGGTTAGATATCCTGAAAAAAATAATTTAAAATGTTATATAATATCCACAAAAATATAGTAAAATATAGATCTTAGTCATATTGGATGGTATTGGTCAATTTAAAATAACATTATTATATGATGAATCCATAGATATACCCTTGTACAAGATTATAGGATCCAAAAATGAAACTATTTATAGTTGAAATTATCACATTGTGATTTTCTCAGTCAGATACTACTTAGGGTGGAAAATATGACCCATAATTTATAGTTATTAATTTCTTTCCACTTAGAATATATTAATATATAAACTAAAATGACTAAAAAAATTGGTCATTATAATATCTGACGAAACTAATCATCAAATCTATGAATATAGTAGGGTAAATACCAATATGAAATGGAATCACTATAAATTCTCATTTTGAATAACATGATTTAAAATATATCATGGATATTTTATCATATTTAACTTCTAAATAATAGCATACAAATTGATGTTCAATATTGAAAAATATTGAGAACTTTGTAATGAATCAAACAAGTTGACAATATTGAAAATAAGATTCTAATACAATATGATGTCCTATTTATGTTCATAATAATCAATAATGAGTCATATTAATCATTATTTATTCATAATTGAATTATACGTTCACCCCATGGTGACATACAATTTATAAATAATACCTTATGAATATTCCACATAATTCACTTATACAATTCATGAAACTCAATCTATTCCACTTTATATGGGGTTATTAAAAAATGATTAGCAACTTTTATGATTTCTATTCAAATCATGAATAAATGATTTAATGGAAGGCTATGTATTTCTACTAAAAATAAAAAAAACAAATATAGTACAATTGGAATATCATGGATGTTGTCAACCCCCTAACCATCTATGATAAATCCATACATTGAATATGAATCCAGACCCATGGAATACAAGTAATTTCTATTATAAGATTATATTTATCGCCAAAATAATAGACAATCACAGTCTAGTTCAAGATATCAAATGTAATTTTATTATTCCAACATTTTATAATTTATATGTATAGAGGTATGGAATGGTTAATAATCCCATACAATTTCATTAGATAGTGAAAAATAATTTTTTAGGGAACATTTATTGAGAATGTATCATGAAATAAATATATCTTAGTCGAGGATAAATATTAATATAAAAAAATGATTAATATCTGTAATTGAAATATCATAGACTCATCCTTGGTCTTGGATTTATCCAATGGAAGAGGGTCATGACTTAGATAATTCACATGATCCAAATATAAAAGATATCATATTCCTTGGAAATTCATTGATATTCTCACTTCATTCCCCCACATAATTCATGTTAACCCTTTGATAAATTATGTTGGATACTTAAACCAACATTCCCCACATGATGTAAATTGATCAACAATTCCTCTATGATCACAACAACCATAAATTATTATATAATTCAACTTCCATGATTTTTTTCGTGTTAGGAATGTCTCCAACGATTATATTATAAAAAATATAAAATTATAGTTGAATTGGAATAATCACATGGTTTCTACTCCCCACTATTATCTTATTTGGTTTCTAAAGAGGGAAATCATTTCATTGTCCTTCACATTCAACATTAACGCGGTTTTATTAGGTTTCATCTATAAAAAAAATCATATACTAAGGAATAATAATCATAGTGGGGAACTATATAATCTTGAAAAATAATTTATAGGATGTTTGAATCATGAAACCTTCTTTTCGATCAATTTAACATTTAGTATAACCTATGTCAATATTGTATCACTAAATATTTTATAATGGTTCATAAAGAATATGTTATTTAAGAATTTAATATCCCACTGGAGTGTCAAATGAGGTTCACAAAATGGTCCCATTGAGAATGCACTAGAGTAATGATTTTGATATAGTCGAACAACTCCTTTCAATGCTATTACCCAAATAAGCATCTCTTCAAAATCTACATCCACTTATAGTTTCCAAAAAATTAATATATAGGAAAAATAAACTCCTATATTAGAAATATATTTACATTTCTCTTATAAATAGAAGAATCCTAATGGATTTAACTAATTTTTACTCATCCTAATTTCTTAAATATACAAAATTTAGATATGGTACCATCAAGGTCCCATAATATTCTAACAAAAACTATATATCATTAGCATAAATATCCATTTTATATGAATATGGAAACTGAAAAAAAATAATAAAAAAAATTAAAAAAACCACGTACATAAATTATATACAAGATTTCCCAACAACTTCATAAAAAATAACCCATATTACACAAAAAATAATTAAAAACATTCTACATAACCTATGGGATGGAAACATATAAATTTCTGAGATCAATAGCTCCGTATGTGTAAAAATAAAAGATATAATGATAGGATAATAAGTGAGAATAATATAATAATAAGGTTATATAAATTTTTTATGAATATTATAAAATAATTCACATCAATTCATATGTCATATTAAAGAGATGTTTAATAATATTTTTTCTATCAAAATGTAGAATACATAAAAGTATGGAATCATAAATAATCAATAATAATCCATGAAAACATATCAAAATATTAATATGTAATTTTTTTGGGAGTGGACATACACTGGTAAAATAATTTTCATAGTCAACGATCACATACAAAACTATTATGGGGGATTTTGTTCACTCCTAATTCCATCATTTATTTAGACAAGCTTCACACAGAATACTATTTTATTTGAAAATATTCCTTATTGAATTAGGTTCACACCCCATTAAAATACACATCATTAGAAGATATATGATTTTTTACCCAATTCATTGTAGATATATATATATTACTAGGCTCTCCCATCACATTTTGAAAACCATATATATGCAAGCAACAATTTAATAAAATATTCATTATATCACCATTTCCTAACCCCAATAAAGGATATGGGTTTCATAAAAATGTCATCATCATATTAATAAAAAATCATGATAAAGAATCTATATGGTAACGTTTTAATATATCCAAATTAAATTATAAGAGAATTCATTGGATTTTTCAAAGGTAAAAATGCATTAATTTATAACTAAAACATTAATTGAGGAAAATTCCCATCTAATTTGAAGTCACTTATATAAAATAAAAAAATTTAAAAAAAATTATGTAAAAATTTCCATTTCAAAGGAAATTAAAATATTATTATGAAATATTTAATTAAATGTGTATTCATTATAGTGTAATTGTTTTTCTATTTATAGTATGTTAAAACAAAAATTTCATTAACTTTTTGTTATAATGTCAAAAGTACAATGATAGAAAAATGACAAAAGGTTTCCTCTTAATCCTTTGTAATAAATATAAAATATATTAAAAACTGAATTTAAATATTATTTTTAGTATCTAATAACCTTTCATGAATTTTTTAAATGAAAATATGTAAATAGAAGAAATGATTCTTGAGCGATCTACGAATTAAGATCAAATTTTCATAAAAAAGTTTTTTTATTGTCTGGAATAAAAAATTGAGGGAATTCATTGGATTAATGTAAATTTATTTAATTAAATTTACTAGAATAAAATTCATCGGATTAAGGATATTTCTATCATGCAATTTGATCATCAAATAATTGAATTAAAAAAATGTCAATAGATTTGAAATTGCAACATAAAACCCTTGCTATAAGACAATCCTTCTTTATAAGTTCTATAAACTAATATGCACTAAAATTAATTTTCATTTAATTTATTTCATATTACATAATAATTATGATAATACTGCATATTTGAAACTTAAAATATCCTATCATTATCAGTCTTTAATTATAAGAATCATTTTGGCTGTTAACTACTTCGTTGTTCATTTATATATTAGTTCTGTAGTGTTGGTCCTTGAAATTTGATTCGGTTATATTAATATAATTAATTTAAATAATTAAAAAATATCATATATAAATACATATTAAAAATATATTTATAAAAATTCAATTCAATATTTACAGAAAAATAAATTGCAACACTATGTGGAGTCGGTAGTCCGTACATACTCAATAGTGATGTTTTAATTTTTCAATGGATTGAAATAATGAATGAGAAATAATAATAAAACAGTATAGAATAATTATTATATCATTAATATTATATATTTTCGAAATATATATAGTAATAATATAATGAATTAATGAAAAAAATCACATCGCTTCATGGATGTGGTATTGACACCAATACACTATCGATGTTATCGTTTACCGATAATTCATAATGTAACAAGGTAGATATGTTATTAAAATTAAAATACAACAATTATTTTATATATACGATATAAAAATATTACATACATCATAATAACAATCCATGATTGATGGATATGAAAACCAAATCATATAACTATGTGCATGCAGTAGTCCACTCATACACCGGAGTGACACCATCAGATCAGATTTCATATAGAGGATTTACATGATTTTTTTCCATCCACATAATAAAATTTCAGATTATTACGATACATTATTCCTCATAATTCACTAAATAAAATTTGTTTCAAGTAAATAGTAGAATAAATACAATTGAAAGAGATCAGTTAAAATATATACATCTTCGTTGAAAGGCCTCATATGGCATACACCATAAGAAACGATGGACTGGTCTTAAAGGAAGTCCATAGTCTATATTATGATGTTAAGAGTTATTTTATTCTTTTAGGGAAGATATTTTTTGATCTATAAGGATCAAATGGGGTGAATAATATTTGAGGAGGGTTCTGTTTTTTAAGTGAGGTTAGAGAAATACATGGAATTTCATTAACGATTTCAAGGATATACAGTAACATCAAAGGTAATGTTTATCCAAATGGATAAGTATTTTTATTATTGTTAATTGTTTTATATATATTCTTAAAATAATTTTTATATATTTTTTAGATTCAATTCATCCTTTATCTATTGGTGTAACTGCCGATAAACATGATTCCACCATAACTTTGGTAACAAAATTATACCATTTTTACAATTCACTATGATAAAATTAAGTTAATCCTATTACATTATATTAATTAAGATTATTAAAATTGAGTAATCCATTTAATGAGAGTCAATTTATACCAGGGTTGAAATTTAACTTTAAATACGTGTGCAACCTACAAAAAATACAATTTCATAAAAATGAATCATTAATTATAAAAATTAATTTAGTTACATTCAATTCATTATATAAACAATAAATTAATGTGAAATATTATCATTGAACATATAATATATAAATTTTATTATAATAAATAATAAATTTATATTACTTTAAATTATTATTTAAAAAATCATGCATAACAACGTTTAATAAAAAATGTTTTTTTTTCTCAAAAATTATCTTATTCCAAAATCAATAATAATGAAGACTCATATTTCTATAATTACGATATTTATAAATAATGAAACATTTATAATATTAATTTCAAATTCATAACATGATGTTAATTTTAATAGAAAATAACCAATTATTTTTTAAAAAAGTAATCAGTATATTTCACTATTCAATGAATAACAAATATTTTTTAGACGCTATTTTTTTTCTTAAACTAATAATTGCATTATGATTTAAAAAGTTCTATTAATTCAATAATAAAAAATTTGTAAAAATTTTAGACTTTAATTATAATGTATGAATGAAAAATTATTACAAAAAATATTTTGGTAGAAAAGATATCAATCAAGGTTTAAATGACATTACTGAAATTTGACAACATATTTATAATGAATTAATAACAAATTTGAAATATTAAAAAAATTATATATGTTTCATATAATGTCCAATATTTTAATAATGGAAGGGATAATTATTTTATAGATTTGATTATTTTATTTGTATCAAATAAGGATTCTTATGGTAGTAGAGGAGGTCATGGTTGTGTCCAAGGATTATTTAGCGCAGGGAGCCATGATGATTAAAGGGGATCACTGGGTTTTAAAGTGAGGAGAAACCATGAAACCCAATCCACATTCTTTCCCTAAACATGCGGATTGAGATTGTGAGATGATATGTGATACATCATTTTTTTGCAACCGTACGACCCTAGGTGCATGGTTATGTAGAATTGCATACCACTTGTATTGTTTCCTCCCATATGGTTGGTGAATGGTTTATACAATAGTGATTCCAAGCCATGAACCACTGATTAGGTGGGTGATTTTTCATTTTTCCCATAAAATGATTAAACCCATAATTTTCTTCTTCTCCCTAATTTTCATTATCTAGTAATGATGTGAGATTCAACAAACACTGTACATCACATTTTTGATATATCCCTCCTCCAATATCAAAATTTATCCTCATAAAAGGCGTTGAGATAATTTTTTTAATCCCTATCATACTTTATCTTCTATTTCAAGTTTCTATATCCATCTGTAGTGCTTTTTAGGTGATACCATTTTCATTATTTTTAGTGAATTGGATAATTAATTATTTTTCTCTTGTTCTAGATTTATTCAAGCCTCAATAAAGTTTAGTGTATCACTAATACATCATGTTAGGTGGTCTAGGTCAATCCCACTTGTTTTTGTAACTTTTAAAATGACTCTAAATAGTTTAACGATCCATAATATTCTATTTGATCCTATAATATGCTAAAATAATAAATCTATATGGTTTTTCATGCTTATTGTGACTATAGAAATTAGAGAATCACATTCAAATTTGTTCACTATCACATGTGAGTCACTCCATAGGGGTTCATTCCACAATAATCTTATTATCCTGGGCTTTGTGATGTTAAACATCATGTGTGTGTTTCACCTAGTATAAATGACATAAATGTATAAATTTCTCGAATATGAACAATAACCTATGAGTTAGTCTTGGTTAGGTATTTTCCAATACTAAAGGCGTATTGACTCATCCTCATACATTATTCATTATTTCATTTTTTTCTTTATTTAATGTGTGAATTACTTGTATCCTCATTTATTATGTGATACACAAATTACATGTCATGTGCCTTATACATTGATCATTTTAACTAGTTCCTTGTGATAATGTAACGCCCCAACCCTAGTTACCCAGAGTCGGTGCATTATTACATAACATTGGCATGATCACAAGAAAGATCAAATCTCGAAAGACCGATTGGTTTAGTAGCCTTGGAAACACTAGATATATTCACAAGTATTACATTACATCATAAAATGAAAAACTACTACAACAACATATTGTATCCATAATCCACACTCATATCCCCACATAATATCCCTGTTGGTCATTCATAATTTACTTCTTCACTTCCTGGGAAAAATGAAACATAGAAAAGGGGTGAGCTCAAATGCCTAGTAAGGATAACAATATAGCGGAAACTTTTATAAATAAGAATAAACATTTAAGGCAATGTATACTAAAAAAAAGCCTTTAAAACTTGAACATTCAACATAGTATGGAATAAATAAAATGAAATAATTCCACTTACTTATTCACATGGATATTCTACTAATCGAATAATCAAATGCAAAAACAATAACCACTTTTATAATGATGGAATGCATAATGCCGGACTGTCATAACCACATAGCCAAGGCCTCGTGCCAAGACTATAAATAAGATTTTGACAAGGCCTTGTGCCAAGACACTAGTTTGTCTCATGAGACCTACCGATGCATCAAGGAGCTATAGCGGGCTCCACCCGTCACATATTAAGTCCAATGCATTCTCATATGAAAAGGTTTAATCATAACATAAACATTCGTATTAAAACTAGTATACGAAATGTCAATACTTTCACCATAACCCATGAATGGTATAAAAATAGCACATCCATAGTCAAACATATCACAAAACATTCAATACAACATAGAAGTTTTGTATCATAATAAATAAACTTCACATAAGCGTAAAATCCAACAAAGGATGTTGAAATAGATGAAATCAAAACTCTTTTTAGAGAAATATCTCTTTTATTTTGAAATAATTTAAGATCCATATAAAATAAAACATTTTCTTCGAAAATATTCTTATAATCTTGTAAGGGAAGCTTCGACGATTTTATAACGGTAGAAAATAGCCGCACCTGCCGTATAAGTTAAAAAAACATTCTTACCTTAATTTTGTCGAAAAGGTTAAAAAGAACCTTGTTTGGAAAACGATGGAAGGATTCCTTTATAAACCTCTTATAAAAAGTCAAAAAAGGATATAAATTACTTTAACCCATATTCTTGTAAATAATAAAAATGTTTTGAAATACATTTTTAATAAAACATGGATGTGGATGATAAAGAGATCCCAGTAGATTATTACGTATAAACAACCTCGTATAATGAAGTGATTGTGAAATAAACCTTACCTAGTACTTTTCCTTGGTTGGGGTAGGCTAACCTCCTGTATAATGGTGAAATAATTGTTATTAAATTATACAATAATCATATACATTAATATGATATCATATATGATCTTTTAATATTGATTTGATAATAATATCTTAGTATTATCGTTGTTTCGGGTGTTAACTTACTTGTTTTCTTTTATATGTTTTGTTACGTAAGACATATTTGTAAAGGATAGGTTGTATATTATTCATATCCAGAATGATATAAAGTCCTTGAACATCATTTTTTAAATCATCAAATGATAATTATACTTGAATGGATATGATGGAGAATGAATCTCATCGCGTTCGTGGAGACGGTAGTCCGTACGTACGTTCGAGCGACAATATCATTCTTTTGATATTAAAATAATATATAAATGGATGTTATATCATATATAAAGAATCATTAACATGTTATATTTATTATTTACATGAGTTACACATCATAATTATACCCATCCAAACAATAATATATTGAATAACAATTACACCACGACGTGGAGACGGTAAGCCGTACGTACGCACCTATGGTGACATGTTATTCAAAGGGTGGATAAAATACTGAATATGGTTGTACCATATTTATAATAACATCACAGTACATATATGATACTGGAGTTATTATTTTAGAATGGTAACAACAAAGGAAGAATAAGTGGAAGAAGAAATGAACTTGGAAAAGGGTGGTGAAATCATTACCTCTTCTTCGGGTTCTTCCTTTTGATTTGATAAAAAGGGCTCCTTAGGATTGCTTCCTGATCAAACTAAGGCCTCTAGGTTGTAGTGAGGGAAGTTGGGAGAGTATTTGGGCAGATTTTGGCCGAAACAAAAGGATTTTAAGGTGTGATGAAATGAGAAGGAGGTGTGCCCTTTTATAAGAGGGGTGAGGGGCACCTTTGGAAAAGCTAGAGATATTAGTTTATAATAAATTCATATTCGGTTTCCAATGGCTCCAAAGTTGATTATTCAAAGTTTAAGTTGGGGATGGGTCGAAAAAATCTCATCCAATAGAATTTAGACAGGTTTGGGTACTTATATTAACCTTATCTTTAAGTATTAACTCTAAGTTAATTAGTTTCACTTTTACAATGTCTCTTTGTATTTTTATATAATATGGTTAATAAAATTACTATATACATCCAAGAGACCCCCAAGTGGTCCATTAATGATGAACCTATCATGATATAAGTCTCTTGGCCGAACCTTATATTTTTAGAAATTTAATATCAATTTATAATATAATATTTGTTTTAAGAACTCTATTATGTCAATTTTGACACTATTCAATAGTTGATTTTTTTTGAAACTCATAACAGATTGCTTACTTCAAAAACAGTCAATTAAATCAATACTAATATATCTTAGTATCCTATAAAATTAGTTTAATTCATTAAAAGTTTCATATTATATTTATTTGGGTATTTATAATATCAATTATTTTAATTTTTCACTATTATAGTAATTACTACATAATCATTGTGTCATAAATAAATTAAATTATTTAATGTCTAAAAATTATAAATAAAATATCATTATGTAGGAAATCGTTTTATCTTTCTAATTAATACTTATAATATAAAATCCAACATATATAACCCTATGTAAAAATTGTTTTTCTAAAAGATATATAGTTGTGTCATTTTTGTATTCATTTTAACTTAATTAAAAAAAAGTGTCCCTATCACCTACAAGTGGCACCATGGGGTCCCAAAATCGACCCAAATCTGCCTATGGTCGAAAATGTATCAACCAATAAGGCTAGGACACGTTTTAGGGTAATTTAATATTATTATAATATTATTTTTTAACCCTTATTTACCAGATTTACCCTTAACTATAGTAAATAAAATATTTACCACAGTAATTACTCAAAATGTCTAAAAATAAAAGATACCTATTTACACAATTTGGACATCCTGATTCCAAATATGGAATTCATTTTTCTAAATTCAAAACACAGAAGTGGCAGAAATTAATTTAAAATTAATTCCCGATGTCAAAACAAAAAGCGTGTTTTTAAGTGATAATAACTATCAAAAGATTGACACTTGTTTATGTTCGGATTAATTGTAAAATTATGTCCAATGACCAAAATTATATTAAATTGTAAAAATATATTATAAATATACTTTAAAACCACTCATATTCATAATTTATCACTATTAATTATTTTTATTAAAAAAGTTGTTTTTAATTAAAATTTAGTAATTTTCACTATTCATCAAAATATTAAAGTTATCCGAAAAGTACCAAAATTTCACCTTAGGCTAAATTCGATATTACGAATCCAAAAATGAAGTCCATTTTAAAATATTATATATATATAATTTTAAAAGGTAGGTATTACTATTCATAACGGCTAGTTTGATTGGTTATGGTATGTTAGAACTCGATGTTGCGTACAACACACGCTATCACATTATTCAAAGAGAAGTGTACCGTAGAAGCTTGGGGTGTTACATTATCCCCTCCTTAAAATAATTTCGTCCTCGAAATTTCTAGAATACATATCACATGAAAAGACTCGGGAGGTTCTTCATAATAAGTTCCTCAGGTTCCCACGTTGCCTCCTCCATCTTATGGTTTCTCCAAAAAACCTTTACCAGACGCGTCGTCCGGTTTCTCAGTACTTGTTCTCTTGTATCAAGAATCCTGACGGGCTCTTCGCAATAAGACAGATCGGGTTCCAGTTCTAATTCCTCATAGGTGAGTACATGCATTGGGTCAGGCATGTATTTCCTCAACAGAGATACGTGGAACACATCGTGAACTTTGGAGAGACTTGGCGGCATTGCCAATCAGTAAGCCACAACCCCAATTCGTTCTAGAATTTCGAAATGTCCGATGTACCTGGGACTCAATTTACATTTCTTACCAAAACGTATGACTCCCTTCAATGGATATACCTTCAGGAAAACATGATCACCGAATTGAAATTCCAAATCCTTCCTTCGATTATCGACATAGCTCTTCTGCCTACTTTGAGCTGCTTTGATGTGATTTTGGATTACCTTCACCTTTTCCACCGTTTCCTCCATCAGTTCTGGACCTAAAAGTTTTCTTTCACCGACTTCATCCCAACAAGTTGGTGTACGACATCTCTTTCTATATAACGCTTCATATGGTGCCATCTGAATACTCGAATGGAAGCTATTGTTATAGGAAAATTATACCAGTGGTAAATATTGATCCCACATACCCTGAAAGTCAAGTGAGCAAGATCTCAACATGTCTTCTTTGGTCTGAATAGTCCGTTCTGATTGTCCGTCTATCTGAGGGTGGTAAGCAGTGCTCAAATGAAGTTTAGTATCCGGGGATTTCTGAAGACTTTTCCAAAATCTTGAAGTAAAACGGGGATCACGATCAGAAAAAATCGATAGGGGTACTCCATGAAGTCTCACAACTTATTTAATATATAGTATTGCTAGACGTTCCAGGGGTAGATCTTTGCTTATAGCAAGAAAATGTGCTGACTTGGTAAGACGATCAACAATAACCCATATTGCATCGTTCCTTCTAGGAGTCTTTGGTAGTCCCATGACAAAGTCCATCGTAATATTGTCCCATTTCCACTCCGGTATGGGAAGAGGTTGCATGACTCCTCTAGGTTGTTTCCTTCCATCTTTCACTTGTTGACAAACCATACATCTTGACACAAAATCAGCAATCTCCCTCTTCATGTTTTCCCACCAAAAATTTTCCTTCAAATATCTATACATTTTCGTGCTCCCAGGGTGTATAGAGAAATTTGAACTATGAGCATAATCCAACAATTCCCTTTTTAGATCAGGTATATCGGGAAAACAAAGTCTCTTCCCAAATTTCAAAATCCCGTCTTCATACACAAAGTCTCTCAATCTCCCATCATTCACAGCTTTAATCTTCTTTTGAAATTATTCATCATCGGTCTGAGAACACTTAATCCTTTCTATTAAAGATGGATTGGAAACCATTTGAAAAAAGAATTGATGTTTCACCTTCCCTGGTTATTCCCATGTCCATCTTCACTAGATCCATGAAATTTGGATCCCTTTCAATTATCATATTGTTCAAAACTCCATGGTATTTTCTACTCAAAGTATCTGCCACCTTGTTTTCTTTCCCTGGGTGGTAGTGTATCGTGAAATCATAATCATTGAGTAATTCAAGCCATCTCCTTTGACTCATGTTGAGTTCTTTTTGTGAGAAAATATACTTCAAACTTTTGTGATCAGTATAAATCTCACATTTTTCACCATAGAGGTAGTGCCTCAATATCTTCCAAGCAAAGATCACAGCTGCTAACTCGAGATCATGAGTAGGATAGTTTTTTTCATGAATTTTCAACTGTCGTGATGCATAGGCAATAACTCTATCATTCTACATAAGGACACAACCAAGTCCTTTCTTTGATGCATCACTATAAATAACGAACCCGTCATTCCCTGATGGTAGAGTCAATATAGGAGCATTGACTAATCTTCTCTTCAGTTCTTCGAAACATTCTTCACATTCTTTTGTCCAAACAATATTAACCCCTTTATGTGTGAGCTTCGTTAATGGGTTAGCCAATCGGGAAAAATTCTGGATGAAACGTCGATAATAACCTGCCAAACCAATAAAACTACGTACCTCAGTTATACTAGTAGGTGCTGGCCATTCTTGGATTGCATTGGTCTTAGAAGGATCAACAAAGATTCCATCTTTAGAGACAATATGGCCAAGAGAGGAAATCTCCTGAAGCCAGTATTCACACATGCTAAACTTCCCATATAATTCATGCCTCCTCAGAGTCTTCAAGATAATTCCAAAGTTATTTTCATGATCTTCGTAGGTTTTGGAGTATACCAAGATATCATCAATAAATACCACCACAATTTCATCGAGATACTCCTTGAAAACTCTATTCATCAGATCCATGAATACAGAGGGTCATTAGTCAATCCAAACGGCATTAC